>NWBT01000035.1:823996-841751 GCA_003386485.1 Colletotrichum lentis | reverse complement strand
AATGTAACTTAGGAGCTTAGAAAAGATTCTAAAGCTTATACCTTTAAATCTCTTTCTGCTAATCTTATTAATAAAGCAAAAGAAAAGCCCTATACTATATTATATACTTCTAATAAGCCTAATAAGGGTAGTAAAAAACCCTAGAAGAAGCAGAAGGGACTTTANCTATTGTAAGCTAAAAAGCTATAAGGTTAAAGATTGTAATTTTCTTTATCCTAATAAAGCCCTAAAAGGCTAGAAGAAACCTACTGCTTTAGCAGTAAACAATAAGAATAAGATAAATAAGGGTATAAAAAATAATAAGAAGAAAGAAACCCTCTATAAAAAACAGAAGGCTTTAATAGCTAAAAGGGCTTTAATAGAAGAATTAAGCTCTAATAGTGAAGAAGAAAAAGAAGAAGAAGAAGTAGACCCTTTAGTTAATATAACCTTAGATGCTATAGATCTTAATAAAGGGGAAATAAGTACCCTAGAAGACGACAATAAAGACGAAGATCTCCTTGAATTTAAAGACGTTGTAAGTAAAATCTCCTATAATAAACTATATAATAACTCTTCTTCTAATAATAAGAATACAGGTTATATAAATAAGATAGATAAAGTTAGACCTAGTATAGATAATAAAGACGTTTTTTACCTTAATATAGGAGCTATAGTTAATGTTATAAGTGATAAATCTCTCTTTATAAAAACAAAAGCTGCTTCTAAAGTAGTAAACTAGGGAGAAGTAAAGAAATAGAAAATAAACCTTATAGGGGATATTACTATATAATTCCCTAATAATAATAATAATAAGAAAGATAATAGTATATATATACTAAAGAACTGTTATTATATGCCTAATCTAGGAATTAATCTCCTTAGTTAAAATAGTCTTAGAAAACTAAAAATAGCTTCCCTATTTTAGGATAAAACAGTTACTTTAATAAATACAAAAGACTTTAGTACTATTTGTAAGGGGGTACTTAAAAATAACCTATACTTTCTTAATATAAAGACTCTTACTTATAAAGAGATTAATTCTCTAGAAGTAAAAGAAAATAACTATATAAATACTATAAAAGATAGTAATAAAAGGCGTAAGAAATATACCTTTAATAAGGTTAAGAACGCTAATATAAATACCTATATAAAGTAGCATAATAGACTAGGTTACATAAATCCTACTGTTATAAAAGCTTTAGAAAATAACACTAAAATAAAAGAAAAAATAACTATACCTTTAGAATATAACTGTAAGATCTACCTTAGGGCTAACTTTACTACTAAAGCTAATAAAATATCTAATAACTATAATAAGGATTATAACTACCTAGATAAAGTTGCTGCTGACCTTTGTGGTCCTATAACTCCTTCTACTTATAATAAATATAGATAGTTTATTATATTCTTAGAAAGATCGTCTAGAAAAGCCTCTATAACCTTACTTAAAACTAAGGAAGCTAAAGAGGTTAATACTGCTGTTAAGCAGTATATAAATAAAAAGAATATTAATAATAATAAGATAAAGAACTTTAATATAGATAGTAGATCTAAATTTAATAATAAGGTTATAAATTACACCTATATAATAAACAGTATAAATTATAATATAAAAGTACCTTATACCCTTCTAGGCTATACATTATGTAAATATGTTTTATTTTCTAGGGGTCTAGTGATATATATTAAGTATAACTATTAAGTAAGATACTATTACTATATTAACTACTAAGGTAGAGCTTCTAGCGCTCTTATAAGCAGCTAAGAAAGCCTTTTTTACTAGCTAATTAATATTACACTTATAAGTATAGCTCCCTATAGAGTAAAGTTAGCACTTAATATATATATTAAAAGCACCTTAACCTATAAGAATATAAATATAATATAATAATTAATAGACTGTTAATCTTATAACTAAGGAGCTCTTAAAGCTTTATATAAAGTTATATTATATAGATATTTATAACTACTAGTTACAGCAGGAGGTTACTTAGCAGCATATTAATATTATATATATACTATCTATAAAGCTTATAGCAGATAGACTTACTAAGTCTCTTAACCTATTAAAGTATAAAGCCTTCCTATAATAGATAAATATAACTAATAAGAAGGTATTTCTTAAGTGTAACTAAGCGTAAGAGCTTACTAAAGATAAGGCTTATCTAAAAGCATAAATAATAAAGGAAGATATATAGGCTGTAGAGAAGACTTATAATCTCCTGCGCGCTAGTACCCTATAAGCACTATAGGGTTATAAGAAAGCCATTTCTAAGCGCCTTTTGCATAGGGTATTATAAAGTAAAGGCTTTACCTTTTATAGCTATAAGCTATAAAGGCCTATAAGAAGGCCTTTCCTAAGGGGGTATATTAAATTAGAGGGTCCTACAGAAGGCACTTTATGTATACTAGAAAAGGTATGTAGAGATAGGAGTTATTAGCCTAATTTAGCCTAGTTACTTAGTAAATATTAGAGGGACTGCTGCAGGCTTTACCCTAGGCAGTAGGCTTTATAGAGGCCTTAGGCACCTAGAAAAAGGGTTACTAAGGGCTTAGTTAGGTAGTAAGGCTAGGCATAAGGGTAACATAATAGTTATAGTTATATATATAGTTAGATACATATATAATGTATAATATATATAATATTAACCTATTACTATTACCTCTATTAATTTAACACCTACCTATATATTATGTTTCCTTTATATTATGTAATAGATACCCTATAGTGTGTTAGGTAAAAATAAGCTAACCTTCTAATGTTTAATAATAGGGTAGTTTTCCTCTTACTAAAAAAAAGAATAGTAAGAGGTTTTTTCTCTCTAGTATAGATTATTAAGTACTATATATATAGAATTTATATAAAGGAATACCTTACTAGTTCCTACTTAGATAGTAAATAATATAAGACTCCTCTTACTAAAAAAAAATAACTACTACTACAGTTAGAAATTATTATATAAGATATATACCTTATATAACTAACCTCTAAGTTATAGAAGTTAATTACTAAGTAGTTACTAGGCTTTATGTAGATTATAGATTTATATAGGCTACACCTAACTAAGCAGTAGGCCTTACCTTTTATATAGGCTTTATAGTTAATAGTGTAAATCTTATAATTATTAAAGCCTTTAAGATACACTCTATAAGCTACGTTAATAATCCTCTTAATTATTTTAGGGCCTAGGTAACCTAGCCTATAGTGCTAAGTAAATAGGCTGCTAAGAATTAGCCTCCTATATATCTTTATAGTGTATTTATTTTATTAATGTAATTAGGGTGCTTTATCTAAGCCTATAGGAGGTAAGGGTATAGCAGCAGCTAAGGTAGCCTCTACCTTAAAAGGCTTATAGTTAAGGACCTATTAGTTATAAATATTATTAAGGTAGGCTATAAAAGACCTATCTGCCTTTTATAGGTAGTTATTTCTAAAGCTTATATCCTACTAAATACCTTATTACTTTAGCTTCTTAAAGGACGCTAAGTTAGCTATAAGGCTAGGGTGAAAGGTAATATTATATAGGGTAAGCCTTATAATAGTGCCTATACACCCCTTAAGCCTAATTTATATAGTACTATACACTTTAATAGGTAGTTATTATAAGCTAGCCTATAGGAAATTACCTACTAGTATATCTCTTATTATCTTAAACTAAGAAGGCTTATTAATAATATATACTATTAAGCTTAAATCTAATATTACTAAGTAAGCTAGGTAATAAAGGCTTTTTATAGTGTAAAAAGAGGCTAGTATAATCTTTCCCTTATACCTACTATATAGTTAGTTATTCTTAGTAGTTACTACCCTTACCTCTTATAAGCGTTTAGTAAGCTTTAGGTTATATTATATATACTTCTTAATTATAGTCTTAACTACTTTACTTTCCTACTACCCTTTAGTGTAAGGGGTAGAGCTATTATTAGTTAACAATAGGGGTGCCTTAATTAAATATATCTACACTAAAGAGGGGAGATAGAAGAGTCTGCACTCTAGCTGCTCTCTAGGGGATAACTAGCAGCCTACTAGGTAGGCTGTAGTTAGTAAAAGGTTGTTCTATATATAGGCTCTACTTATGCTTATTATCTCTAGTAAAGCCTATAATAGTATCCCCCCCCTTAGGCCCTAGTGCCCCCCCTAGTGGCCTACCTATAGTCCTTCTAAGCTTATATATCTTTAACTTAGTCTAAAGGTTCCTAAGTAGGCTTACTATACCTAACCTATTTTACTAGCGCCTATAGCGCCTTATTTCTACTATACTCTCTTATAGCTAAGATCTTTTTAACAGCCTACTTAGGTTTACCCTTAATGTAAGTAATAAGCAGTAGGTAGAAGTTATCTACCTATTATCTAAGGAGGGGGTTACTAGGTGCCTACTAGAGGAGATCTACATTAAACACCTTATACACCCCTTTTAGTATATCTAGCTCTACTATATTAAAGAAAATAATCCTTATAACTATATACTTATAGTGTAGCTAATTAAGTTTCCTTAAAGGTCTAGGTGTAGTTATATTAGCTAGGAATAGCTAGACTATATCTTCTACTTAGTACCTCTCTATAGGGCTGTAGTAGTAGTTTGCTAACTCCTCCTAGTTATACTTAGCTGCTATTATTATAGCCTATACTATATAGAGAGTGTTCTTTTAGTGCTACACTAGCTTAGTAGTAGCTACCTCCTAGCTATCCTCTAGCTATATATCTACTATAGGAAATAAGTCTATATAGAACCTATAATTAAGGAAGAAGAGGCTAAATCTTATAGCAGTAGTAGTTTAGTTATTAAGCGCTAGCTAGGTAGCTAGTAGGTGCCTATCTTAGTTATTTTAGGTAAAGTATATAACTATCTAGAGGATAGCTTAAATCTTTTAATTAAACTACTTAGTGCTACTATCTATCTAGGGATAAAAGGAGGTGCTAAGCAGCTAGTAGGCACTAGTAAGCTTATAGAAGCGTCTCTAGAAGCAGCTAGTTTAGTTACTCTCTTTATTACTAACTATAGTCTTTAGTATCCTATAGGTAGTATAAAAGATCTTTATAAAGCGCTCTATATAGGCCTCTACTTCTATTATCTCTATATCCTCTAGTATAACGCCTTTACCTAGCTAGTCTATAATAACCTATAAGTAATAGACGCCTTTTATCTTTATTAGTAGGAGGTAGGTAATAAAGTCTATAGAAATCTCTAACTACCTCTAGCTAGGTACTAATAGAGGCTATAGTAAGCCCTTCTTAGCCTACTACTAGATATAGCTATAACTATAGATGTTATAGTTACTAATAAACCTTCTAACTAGTTTCTCTAGGTGTAGCTAGTACTACCTTTATGTAATTAGTTCTAGCGTCCTATTACGCCCTAGGTAGGCAGCAGTTAGCATATTATATAATTTCTATATAATTATAGTTTATAACTAGTTAAGGGAATTATCTAAATTATAACTTCCTAGGACCTATATCTTATCTCTAAAAAGGAGCTAGTAGTGTTAGTTAATATAGCACTTTATAATCTATACCTTTAGCTAGAGCTTTAGTAGGAAGCTATAAGCCTGCTAGTGTATAGCAGTATATACTCTTCAGTAGTTTTTATCTCTAGCTACTATATTATTCTATAACTATTATAGCTTATTATTACTTAGGAATACTACTATATTAGGGACTTTAGGTGTAGTACGCTAGGTAGGGACTAGCTAGGCCTTATTAGGGATAACTTAGATAACCTAGCCTTACTCTCTCTTATTATCCTATCCCTTTAGTGTATTCTGTTCCCTATAAGATAGAGCATCTAGTACTACAGCTAATCTTCTAGGCCTATATTCTAGGTAGAAGTTATACTAGGTAAGCTCCTCTACCTACTAGCTCTACTGTTTAGTAAGCTATTACTTCTTTATAAAGTACTATAGGCTTTAGTAGTTAGTTAACACTTAGAACCTAGTAGTACTCTAGAGCTCTACCCTCTACGCCTAGAGGTATATTAGTATTACTAATAACTCCTTATTATATATTAAATAGTTATATTATATAGGTATAAGCTTTTATAAGTAGTAGGCTACTATATAGGTATTCCTATTCTTATCTTCCTAAGATATTACCCCCCCTAAGGTATAGCTAAAGCAGTTAGTCTCTATAGTAGTAGGGGTATTAAGGTTAAACTAGTAGAGCACTAGTTATCTTATAAAGAGCTCTTTTAAGCGTTAGAAGGCTATATCTTCTACTAGTAACTACTAGAAAGTTACTCCCTTCTTTATAAGGGCTATGAAGGGCTCTATAAGTGCTATATAGTCTAAGAGGAAAATACAGTAGTAATTTATAAATCCTAAGAAACTTTATACCCCCTTTACGCTAGTAGGCGCTAGCTACTTAATAATAGCTCTAACCTTATTTAGGTTATAAGATAAGCCTTACCCTATATTAATAATAAAGCCTATATATTTTATAGTAGTAACTATAAACTTACACTTATTAAGGTCTAAGTTAAGACTAGCTGCTCCTAGGGTGTATAGCACTTAGTACACCTTATCTATATAGTCCTTCTTAGAGCTGTTTATAAAGATAAGTATATTATTAAGGTATACTATAATAAAGTTATTAAGGTATTTCTAAAGGATAGTATTAATATACTGCTAGAAGGTTACTAGCGCCTTAGTAAAGCTAAAGGAGGTAACTAGCTACTTAAATAGGCTGTACCTTATGTAGAAGGC
The DNA here is from genome assembly GCA_003386485.1 of Colletotrichum lentis. Classification (NCBI taxonomy): domain Eukaryota; kingdom Fungi; phylum Ascomycota; class Sordariomycetes; order Glomerellales; family Glomerellaceae; genus Colletotrichum; species Colletotrichum lentis. Next base: position 835,070 of record NWBT01000035.1, on the reverse strand, counting down.
TATCTTCCCTTTATACCCCTTTATAACCTAGATCTTATAGAACGTAGTAATAACGTCTAGCTTAATATACTACTTAGTAGCAGCTACCCTCTAGAGGGTCTTTAATATTAGGGGTAGTATATAGTAGTCTTTTTTTTTAATAAGGTTAAGTGTATAGTAGTTAATATAGAAGTAAATTCCCTCCTCTAGCTTCTTTATAAAGAGTACTAACGCCTTAGTAGTAGAGCTGCTAGTATGTATAAAGCCTTTATCTAGGAGGTCCTCTAGGGTCTTCTTTAGAATAAGAAGCTCTTTATAAGATATATTATATATAGGTCCCTAAGGGAGCGCTAGCTTCTTACTATCTAGCCTCTTATCTAAGTTAATCTTATAGTTAACGCCTAGCTAAAAGGGTAGTAAGGGATTTACTTTTACTAAATTAAATAATAAGTAGAATTCCTCTAAGAGGTCTGCTAGTATCCTTTTATTAAGGTCTATAGGCTTCTTAAGCCTTAATACTATCTTAATATCCTTTAAACTAATTAATATTACTTATACTACTACTCCCCTAGAGAGTAGCTTCTCTTAGGTAACTTACTAGTATACTACTATAAATAATAGGGCTAATAGGAACTAAGTAGAATAAATCTCTTATAGTTATACTAGCTCCTTTTAGGTAGTAAGGTAAGCCCTTACTTATCCTACGCTATAGTAGACTAGTTACCTCTCTATATTATATACTATATAGTTAGCCTTTATCTATAGTTTCCTAAGGAATATATCTTTATTTAGACTGTTAATAATATATATATAGATAGTCTGTATGTAACTACTAACCTCTAGCTAGAGAGTAGCTACCTCTCTAGTGTAGACTATTATACTTCTATTAGTAAAGGCACTAAGTGTATATCTAGTGTAGTCTATAAGTAGTAAGCAGAGGAAATAGGTAAAGGTGTAATTTACTATAGCGTAAGTATTACACCTAATGCCTAATAGGGCCTCTATAATATATCTTTTATTAACTTATACTATAATTAAAGCTAATAAGCTCTCTATATAGCTCTTCTCTTTAAATACCTTTTACCTTTCTTATTCCTCCCTAGTAGGCTTAAGTGCCTAACTTTACACCTAAGCTACTTTTTTTCTAAGTCTGTATTTTTAGTTAACTAATTAACCTCTTTATTAGAGTAAGTAGGTACTAACTATTAAAGTAGTGCTATAGTCTTTATAGCCTTAGAGACTTAGAGGGTCTTAGCTTTAGTACCCTTTAGGTAATCCTACTTTAGGTAGCCCTTTTAATAGTAATAATAGTAATATTATATTTCCTCTTTACTAAAGAAGCTATAGTCCTTTAGGGCCTTAACCTTATAGGCTTTAATAGCGCTTATTATCTAGATATCTCTATTATAGTTAACTTAGGTAGTTACTAGGTGCTTTAGTTTATAGAAGTTTATATAGTCTAGCTTCTTTAATATAGTTTAAACTCTTATAAGCTAACTACTATAGTCTGCTAGTAAGTTAACTACTACTAAGCCCCTTTATAGACTAGGCTTTAAGGCTCCTTTAAGGAAGGTAATCTTTATATTATCTACCTAGCTACCTCTATTAGCTTTAGCTAGGACTCTCTCCTACTTTAGTAGGAAGTTAGAGAGAGACTAGTTCTCTCTCTAGTAGAGGGTGTGTAGTAATATAGTAATATAGAACTAGGTGTTTAGGTTCTTATATATTTAGTTAAGGTATACTATAAAGTCTTTAGGGTTATATATACTGCTATTACCTCCTAAGGCGTAAAAGGTAGTAACTACCTACTAGGGACTAGTTTCTAGGTAGGAGTTAATTAGGTACTAAATTTCTTCTTTAGACTAGTAGAACTACTAGTCTATAGTAATTTTATTTCTTATCTACTAGGCTTAGCTAGTATATTTACTTCTCTTACCTAAAAACTTTAATAGGTTAAGTAGAGGTTTATATTAGATAGTCTTATAGGGGACTACTAAAGGTCTACTAGTAGTATAGCTTAAAGTTATATTTCTAGTTATAGGTGTAGTTGTAATCTACTTTAATAGTTTGTTAGTAAGCTTAATAATCCTCTGCTAGAGGGGACCTACTATAGTATTTACTGCTATAGTAATCTAGGCCTTTAGGACCTCCTAGTTAGTTAGGGCGTCTATAGTATAGGTGTGTAGTAGATTAGTAAGGCACTAAGGGGATACTAAGGTTTATTTAAATATAGATATATAAGGGGTAGAGCTATTATTAGTTAATAATAGGGGTGCCTTAATTAAATATATCTACACTAAAGAGGGGAGATAGAAGAGTCTGCACTCTAGCTGCTCTCTAGGGGATAACTAGCAGCCTACTAGGTAGGCTGTAGTTAGCAAAAGGTTGTTCTATATATAGGCTTTACTTATACTTATTATCTATAGTAAAGCCTATAACATTTAGAGCGTATATAAGGAAAAGCATACTAGTAGTTATTAATATAATACCTTAGGGTAAGGTAAAGCTAGCAGCTTATATATTTTAAAAGTAGTATCTCTACTATATTTATACTTAACCTCTCTTACTTAGGTAGTATACTTTACTCTTATAAAAACGCTATAAGCCCTAATAATAATAAAGATTACTTATAAAGTATACTTAGCTTATAAGATTATATCTACTAGCAGCCTTTATAGCTATAATTCCTACTGCTATAGTTTCTATTATTTTAATTTCTATAGTTACTTTTAGGGTTCTTATAACTTATATTAGTTAGGCTAAAGGCGCTATATATAGCTTTTTACCTAATAGGCGTATTACTAAGGAGCTTTATTACCTCTTATATATTACTTATTATTATAAAGATTATAAGATTCTCTTTCTTAGTATCCTTCTTACTTTACTATAGGTAGGTAAATACCTATTAGGTAAGGTAACTAGTTAAAAAGGCTTTTATAATATCCTAAAACTAATACTTTAAGTGCTATACGTTAGAGACTTTATTAGCCTTTATATTATAAAAGGTATATTCCTATATAAGAAGCTATTTCTTAAGCTTCTTTATGTTATTAAGGTAATTCTAAATACCTTTATAGAGAATTCTTTTATATTTTATTTACACCTTATTATACCTTTTCTCTAGGCGCTTAGTAATGTAGTTCTTAAGCTTCTTTACCTATTAGTTAAGGTGCTTATTTAGCCTATAATAGTATTCTAAAAGCTTAAGGCTTATAGTATCTCTAAACTAGTCCTATAGTAGGGTGTATTTTTATATATATATTTTATACTTCTTTAATATATTAGTAAATTTACTTTACTAATCCTTATATAATAGTAAGTTACTTAGTAAGAGCTTATAGACCTCTTTAGCCTATACGTTAGTCTCTACTGTAGGCTTAAGAAGTAATTCCTAACTAGCTATTAGGATTAAGGTTACTATTACCTCTTAAGCGCTTAGCTTACTTAATCCTAAGTGTAAAGCTTAGTATTTTAGATAGTTATAAGGCTAAAGGCGTATTAAGCGCTTTATAAGTGCTATAATAGTCTTACTAAGCGTATAAGAATTACTTACTAATAGGTTAATTACTTTCTATAGGTTATAGGCTCTAGCTTTTACTTAGAGCTACTTAAACTAAATAGTTTAGTTAAAAGAGGATTTTAAAGTAATCTTTATATTATTAGTTATTATTATATACTTTTTACTTATAGGAATTATATTACTAAGCTTATTACTATTAATTTCTAAGTATATAAGACTCTTAATTATTAAATTAATAAAGGTAATAGTAATAAGTTAATATTATATATATTATATATTATATATATATCTAACTATATATATAACTATAACTATTATATTACCCTTCTGCCTAGCTTTACTACCTAACTAGGCCCTTAGTAACCCCTTTTTTAGGTGCCTAAGGCCTCTATAAAGCCTACTGCCTAGGGCGAAGCCTGCAGCAGTCCCTCTCATATTTGCTAAGCAACCAGGCTGAATCAGGCTGATAACTCCTATCTCTGCGCACCCTTTCGGCGCGCCTAAAGTGCCCTCTGTGGGACCCTCTAATTCAACAACAATTGACTAATCACAGTTACCCCTAGCAATCCGACGGTTCTTAGGTGAATCATCATGGCTTTTGAAATTGACTTGGAACCAAGATTCGCCCATGATATCGTCATCGACAAACCATTCGAATGAACTGACATAAAGCCTGCTAAACTCTTGGTACTCGTCTGGAATCATGCTTGGGCCTCTTGCGTGAGGAGACTTATCGATCAGGTACTGGAATGCAGCCTTGCTGGTCCACGGCACTCGGCACTTTCCGCGATTACAGTTAGTCCTCCACGTTTTTCGAACGTGAGCAATAGCTTCAAGTGTGGCTTCGTCGTCCATATCTGCACACTCTTTCCTAATTGTCAGCAACTGCGTACGAGTACGTTCAAGGACGGAAATCTTACTAATATGACGTAGAGTATCTGGGGTATTCCTCGTAAAGTCCTTCCAAAACGCCATCAAAACTTCTCGTGATCTAATAACTGGTCGCTTTGGGTCGGTGTGTTCTATCAATTTATAAATCACAGCCTGAGCGCTGTCGTCAACACGAGCTTGCATCACAAAGATGACGGTATGCGCAACCTGCATCCAGTCCCCGATGCCGGTTGGTTCGACATCGCAACCGATTTGTTGTAGTGATGGAACCGGCGGTAGATCCCGGGCAACCAATCCGCTCATTGCCGCAACAGCAGGCGGTTTTTGATAGCCATCATCTTTACGAGATAGCTGTAAAGGCTCTTGTAGTGAAATTGAGAAGAAAAGAAAGAGAAGTATGAATAACGGTTGTGTGTAGGGTGCCATCACGAGAGATTGGTGGACAGGATGTGCTGCAGGTGCGGAATGCATGAGGCTAATAGCTGAGGCATTCGGTATTTATGCCACCGGCTGCGGCCTCAGACCGGGTCAGTCAGATTCAATGCCGAGACTGCTTTTGTTTTGCTGTAGGGAACTCAAGAGGGAAACCCACTCGCTAGAACGTACGGAGTATACACGGCATCTCCGGTACGAAGCATCTGTGAACCAGCAATCCTCATAAACGCACTACCCGGGGGGGTTTTAGTCATCATTTTGCTGCGCCAAAAAAACCCCTCCTCACTCACGGAGGGGGCGAAAAATAGGGTTGCCACCCCATTTCCTACGTTATTTACATTTATAATACAAACTTACTTGGCTACTCTAATAGAGGCGTTAATTTTACTATTTCATGCTTTATACCGCCTCTTTTCCAATTGCGTGGATAGTAGCGTTAGAGGGTTGCTTCCCGTCCTACCGCTGCTTTGCTATGTATCTCTCCTAAATTGCCTTTTTCGCCCCCTCCGTGAGGAAAGGGTTTTTAGCGCAGGATGTTCGGCTTTTGAACACGGAGATGGTTGTAAGTGTAACAGCCACATTGTTCTTCCCAGTCAAACCACAGATGCCCAGATGCCCAGTGTGGCTGACGGTGAATATGGGTGGGTCACGTGTCAAATCATGCTCCGCTTCATCATCACCACGAAAGAGGCAACGAAGACGCACACCAATTCAGTTCCAAGCAGTCGTGTATGCCAAGCCAATCAGACACACACACACACAGACACACACACAGACACGTTACTTTGTGCTAGGAACCACGATTGTACACATCCAAACCATCTCAAGTCAACCGACATCAGCCAGGCTCCTCATACGCGCCGCTTCAGGTATTATCATGCCAACTTGGCGTCTCCTCTCCCCGGGGTGCCTCATGCCTGCCTTCAGTCTCGCCTAGGTACGCTACAGTAACGTCTCACCGACACCAATGCGCTGGCCTCAACTCCTTCCGCTGTTCAACGGCTTTCGTCCATCATCGCGCATCCACCCCCCTCAGGGTACCAGCTGCTAGCCTGCAGGCGACATGCCCAATCCCGTGTTTCTCTTTTGCCCGTTCGTCTCACCGGCCTTGACACCCTCCTGGTCCCACGACACAGCAATCGGCTCGTGGTTGCCCGAGAACTTCTGCCCGCCGAACCACAGCTCGAATCGGAGGTCAGCCGGAGCAATGATGACCCGGATATCAAAGTTCAGCATGTAGAACGTGTATCCCTTGGAGAAACAGGTTCCCCGTTTGTTCTTGAGCACGAGCTGCTCTTGCTGCAATCCCGTAAGATTGCTCCTCACATCACACAGCTTCGTTGCCCCCGCTAGCACAACCACATGCATCAGTTGATGTTCGCCACGTCGTCGGTCGCACGTCTGGCTAGCCATGGGTTCGACTCACCCTGTTTCATGCTCTTTGGCAGGAACGATGTCTCGTTGTGGGAGACGACAATTTGGACATCCCACGACCTCTTCGTATCGCCCGGGGCCATCGATACCGCCAGCGAGTGCACCAGCGGCGAGTTTGGGTTGACACTATCGCCCTGTCGAGACGTCAGCAAATCTCCGTCTGGCCATGAGCATCGGCCTCGATACAGACCTTGCGGATGAGCCATCGTATCTGGTTCATTGCCCATCTCTTCTTGGGCTCAAACCGGTCGTTTTTTATTTCCTCGTCGAAGTGTTGCTGCGGCGAGTAGACTTCTTTGATTATCACGCCATAGCTGGCCCGGGCCACGCGCGTCGCGAGCACCGACATCCGCCCCGTCTCCATCTTCTGCTGGTGGTCCAACAGCAGGCCGCGCACGACGACAAGTTGAGGGTCCTGGCAAGGTATCACGGCGACCTTGCTGGCGTTCTGGTGCGAGTAGCTCTGGAATTGCTTCTGGAGGCTGTCTCGCACATACGCAGAGCCTCCCAACCCTCCAGAGAGAATCATATATTCCTGATGGCATCATGTTAATCAGAAAGATCAAGATAAGAAATAGAAAAAAAAAGAAACAAAAGAGGGAAAAAGAAAGCCAGTCTTCGAACAATCAATCAGAAGGAAAAACGACGTACGATATCTTGCGGTTGCTGTTTTTTGACCAGCCGGTCCAACTGCTCCCTGATGCACCGGAGGATTCCCTCAATGTTAACATCGAACAGCGCCTGGATTTCTTGCCTGTGCCATCATGAGCAAAAAGTTACCCCTTCCTGTGTGACGACGGAATCGACTGTCATCGCGCAGACGCTTACATGGTAAACATCATCCTCCCGTCCTCGATCCGTAGCCCAGCGTGGCTGAAGTCGTGCGAGACGCCCTCGAGCTGAATCTTGAAGACGGGCTGCATGTAGGCCCTCTCGCCAAACTTGTGCTTCACCGTCTTGAAGTGGTGGCTTCTCGACATCCGGAACGCCAGGTTGTGAGGGAGCAGGCGGTGCGCCTCGGGGTACGCAGCCAGCCGCGAGTTCACCAGGTTTACAAAGGTCCACGTCGATGAGGGACGCCCCGATGCCGACGCCCCTGACCTCGGAGATCTGCGACATCTGCGGGTGTTTGCTATCGGTCGAGGTGATTTGCATCACCGTTAGGTTTGTTGTGCCGCCGCCGGCGTCCACCGTCAAGAAGAGGCTCCCCACGTGGAAGTCGACCGCGCTCGTCTTGAGAGTCGCGACGGCCGCCGCCTCGGCCTCGGTCAGGTCGACTTGCGCCAGGTGCCGCGGCCCCTCGGCGCCGAAGCCGGCGTCGTGGATGATCCTCTTGAAGGCGTTGATAGTCTCCATCTTGGTCCACGTCGTCGGCACGCTGAAGAGGAAGTGCACGCTCATGTCCGCCCAGCCGCCCGAGTGACGCCGCCCGAGCTGCGTCTCGATGGACTCCTTGACGTGTTCGTACACCTCCCGCATATAGTCCGTCACTAGCCTCTCGGCCTCGGCAACGTTCTGCGGCGCGTTGGGGAGTCCTCTCTTCTGCCACGCCTCCAGCGTGTCCGGGTCGATGAAGATTTTGAAGAACTCACGCCGCACCTTGCCCGGCATGTTCTCCTCCTCGTCCGCGCACATGAAGCCCCATTTCGACAGGCTGCCGTCCGGGTTGTAGGTGAGGACGGTCGGGACTTTGCGCTCGCCTCGATCGCCGCTCCCGGGCCAGTCGTTGATAACCTGTATTGGTGTCTTGGGCGTCATCCAGGCGACACCTGCTTCGGGTCAGCTTCATGACGCGAGTGGACGGCGAGTGGGAGCTGTTGCGCCTGGTTACCTGTGAAAGTGGTGCCGAGGTCGACTGACACGAGCACATCTGGTTTCTCACTCATGTCCATGGGCGCGATTGGTTTTCTCCTGTCGTTTCACTGAGCACGAAGACTTGGGGAAATCACTAAAACGCCAACTCCAAGTTGATGCTGAAAGAAATCTCTGATGATCTCCGATTTCTATCCTGTGTCTTTCTCTTCAGACAATGTCCGGACGAGAAGAAGAAGAAGGCGGGCGGATCAGGGGGGCCAGTCGTTTGGCCCCCAGTCGTTTGCCCCCCCCCCAAGCCTTGTGTCTTTCTAACTTGTAGCGAGGGCAGTTGACGTGGTTGGAACTCATGTCGGCTTGGGTCGTACGCATGGGGGCCAACACCGTGCCACTCGCTCAAAGTATGGGGAGCTGGAACTTGAACCCCGGCAGCCTGATCCAAAGCTGGACAGGGCTCCGCTGGGGCTGACTGGTCCAACTCGGACCGAGCTCTCCGTATGGCCGTGAAGCGCCCATCAGAGAGGCCCGCGATGTGTGAGTACACTCCCAGACAAGCGTCTCTGTACCTACCCAGCCGTCGCCACGGGCGTCGAGCCTTCACGAACACACCCGCTCCAATATCAGGCTGCAGTCAGCCAGTCTCGAATCTGCAATATGCCCGTGCCTGTGGCGCCCAGCCTGCCGGTGGAAGCAAGCTGCGGTTTGGTCGCCCTGGCTTCTCCCTTGGCCCCCAAAATCTGCGGCTGTCAGCTTTGTGTCACACACAATACAATACACACGGGGGTCGAAATCAGGCTGGGGCCTGCTTTCGGTGGCGGGCATGGCCATCGAAAGGCCTGGGCAGGAGAAACTCGTAGAGATGGGATATCCAGCTCTGGACTCTGGACCCTCTGGCAGCCCCGATTCTATTGTGGTTTCTCGGCGTTACTTGAGGCAGAGTCGCCTGGCTTTGCTATCCATATTGTTCCCTTCAAAGCACATCGGGCATTCATCCTTCATCCCTTCCTCCTTCTCATCAATTCATCGTTTCAAGCAAAGAAAATCCAGTGTTGTTCAGCAAGATGACAGCGCTCGTCGTTTCGAATGCTATTCTACCCCGACAAGAGTCTCTTCCTCCAGATACGACAGGTACACAATCGGCTTCAGCCACTGCTTCTTCCACGTCAACTACTATGACTAGTACCAGTCCATCCTCCAGCACTTCCTCGTATATTAGCAGTACAACAAATGGAACGACAGACCGGACTCATTCCACTCCTTCGCGTCCAGTTACAGTCCCGTCAACGTCGCCCACAACTGCCATACCATCAGGGTCGGCGTCTTCGACACAATCTCCTCCTGGGCCGTCCTCAGGGGTCTCGGCAGGCGCCGTCGCGGGCACCGCCATCGGTTGTCTTGTCGCAGGGCTCGCCGTTGGCGCTCTCGTTGCCTTCCTTGTCCTCCGGTGGAGGCTGCGGAAAAACGGGAGCCGCTCTAGGCGGCGATCCGAGGCTACCGAACCAAAGGCTTTCGGTTCTCTCCACTCGGGAAACCACGGCAACGACGATGTTCAGCTGAGCCAGTTCCTCCTAGACGCGGTCCCGGACAAGGAGATTGCGAGCAAGCTCCAGTCTCTAGGCGAGCTCATCCACCAACACGTCGAGAACCACTACCACTTGAAGCCAGTGCAGGCGAGCCCGCAGTCGCTCGCCCCGAGTCTCTCGAGCCTGGGACTGGGAGGCCTTTCCGAGCTGGGCACCGAGCAAATCGCCGCGCTCTCGATCGCCCCGAAGACGCGGCAGACTGCGCTCCGGCACGTCATCTCTCTCGTGGTGATCGCCAGCATTGACTTCAACTCGCGGAGCCGTTTCTCGATGCTGCCGACACCGGTGGCCGGGTTTCTGCAGTCGGTCCCGCCGGTCGAGCCCGCCGGCGGCGACAAAGATGGTAAGTTGATACAACAGAACCCCCCACGATCACGATTTCCCTCGGCTCACCCATCTCAGCAACCTCACTCGCACTTTCGAAATGGCGTGCCTTGTCGGCATTCCTCCTTCAGCCCAGTCGAAGCCAGCGGACTCCCCTCTCTCCAGTCGAGTCGGAGGTGTCTCCCAAGGCGCAGACTCTCGCCACCGCCCTCAACAAATTCGTCCACCACTTCGTCCCGATGGACCAGGGGAGCCGCCGTCAGCAGCTGGAACACCTGCAGGCCGTCATTCTGGAGTTCACGAGGCTCGGCTACGAGATCCTGTCCCAGCCTGGTGACTGGCAATTCACGTATGGGGCGGACGATGCAGATGCGGCGGCTGTCCGAGCGGTCGTGGTGTGCCCGGGTGTGGACAAGCTCAGCAGAAAGGATGGGAGGCCCTACAACCCTCCCCGTCAGGTGCTTGCCCCCCTCGTGGCACGGTTGCCGTATCGAAGCCGATGAAGCGGGCGATGTCTGCCACTCGGGAACTCGAGAGGAATTTCAGGACTCGAGACCGCCGAGGCTTCGTTTGTCCCCCGTACCTATTTCGTAGTCATAGCTTCTATCACAGTGATCCGTGTATTTAATGGAACCAGTATCTGTCTCGGTGATTCTGAGCACGGGCATGGCGATTTGATTGCGAGCTGAGCATGTCCAGCTTAATTGTCTCAATACAAGCCTGGTAAGAGAGTGCCGGCCATCGCAAACAGAGACTCGCTGGATATGAGAATGATACATGATGGAGGAATCCGACAGATGGCCTCTCTATGGCCCATTCGCAGCGCTTCGGGCAACCCAATATGTTCTGTTCTTGGAGTTAATCACCGCCTTCTTGACCGCGATACGTTACACAGCATGAACAGCCCGAGCGAGAGGCCTTGGGGCAAACGCTGAAAGATACAGCAGCCCGCCCAGCCGTTTCGGTTCCCGGGCCAGGATTGCCATAGGCCGTGTGACCTTTTCTTATTCGACGACAACCACTACGCGAACCGAAAGGCTCTATTCTCGGAAGGCTTGTTTGTTCTGACCTCGCTCACTGGTTCCATCCCCCCCCC
>NWBT01000035.1:800676-823942 GCA_003386485.1 Colletotrichum lentis | reverse complement strand
CCCTCCTCAAATGGGTGTCTTCGGTGTTGAGCATGTCGACTCATTTCAGCCCCATGCCAAGCCCCGGGATGGCGCCAAGACAGACTGCTTCTTGGAGCCTGATTGCGGCTGGTGAACCGTTTCTGGTTCTGGCGGTTGTCGGCGAAGGACTGCAGTTCTGGCCTACAAACCTCGCGTGGGACGTTTGTCTGACCCGGGTGGACAATGATGAAGGGCGGGGGGGCGGTGGCAATTCCATGCAGCCATCAATCCCGCTCAAGCAAGGACTGAGAACTTTACAACCGAGCCGGTCATGCTATGGTAAGCCCAGCCTGCCCAGACTACCATCTTCCCCATTCACCCCGTCAGGCTTTCCTGTTACAACATGGCATCGCTTCTGCGCTGCTGATTCCCCGAGAGTTATAGGAAGTACTCGTCGCTGATCGGGCTCCGTCCGCATCGTGTCAAAGCCGCAGTGCCTAGAGCCAACGCCACCTCTCTTTCCTCGCAGCAAACCATCACAGCCTCTGCCCGTTCCCTTTCCCGCAAAAAGGTTCCGGCCCTTCTCGCTCGCTTCATCGGCCGCCTGGAGAGTTTGTTATCCAAGACAAAACAAAACCCCCCCGGGCTGTTGCCGAGCGAGTGCCTCACGGCCCCTCCGCACCCGTGGCAGACGGAGTGAGATGCACCGCGTCTGCTCCCCTTGCTCTTCATCCTCGGGCGATTCTCCTCGCGCACACGACCGTCAGGGATGGACCCCATCACGGCCTCGCTCAACGCAACCTACCAGCTCCTCCGCTTCAGCGTCGACGTCGAACATGCCCCATCCCAGGTCTGCCAGAGCCTCGAGCTCGTCCAGACATGCTACCGCGACCTGCAGCATCTCATCGAGATTCGGAACGAGTGTCTCCCGTGCCTCCGGCAGACGCCCATAGTCCTCCACCGCGTCAACGACATCATCGAGACGGCCGGCCAGGGCCTCGTCGAGGTCTGCCGCATCGTCGAGAAGCGCCGCCCCGACGGCAACAAGGGCAAGGTGCCGATGAGGGACAGGATGGCATGGGTGCTGTTCGATTCCGTGGAGTTCAGGGGCCACGAGCCCACCATCAGCCGCCAACACGCCGCTCGCTGTGTTGGCCGAGATGACGTTTCTGAGGCACGCAGCCTTCCTCGCGCCTCAAGTACAGCAGCAGCGGAAGCCGGCGGAAGCCGGCGAGATCAAGGGGGGGTCGGAGATCTTCCACAACGTCGCTCTCTTGGGCAGCCTCATGAGCCAGATGACATTCTCAGGTGCGCCAGAATCCGTCTGTCTTCTACTCATACATCGTTGGTGGCATCATTGACTCTCATGTGTAGCGAACCCCTCTCATCAATCTTCCTCCTCCCTGGTCGAGGAAGCCATCTGGGCCTCACAACTCTCGAATGATGCCAAGTCGGCAGGAATCTACCAGTCTTATAACAACAACAACAACAACAACAACAACAACAACAACAACAACAACAACAACAACAACAACAACAACAACAACAACAACAATAACCCTTACCAAGCCAACCCGAGGAGCTCCAACATCACTGTCGGGTTCCCCATGGTGTCTCACGAGTCCTTTTACGACCTTGATGCACCCTTCGATCCATCTCTTCGATCGTCAACTCCACGTTTAACGCCCTCCAGCCCGCCGCCCCCTTTTCAGACCTTGCATGTCGACCATGCACGGAGCCAGCCCGGCATCGCGACGGTGCGACCATCCTCGGACCTTGGGTCTCTATCCCTCTTGCACGGCAGCCAGACGCAATACTCGTTACCCGAGCCTGCTCCGTGGTCACACGCGCCCGGCCTCCTTTTGTCAAAGAGGCTTTCCGATGACGAATTTGCTCGCCCGAACATCCCATCATCCCCCTCGATCCTGTCGTTGCGCAGTGCCAACGATACGTCGAGTCTGCTCTCCGCCTCCGAGCAGCCGAGCGAGCCGGGTATACCACCCCAGACCACGTTCAAGCAGCGGGTTTCCGGGCACTTCCGCCAGGTGAAAAGCGCAAGCCCGAGTCTTCTGGCCCCCGATGACAAAGGACCGTCAGCCGGCGCGATGCGATCCAGGCGTCCTCCGAGCGAGCTGTTCTCCGCACCGGAGCCCTTTCGTTCCGACGCAGACCCGTCGCCGGCGGACCCGTCCGGGAGGTGGTTCTCGCCGGACTCGGTGCACGCGTGGCCGTCCAGCCCAAGCCCGAGTCTGTCGATCGCGACCCTCGACAGCGAGGCGCCCACGCTGACGAGCCCGTCTCCGACCATGACCACGCTCCACTCGACGCCGGCGCTCTTGCTCGGCAGAGAGACCGGCGGAGACGTCTTCAACTTCAACAACGACTTTGATAGGATCAAGCCTGTGCACGACCGTCCGGCGCACGTCTACCCCGAACCGACGGCGCCGGCCCCACGAGCAGATCCAAATTCGAAACTCCAAACGGCATGGAAGCTCGCGGACCGCCCCCCCGCTATGCCCGAATTGCTGGGCGATTCCGCGCTTGTGTTCGGCTCCGCCTTCTGGGGCCCCGACGCCGGCCAGGGGTTGCTGCCCGACCCGGATCACGCTCCGGAGGTAGCCCAGACGGGGTTTCCGGGAGACCGCCAGGGGCGAGACACCGTACATGTCATTGGGTCGATGCCGGACTATTCGGGGGTGAAGCGTCCGAGACACGCGGGGTCACATGCCGACCAGGCATGACGTCCGAGGAGGCCGTCGTTTCCCAACCACGACCATTCGAATGCCTTGATGTTTTGCTGCAGGTACCGACTGAAAAACCGGATGGTTGGGGGCTCATGCCATGGGGCGGCGCTATGCGAGCGACGCGGGATTTCCGCCCGTCAACCCAGCAGACTTTGAAGAATGGGAGTCTTTGGGGCAGCGACATCTGCCGCTTGACCAACAAGCTTCAGGGTCGAACATGTGGAATTGGAATCCTTGGAGGTAGAATTAACGGGTCAGGCGGCTTGACGGACAGATTGATGGGTCGGAGGTTGAGAAATCTGGGCTTGGTGGATCGGGACCTAGGGAATCGGAACCTGAGGAATCGGGGGTTTGGTCAGGTCTGTCGAGCCATTGGTAATAATGGAGGCCGATTCCACCTCATCAGAGCCATCATCCGGTTTTTCCTCTGCCAGATTAATCCCAGGGACCGCCCATGCCAATACTACAACGGAACATGGGCCAGAATAAAGTCAGCCTGGTCAAGCATCGTCTTGTGTGGAACTTCGCAGTGCTCTCGAGTGAGAGATAAATTGCCAACGGCCAGTCCCTTGATTACTCGCGCCATCGCTCCGATGATCTCTCGAAGATCCGACAGATTCTTCCACAACTTCGAGGTATCTCCTTCCTCCAAGGCCACGATTCTTCAGTTACTCTCCATCATCAGTCGGACCCAACGTTCCAACGCATTGTGTATGGTGTCCTCCCAGCCCTCGAAGCCGGTACAAACGGTTCCAGATTGGAAATCATGTGGTCAGGGGCTCATTCAAGGGGCGGGCGGCGAGGTCAAGGGTCAAAGTCTGACTCTCGTCTTTGGTCTTTGGCAATTTCAGATATCCAATCTACATGATGGATCATAAAAAAAAAAAAAAAAAGGACATCTTCATACATCAGTCGTGAGCAGACACATGTGCTCTCTCTTCGTGTCCCTTTAAAATAAAATAAAAAGGCATGCATGCTTTTCCATCAAAGGATGGATACTTCAAATAAGTCGCCACAGATGCGGCCAGCACCCCTTACTCCTTCTTGATGAGGCTGTCGAAGAGGGGCTTGAGGCTCTTAGCGCTCTTCTTGGGGTATCTCTTCTGGTCGTTCTCGTAGTCGACAAAGGTGACGCCGAAGCGGGTCTCGTAGCCCTCGGCCCACTCGAAGTTGTCCATGAGGGACCAGGCCATGTAGCCCTTGACGTTGACGCCGTCCTTCTCGGAGGCGTCGGCCATGGCCCTGACGTAGTCGTCAAAGTACTTGACGCGGAAGTCGTCCTCGAGGATCTGCTCGAGGGGCATGTCGTTCTCGCCCTTGAGGGAGGTACCGTTCTCGGTGACGTAGATGGTCGGGTAGTTGTAGCGCTTGGAGAGCCAGACGAGGAGGTTGCGGAAGCCCTGGGGGTTGGGGCGCAGCCAGAAGGACTGGGTCTCGGGGCCGATGTTGTCGCCGTTCTTGGACTCGAAGAGGGTCTCGAGGTTGCCGAGGAAGTCGTCCTCCTCGGGCGGGGTGGACTTGTGCTTGATGTAGTTGGCGGTGTAGTGGTTCATGCCGTAAAAGTCGTTGGAACCCTTGACCAAAGCCAGCTCCTCGGGGGTGAACTCGGGCAGGCGGTCGCCGAGCTGCTTGTGCATGGAGTCGGGGTACTTGCCGAAGTAGATGGGGTCGGCGAACCAGGAGATGGCGAACTCGATCTTGCGGTCCGAGGCCTCGACGTCCTCGGGGTCCTCGGGGTCCCAGGGGTAGGTGGCGTCGCCGTTGAGGGTGATGCCGATCTGGCCGCCGTCGGTGGGCTTGAACTCGTCGCGGTAGACCTTGACGGCGCGGCCGTGGGCAACGAGGAGGTTGTGCCCAACGATCCAGGGCTCGCGGGCCGAGTCACCGACGGGGGACTTGGTGCGGTCCGAAGTGTGGCCGGGGGCGAAGAAGCCGGAGCTGTAGCCGAGGATGGAGGAGCACCAGGGCTCGTTGAAGGTGATCCAGTTCTTGCACTTGGGGATGGCCTTGAAGACGACGCGGGCGTAGTGCTCAAAGTCGAGGGGGAACTCTTGGCGGTTCAGGAGGCCGCCGTAGCGCTTGTCAAGGCCATCGGGGAGGTCCCAGTGGAAGAGGGTGATGAAAGGGGTGATGCCGGCGTCGAGGAGGTCGTCGACGAACTTGACGTAGTGATCGATGCCGGCCTGGTTGATGGGGTCGTTGCGGCCGCCGACGGGAATGATTCTGGACCAGGCAAGAGAGAAGCGGTAGGTGTTGGCGCCGACGGACTTGAGCAGAGCAATGTCCTCGGCGGTGCGGTTGTACGAGTCGCAGGCGACGGCGCCGGAGCTTCCGTCGGCGATCTTGCCGGGAATGGCGCTGAAGGTGTCCCAGATGGAAGGGCCACGGCCGTCCTTCTCGGCGGCACCCTCAATCTGGTATCTGCGGCGGGAGGGAAACAGCGTCAGCAAGGGCCCGGCACGCCATGTTGTTGGGCTCGCTTATCAAGAGCGGAGGGGGGCGGGGGGCGGGAAGAAGTAGTGAGAGGAAGAAAACAGTGAGCTGGGATTTGCAGACGGGGAAAACGGAGGGGAAACAGCGAAGGCTGATGGGGAGGAGGGGGAGGGATGCTTGTTCGTCGTCCGAATTGGGATGTCGGCGGAAGGCGGTGCGAATGAATATATGCATGGTGAGTGGTGACGGGGGGTGACAACGACCAGGGATTCGGGAGGTGACCCGGGTTTGGATCTCTTGATGAGAGAGGGTTCGGCGCAGCCAGGTGAGGTACGTACGAAGCTGTGGCAAAGCCCCAACGGAAGTCGCTGGGAAGAGACATGATGGGTGATGTCGGTAGGAGGTTCTAAGAGCTGTTGGTATTCGGCCGCTTTATGAAAGCAGCAGAGTTGCGGGTCCAGTGGTGTTGACGGGGCGGAGAACCCAACCACTCGGCAGCAGTTGGTGTAGATGTGGTGGTGGTGGTGGTGGTGGTGGTGGTGATTGAACAGAGGAGAGCGAGGATGATGCACGGAGACGGAGGGGCAGAAGAGCAAGAGGCGGATTGAACAGACAGACGGGAGGTGAGGTGCTGCCACGATACTTATAAGAAGTGGGAAAGGCAAAAGGCAGCGAGCACAATTTAAAATGCCATCCATCACATATTGCTGTTCTCTGTATTGGGATGGGGATGGATACTTACCTGCCTACCTACCTTAGCAACTTTAGGCAAAAGGAGGACCCCTACTTGGTGGCTACGGTAGTCCGTACATTGTGTACAAAGTACAAGGATCCCGGCATCAAGAGATGGGATAAACACCCGCACGAGACGACCGTCACGTCAACATGGGACGAGGATGTCGACACACGGGGGACGGGATGGTGTTTTCGCCCAGGACGTCCGTCCGTCTCCAGGCGAGTGAGCCTCTTCTGAATTCTCCCATGTCGGACCGTTGTCACCGAAGAGCTAAGACTGGGCGTTTCGCCCGAGGCACATGTACCGACCAGTATGTACGTATGTACAGCACTGTCTGTATTCTCTCTCTCTCTCTCTCTCTCTCTCTCCTTCATGACGCGACGGGGGGGTGGGGGGGCCATTGGATCACTGAGCTGTGGATGACAACGGACGCTTCAATCTCGAGCAGGATAGGTGTCAACTTATTCGCTGCAGCTGCACCATTTCCACGACCAGTATCCGTACACATGCGGCCATTCCGACAACATCGCGTATGGCCGTGTACCTTTTCCCCCTTTTATTCTTCGTCCCGGCCTTTGGCACTGACACAGGGGGGTCTGGCAGCACAACGTGTTACCTACGGCCCTACCCTACCTGCTTATGTAGGTACCTAGGTACTTATGTATCTACCTACCTACCTACCTACATAGGTGCCCTGGCTACCTAGCTCCCTCCAGGGGCACGCCCTTCCCCTTCCGTTACCCCGCCGTGGGGTCCTTCCCCCCTCTCTCCCTAACCCCCGCCGCCGCTTGCCAGAAAAAAAACCACACGACGGCCCGTCATTCCGAAAAGACCACATCGTCCTCCTGCCTGTAGCCCTCAAAGCCAGAGCCGGTTTGAAACACGAGCAAAGGATGAAAACCGCGGTCCCTCACCTGACGGTTCCCTCGACCGAATGATTGGGTCATGGGGAGTCGTCGACCTGCATTCAGAACGAGAGAGCCAACACGGATTGCGCTAGAAGCTGTGC
Organism: Colletotrichum lentis; assembly: GCA_003386485.1. Classification (NCBI taxonomy): domain Eukaryota; kingdom Fungi; phylum Ascomycota; class Sordariomycetes; order Glomerellales; family Glomerellaceae; genus Colletotrichum; species Colletotrichum lentis. The sequence continues at coordinate 817,059 of NWBT01000035.1, read as the reverse complement.
AGACCTCGACACCTCTACATCCCCGCGGATGGCGGCGGCTGCATGCATTCCAATTCCACGGCAGGTCTCGCCAAATCCTCGGGTGACGACGGCTCACCCTCCATTGACCGAATGGCGGGCGGACTGCTTCACCAGCACTGGCTGATGGCTGCAGATCCAGCTGCTTTCTGCACACGCTTCGTAATCTTGTCTTACTACGCACCTGCTCGCATACGTAGTAATGCGAACAAGAAGAAGATGGGAGCGCTCACGGGTAATTCTCCCGAGCCTCCCCCCCCCCTGGCCTTCCAGAAGCCAGGTACCAATTGATAATCAGTCTTCTTGATGCACCTTCTCCAAGTGCTCCAACCACCAACTACCAAATGAACCTCCGGGTCCCGCCTTTTGCCCCCCTTCCCGTCGGCTTCGGTGAGTGGAAGCCGGACGGGAGAGCCTCCCCATCCAGAAGAACGTTCCCTGACTCCCGGCCCGTCCAGTGCTGGACCCAGCACATGGAGACGTTTTCTAACCACGCCTCGTCATCCCTCCATCTCCGCTGCGTCTAGGCGCCGTCCAACCCCGGCCGCGACCTCATGGCGAGCCTCTTTTATGAACGACACGCCGACTGCCAACTAGACACCTGGCACCTGTTATCTGCTTCGCCCCGGAATACCCGTACTCTGAATCGAGTTCTTTAACGCCGCGACGATGCACTCCCTCAAGTCGGAATACGACATTGAGCCTGGCTGGCTGGCTGGCTGGCTGCGAACGGGTGCACTTCCAACTGTCCTCAATCCCGCCCGCCCCTCCAAAACCGCCCAGCTCCCTTTTAGGTCGCTTTTTGTTGGCTTGGACTTCCAGCAAGCGAGCATCACATGAAGGAACCACCGATCGACCGCGTTATGCCCTGCGTGCCCAAGGCTACATACAGTAGTATCGTGCCCCCCAGGGATGCCTTCGTTGCGCCCTCGCTATTTGGTTCCTCGTCTTCGGTCGACGAAGCCGCCTCAGCCGGATGGCGGGTCCGTCGTATCAAGCCAACGAGCCTTCGGGCCCAGGCACCGGGGAGCTTACACACATTAAGCAATGAGACCATACTCAAACAATCAGCATGCGGTTAATCGTCGGAATCTTTCTTTTCTTCTCCCTTTTTCCCCTTTCTTTCGTACACATTGTATCATTGAGGCATCTAGGCAAGCCGCCTGCCTCTTCCCATGTAGGTTGCTGTGCTCACTCTAGGCACTTACAACAACACAATTTCTTTCCGCCCTCCGTTCCGGGTTTCTCTCCCACCCACTTCGTTTCCGTCATGCTTGTCCTGCCCAATACACCCTTTTCCCCATCAAGACCACGGCCGCGAAACCAATCCAGTACCCATCCTTCCGTCTTACCGCACTCATGCAACATCCTGCCCACGCCTTTTTATTCAGTACACATCGCTCTCGGTTCGAAGCAAAGACGCGCCGCCCAGGTACTCTCTACCTGAAGCTCACCGAGGTGTGCGGAAGCCGGGACGAAGGTGAGTCGGCCCAGGCCAGCCCAGCAACCCTCGGCTTCCCCACCACCTACCCTGCTGCTGCTGCAACGCAAGGTATGGACGGTGTCCTCATTGCATGGCTTCGACAGCGACATCCGCATCATCTCGGTCTCCCATCTTGCGTTTCGTGGAATTGTTGGTCACCATGTCGACGTCCTCGGCCGCCGCGGGGGCTACGTCGTGGATATCGTCCGAGTCGGTCCACTCCACAATCTCCCACTCGACCCTGATCGCCCCGTCCCCGCTGTGGTCGACTACTTGGCTGTGACGCAGACTGCCCAAACGGGTGCCCTCAATCATACTCTCGAACCACGGGACGCCGCTGGTTTCCCGTCCAACTACCGTCGTCGTCGTCGTCGGGATCGCGGGCTGCTCCTCCGCCTCCTCGAACTCGGGTATCAGCCCCAAGTCTTCCAGGTCTCTCAGGTCCTCGCCCCGAAGGCTGGCCAATGTGAGGTGGATGTAGTCGGCCTCTGCCTGGGGCCGTTCTGTCCAATAGGACAGGGGCGTACCGCAGAAGCCACAAAAGTGCCGCTTCGACGGGTGCTTGGACGAGGATTCGAAGACCCGCCGGATCGTTGAGTGCTTTTCGTCCGGGAAGAGAGCGTGGGTTGAGCTGTGATACCACGAAAGCGGCACGCGGATCATGGCCGCTAGTGGGGTTGCGAGAGAGACTCCTGTGCATCAGAACCATGGCCGTTAGCCGCCGAGTTCTCGCCCGCCCATGAAGCGCAAAGGTATGTCAATCGCATTGCGGCAAAGAAGAACGCCCTCCCCTCCCCCCTCTTTTCCTTTCCTTTCCTTTCCTTTCTTTTCATTTCATCTTCGTTGCTGTTGGGAAAAACGCCCCATCGCCAGAGAGACTGGCGACATGGTGCAACTTACTATGCATAGAGTCTGTGTGGAAGAGCACCTGCGCTCTCTCGGTGGTGCCCTGGGGGACGTCGATGATGTAACTGTTACGCCCGCACTGGCAGCCGCCGCGCAGGGCGCGTTGCAGTCTACTCTCACTCATGTCGGCTGTTGGCTGTTGGCTGTTGGCTGTTGGATGAATTCTTCACAGGGTCGGGGGGGAAGATAGAAAAGGAGTGGAAAGGCTTCGGAATTGGGTTTCTGATTCGACACTAGAGGGAGTGTTGAATGTGACTGGTTTTGGTCTTTTGCTGTTGACCTTGACTCCCAAATGCAAAGAGGCAGGTAGTCAGCGGGACAGGCCGGGTCAGTCGAAGCTTCCAGGTGAGCCTGGCAATTCCATGTCCCACACATCAAGTCGCCAACCCAAAGCACTCACGCTCGGGCCAGTGGGCGACCTTTTCCACACGGGACCTACCTCTGTCGTATCCAAGGTAGGTACCTACCTATCTGTACCTACCTAGGTAATGTAATGTATCTATGTGTGTTTGTAGTTCGTCGGATCTCCCGCCTTGCTTTCACAGCGCATTGTCCCCCGCCTCCCCGCCGCTGAGAGGGGCTTCCGCGTGGGGTTCTTCCGTCATGTACAGAGTAACTCGGCTTTTATCTTGCTTCGCCCCTCCCTTTGCGGTAGGCTTCTTCGTTGTGCTTGGGGATACACTCAGATACAGCATACTTGTATGCAATCTGACTAGCTACTAGGTACGCAAAGCTAGCCAACATGTCGGGGGAAGGGGGGGGCGAGTTTCCAAGGCAGTCGCCGTCAGCCTACATAGTACATTCGCCGGAAACAAAGCCCCCCCTGTCCAGCCCTCCAAGTATCGCCATCTCCTCTCCGTCCAGCTCGAACCACCACACGTCGACGTTCCCCCGGATTCTCGCGGCCCCGCCGCTCTTGGGCAACGGCACGAAGCCCTTCTGCAGAGACCAGCGTACCAGCACCTGCGCCGCCGTCACGGTCGCCGTCCCCCCCCCCTCCCATTCGACCCTGCCTCCGTCTCCGTCCCCGTCTTCGCGCCGCCCAGTTGGCAGCTGGTCGTCGTCGGTGGTGGTGGTGGTGGTGGTGCCCCACCCCGCCCGCCTACCCGACGCCGGACCCGTTCTACAACGGCCCCCAGCACCGGGATCCGCCATCCGCCTCCCGCGCGCCAGCGGACTGTACGCCTGACGACGATGCCGTGTGCGCGGCAGTAATCGACGAGCCGTCGCTGATGACACCACGGATGGAGCTGCGTCCATCTGTCGGTTGACTGGGGTTTAAAAACGAAAAGAAAACAAAATACAAATCCCCGGGGGAGCTCTCAGCTCAATCTGGTTCACGCAGGGCGGCCGCACCCCCGCGTACGCCCCTCATCTCCTCCAGCGCCCCGATCCCGAAGTTGCTCACCCCGACCGCACTAACCTTCCCCTCGGGCCGCAGCCTCATCAGCGCTGCCCAGAGCTCTCTGCGCTTCTCGACGGGCCTGTGGACGAGGATCAAATCGACATAGTAGCCGTCCCTGTCCCCGTCCCCGTCATCGCCGGCGACCCGTCTCACGCTGTGCAGCGCGCTGCGGTATGTCTTCTCCGCGTCGCCGTCCGTTCGACCCATTTTGGTCGTCAAGAATATGTTCTCTGGCCTTACGGGCGTCGTCTCATTGGTTTGTGATTGCTGCTGCTGCTGCAGGCACTGCTCGGTGGCCCGGCCCACCTCCGCCTCATTGCGGTAGAGCTGCGCCGTGTCGATCTGTCGGTATCCGGCCTCCAGGGCCGGCCGCCACGCATGCTCGGAAGCACTCTCCCCCCCGCATACCCTTCATCTAGCTGGCTTACTCTACCTCGACCCACTTGCGCAGGTGAACGATACCCGACAACATGTAGTATATGCAAACGCGTTCAAGAGATGAGAGCGAGGGAGAGAGAGAGAGAGAGAGTGTGTGTGTGTGTGTGTGTGTGTGTGATAAGAGAAAAAAAAGGTTTGGTATTGCAAGAAAAGAACACCTGTCTGTTCCCCAATCCTCTCAAGGTCCCTTCCCAAGTATTAACCTCTTTTTGGTTCGCCTCCACGATAATGATGCCTGTCGGCCAGCATGTAAATCGATGATCGTAATGTTACACATCCCGTCCGGCCCAGGAAAAAACGCCCATCAGCCCCTCGTGCCATTCACTTGCCTTAAACAAGACAAAGCTGCTGGTTAACCCGTCTTCTTCTTCTTCTTGGGCCTCTCCTCTTCCTCTTCTTCATCGTCCTCCGCGCCGGCGTCGTCATCAGCATTGTCGACGTCACTCTCCTGGCTGCCGGAACCCGAGCTCTCGTGGTCACTGTCGAATTCTTCGGCGACGTCACTCTCGCTCTCGGCGCGGAAGTCCTCGTCGACACTCTCTTCGTCTTCGTCAGCCGAACCGCGGTCGGCCTTGGCAGGGCCAACAACCTCCTCCTCCGAGTCGTCCATAGCCTGCTCACGAAGGGCAGCGGCGATCAAGTTCGACTCTTCATCGATCTCGTTCTTGACACGCAAGCCCTTCAGCCTGAAAAACTCCTCAAGCCCCTTGAGATCCTCGCGGTTGATGTTGCTGAACTGTGACGAGCCCGCACCGTTCTTCATCTGCACGGTGATGTCAAAGGTCGAGAGCGCAGATACGGCGCCACCGACGCGAGAGAATGTGATGGATGCCGTCTGCTCGTAGGCAATGTACGTTGCGGGTTTCGGCACGAACATGAAGGCCTTCTCCAGGCAGTACAGGAAACCTTCGCTGGCCTTGATGGAACACTTGATGCCGAACTGGTTGCGATGGCTAGTCGAGGTTAACACGGGGGTCGTCAGTTGAAGGTGGAAGAGGGGAGGGGGCAACATACGTCTGGAAGTCCTTGGCCGGTGTCGTAATCTTCTTGTTTGCAAGTCCTCTGAAGATGTAGGTAATGACCTGGTGAAGGGGCTGCTCGTAGTGAGGCTGCAGCCTGTCCTTGTACCGCTCGTCTATTTGCTCCTCGGTAAGGTTCAGATCAATCGTGACCTCCTCCTCCTTCTTGAACTGCATCACGATAAACGGGTATCTCGTCTGACCCTGGCGCAGAGGGGGGTCTAGACCGACACACAACAAGACATGAGTCTCATCCGGCTTAGGGAGAACCATGAACTTCTTGATGGCGTCGTACTGGATCTTGTAATCGTACGTCTTACCCCGGAGGCGAAAAGACGCGTCGTACATGTCGATATCGAAACGTCCTCTGGGAGCTCGTCAGCAGGGCCTACCGAAATAAATGACCCATTTGAAACGTACCTGGGTGTAAGGTGCAGGATGTCCAAGAAGGTAGCGATGGTATCGCCCGCAGTCTCGCCAATCTCGGCCTTCTCCATCAGCGTGTCGTAGAACAGCGTGACGGCGTTCTTCTCCTCCTCGGCGCCGGCGTCACTGCCGGCATCGTCGCCGTCGGCTTCCTTCTTGGCGGTTCCGGGAATGTAGAAGCGCATCTCAACGAGCTGGTCCTTGCCGGCTCCCGCCTTCTTGCCCTTGCCTCGCGCACCGCCCAGGTGGCCGTTTGTGCCAGTGTCGTTCTGATCCGTCGGGGCGGAGAATTCCACCGCGACTTCGTTGCGACCAGCCAAGTTGGTATTTGAGATCTCGGAGTAGGGAATTTCGAAGGCAGGTCGGTTCTGGACGTTGAAAGATAGCTCGGCCTTCCCGAAGTCGGCCTTGCCCCAGTTCCATCCTCTCAGGGCGTGCTCTCTGTTCTCGAGAGCAGTGCTGTACCAGTTCTTGAAGATCTTGGCCAGACGTTCGTAGTCCTGTGCGCCGGGTAGCCGCCAATTAGCGCGACTCTTCTTGGTTATTGAGCAATTCGAGAGGGGCTCGTTACCTCTTGCTGAAATCCATCGAGCTGGATGATGCGCGAGTCTCGGTTGAGGATCTTGATCTCGTAGCCTTTGGCAGCTCGGCTCCACTGCGCCGAGGCGATGTTGCTGTGGTCGAGGGTGAAGGTGTCACCGCCACCGGCAGGCTTCCATCCAAGGCCACTCTCAGCGAACCTGCACTTGCCACTCTCCTTGGACAGGTCCAGGTAGATACTGTCGAAACTCTCGCTGGAAGGAGGCATGACGTTAGCAATTGCGGCTTGAGGATGCCAGGAGTGAAGAGGCGTTGCAATGGCCAGAGACCGGTTTTTTTTTCCTTCTTTTTTTTAATGCGCGAATTTGGGTAGGAAAGACGAATCGCCCGACGGGTAGCCGCAGGGTGGGATGCTTGCAGGAAAGAAGGTCGCAATGGACACTCACATAGCTGCCATGGTTGTTGCCACGAGAGATCCCGAAAAGATCGGAAGGGGGGATGGTCGGGGTCAATAAGATGTACTGCAAGTATAGTAGCGAGGTGAGACCAAAAACAAGGTGTATGAGCGACGTCCGGCTCGGTTTACCGATGGTCTGGACGAGAGGAAGGGATGGCGGTGATGGCGGTTGCTTGGAGGGTTGTCGGTGATGAAATTTCGAGCATTGGATTCGCGCGGCGCCGCTCCCCTGGTCGCGCAAGGCTACAGGCGTGGCCGGTGGCACAGCGACGCGACTTTTCTTAAGTGGTCATGGGCGTCTCTGGGCTCGTGTTCCGTCCACCCTGTGGCGTCTGTCTAGCGCCCCGTCCTGAGCCGAGGCTTATGTAAGATTCCTTTCTGTATACGGTCTAGTTCCGTTCACCCCAACTTGGCTGGGAGCTTTGAAGCTATGGACCAAGTGTGGGGTAATTTCTACCGAGGACAACCGGCAGCTCGAGCTGGAACCCTGGCAGAGCACAGTATGTCTCAAGCTGGACCGTCGATTGGGGTATGACAGCAAGGCCAGCTAAGCCATGCCGGAGGAAGAACGTCTTCGTGTGGTTGGCAGGAGCAACATTGCCTTCAAACTGCAGGAATCGTTCAACTTATTCTCACCATCTACTCCCCTCGCCTACCGTGCTTGTAGCCAAGAGCAGCAGCATCGTTGTCGTCTCATATCCATCGTATTATTCTGGATTGGTTGCTGTGTCTTGTTATTGTCGCTTCACCGGAAGTAGCGTGCCGAGCAGCTGTGACCATGTCCAGCCCTCCATCTCGTCTCAAGAATATACTCGGGCATCTCCTCTCGTCGTCAAAGCCGAAGAGGGATGAGCCTCAGCCAGCCTATAACGTTCACCAGCTCTCTCCGACGTTCTTTCTCGAACGCGCCGCGGCAATTGAGCCAGATGCTGAAGCCATCTTCCACATAACGGCGAACGGCCAGACTTTGCGACGGTCTTACATTGAGTTTGCTGACAGAGCCCGCGGCCTGGCCTACTATCTGAAGAAACATGGCTTCAAGAGGGTCGGAATTCTGGCCCCCAACACCCCCGCCTTCCTCGAGTCCATCTTTGGCATTGCTGCCGCCGGCGGGGTCAACGTGGGCGTCAACTACAGACTGAAACCGGATGACATCGCCTACATATTCGACTTCGCCGAGGTTGATTCCATCATAGTCGATCATGAGTTTATCCCCTTGCTCGACGACTTCAAGGCGAAGCACCCCAATGTGCCTTTGATCGTCGACACAGACACTGACGCCACTGAAGGCCAACTGAGCGGCCCCTTTGACGACGCTGTTCTGGAGGGACTGCGCTATGATGGTCTGCACGGCAAGGGATGGGCGGGGCTTCACTCTCAGTGCGACAACGAGGATGACATGCTCGCGATTCCCTTCACTTCGGGAACTACAAGCCGGCCCAAAGGTGTCGTGTACACCCACCGTGGAGCTTACTTGGCTGGTACGTGCCCCTCGCACAACCACTGTCCTCATGCCTGTCCGCTGTTGGCATCTACTAATGGTTGACGTCCTTACAGCCGTCGGAAATGTCGTTGAGTCGGGTTTGAACTATCACACCGGGCGTTGTAAATATGTAAGTGAAGGCCAGCACATCGGCTTCCTGCGACCTCGGCGCTGACTACCGGCTTCTATGGTGTAGCTATGGACTCTGCCTATGTAAGTGATGACTTGCTTTCCGATCACGAAATCTCATACTAATCCGTCAAAGGTTCCACGCAGTTGGTTGGACCTTGTAAGAAAGACACGATCATCTGTACCTCCCCAACTCCACACTAATTTCACGTCAGCCCATGGGCTGTGACGGCAGTGCGTGGTACGCATGTGTGTCTGAGGAAGATCGACTACCCTCTCATCTGGAAGCTCCTGAAGGAAGAAGGCGTCACTCACTTCAACGTGAGTAAAACCGGCTAGGGGGGGTTACAGAAAGAAAGCATCTGACGCAGCATACGTAGGCGGCCCCGACCGTAAACACTCTGTTGTGCTCTGCGAAGGAAGCAGAGAAACTGCCCCGTGAAGTGCGGGTGACGGTGGCCGCTAGCCCCCCGAGCGCACACCTATTTGAGCAAATGGTAAGAACATCTAACGAGGCCAGTCTGGTTTGTCGGTTTTCGTCCTGACGTGCACAGACGAACCTCAATCTCTTCCCCGTTCACGTGTACGGGTTGACGGAGACGTATGGACCCATCACCAAAGGCTACCACATGCCGTCATGGGAGACTCTTCCAAGCAGCGAGAAGTATGCCAAGATGGCTCGCCAGGGGCACGGATTTGTGACGAGCCTTCCCATTCGCATCGTCAAGACGGATCAACCGGAAGGTGTTCTCGTCGATGTTGCCAAGGACGGCAAGGAGATTGGTGAGATTGTGTTCCTCGGCAATATCTGCGCCAAAGGTTACTATAAGGACGCCGAGGCAACCAAGAAGCTGTTTGACGGAGGTGCGCTGCACTCGGGAGATCTGGCAGTCCATCACCCAGACGGTTCAGCCCAGATCCTCGACCGAGCGAAGGACATCATCATATCGGGTAAGCGGAGCGGACCCGTGCTTCGTTTGCGAAGTCGACGCTGACGTGATTGTAGGGGGTGAGAACATTTCGTCGGTGGCGCTCGAGGGCATGCTCATCCAGCATCCCGATTTGATGGAAGCAGCCGTTGTGGCGGTGCCTGACTCCCACTGGGGCGAACGTCCTAAAGCCTATGTGACGATCAAAGAAGGCAAGAGTCTTGAAGGGGAGGACCTGATTGCGTGGGCAAGGAACCAGAGCAACATCTCCAAGTTCATGGTGCCTCGCGAGGTTGAGGTGGTTGACGAGCTTCCCAAGACCAGCACGGGGAAGCTGAAGAAGAATGTTCTCAGAGAGTGGGCAAGGGGGCGCCGAGAGTGATGCAGGAGGTGAGGGGTGTCCCGGACGCACTGCCTGAACGCTACTGCAGGACAACCGTGGGTAGGTAGATGGGTAGGTAGGTACCTGGTTGGTGACGTCGATCCAAGAGCAGGCAGAGATGGAGTGTGGCCCTCCCTGAAGCAAGATGGGGAAGAATCAGGATACGGGTCATTGTAAGATGCCAATTCAAAGTCGACCTTTGCACGGCAGCACCGCGGTTGATAGACGGTTTCGCCCTTGGCTTTTACGATCACGGCTAGCCCCGTTGTAACCGCCAGCAACTGACGTGTTTCTCTGATGCCACCATTTTCCAGCTTTCGTGCTGTAAGAACTGCATACACGCGCTACCGGTCTGGACTGAGTGTGGCAAATGGGTAGATCTGTACCTAGGTAGTCAACCACACGTTGTCCGTACCTAGAACCAGCACTCAACCGACAACATGGCCAACAGGGACCGAAAATCAGTATCCAGTGCTTGCCCTGTACAAGACAAGCTTGTAAGTGTGTTGGGCAGGCAGGGGATGGGAAGGAAGTCGAGGCAGTAAGTGGGGAAAGGGCCACACGAAATTCACTTCGTGTTGAAGTAGGACCACCAGTCCATCACTCCTTCCCAGAGCACAGGAACTAACTACTACCATGTTCGACCACCTTCAACAACAGCAGGTATGATGTCACTGGTATACGTGATCAACTTCCTCTCAAGCCACATAAATGATGGGGTCTTGATCGAGGGGAGCACGCCACACGGCCTTTCTTGCATTGTAGGCAAGGATAAAGGTACCGGACAACAACGCACTTCTGTCGATGTTTAACCCTCGTCCAATGGGTGTGCGTTACCAGCAGCACCAAACCCTGAGGCGAGGACCGAAGCCAGAAATACCCACCATTCCTTGCACTGTTAAGGGAAGACATCCGAGGTTCCGTGGGCTGGGGGACAGAAACACGCCATGAAGGCATCCACCCCACTTGACAACTGATGGGGGTTTGAACCAAACCCGACTCGAGCACCCCCTCCCCCCAAAGACAGAGAAGAAAATATCCGCGGCAATTGCGAAGCTAAGCATCTCGATCAAAGGCCGAAGGACAGGGCAATATGTCGGTCCCTCCTAGGCCAAGCACTGGAAAACAGCCCTGGACCTTGGTCCATCTCCAAAGAATAGGAAGGTCACTGCAGCAATCCGACTTGAGTCCCAATGACTACCACCTCGCGACGGTACCCTGCCAGATATGGAAGAAAGTCTTCTTGTCCTCATGACTGATAATCATCACGCTCTTGGCTACAGGCGTAGATCAAGATCATACCCCCCCTCCCCTCCCATCCCGACTCGAACCCGGAGAAGGAGACATAGAACATACTTATTTACGATCAATCGCCACGGAAGTTCGGGCTTTGGGTTCCTTCTCATCTCGAGGCCGAAGAGCAGATACGTCCAGTAAATGGACCGACAGGGGGTGGAAGCAACTCCCAACACTCGTCAGTCCACTCGTATTTTGGCATGCTTTGCCAACCTAGTCGCCCCTGAAGAGCCTCCGAGATTCAGGACCACTTGAGTAATATCTCCCAATAGCTCTTTATTGATCGTGATGTATCATCACTCAGTGTCTATGGAGAAGAACGTAACAGGAACACTTCCTTTCTCTCCCTCTCTCGGTCCGCGACTTGAAGAAGCAGCTTCCCAAGTCTGGTGAAACCAGAGAGACCAAATTAAACAGGAAGATTGGGGTTTTCCCGGACGAGAATGCACAAGACGCAGACACGAAAAATACAACTGCATCATGCAGGCTATTGTGGGTATAGCTGCGTCCGCAGCTAGGTAATGTTGGGTGCACGCCCAAGTTGCCACTTGGGATTGGGCCGGAGAATCCACGTAGGCGCTACGCAAGTCTTGGGGGCCTTTTGTGCCCTCGGCCGGCCCCTGTCCGTCATCAACCACGGATCCCGTCGAGGGGTATGAGACTGTGATTCCCGAAGCCGAGCTTATATGGGAATTACCCTATCGACCAGTTGGTCTTTTGCATTCGACCTCTCCTCACAATTCCCACCTTGGCCCCCCTCCCCTCCTCGAGGAGGGGAACCAGGCCTCAGGGCAGGATTTACAAGACCCGACGTCGGTGACGGTACGAATGTGAGAGCTGACAGAGTTTGAGCGAGAGAGAAGCCGTGACGGAAGGGCAGCGAGTCACTGGACTCGCTCTTGCTGCTGAGTCGGATTACATAGGAAGCGTCGACAGGAAAGAGAACAACAACAGCACAAGAAGAAGCGAGAGAGGCTGCCGCTGGCTGACGGGGGGCACGAGATTGGTACAAATAGTGGCGCGATGAAGAAATGGGGAAGAGGGAACACTTAACACTTATCACTCAGGGCAAGCCAAGGCGAGCTTGCCATGCAAACAAGAAGACGAGGAGACACTGCCTGCCCCTGGCCAAATAGATCGAGATCTCCCACAGGGCAACGACAACATCGATGGCCGGTCATTTATGGACGGGATCACCACCAAGAGGAGCGGTCGAAGCGAAGCACAGCAACAGCAAGCAATAGACACAAAGTCGCCCGAGCCTCGTTCGGCGTGTCCTGCCTCCCCTGCGCCGCAGCAAAGGACCTTTTTCTCTTCAGCGACAGCCCCGGAGTGGAGTGATTCTGGCCAGAATCCAGGCCACGCCCCCCCCCCCCCNTGCACTCACATTTCGCCGCCGTACGACACCAAAGCCCAACTCGCACATGACCACAAAGTCGGTTCACTTGAGCGAAGTCGGCTGACTCCATTGGTCCCCTAAGCCCAGACGTAGCGAGCGCCGTCCAGAAGCCATAGTCGGGCCACGGGAGCGGCATATGGGCGAACCCGACGCCACAAGTTGAGTCTCCCGACTACCCACTATTCTCTTCAAATTGTGCCCGAAGACGTCGTGGCGTCTAATCCGGACCGCTGATCAGACGCCTGACCGAGTGCTCTCAACGGCTTCCTGCGTCCACTGGGGTTTGCCCGCCCGCACGGCTTGCCCACCTACCTAGGAAATCTCCCAATCGTAGCTGGTTTGCTCGTCCTTGTCGGATCCTGGCCCCTCGTGGACTGGAGGCCTTTCGTCAGGTTGCGGAATCGAAAGTAGATACGGGAACCAAGTCGAACTTCGGAGAAAAAACAAAGCAAGCCAAAGTTGTATAAATCACCAACGGCTTTACGTAGCTTTGAGGCCAGATGGTGGGACTCGGAAAGGGGGCATCAAACCGAACCAAGACACCCCGCCAACGTCGGCAAGACGATACGATGACTCACACACCGAACAACGAAAACAGCCCGATCTTCTACGAGTATCTCGTGTATGAACCAGAAGTAAGCAAAACCATGTCGCGCACAACAATCAGCCCGCAACATCGATCGGCCCCCCTTTCCCCCAGACTGTTAGCAATCCCTTACAGCCATTTATCGAGCCAGAAGGCCGGTTCAACCCTTGCCGTCCCTTCCTGATTTTATCACGCTTGTTACGTCGAGCGTATCGAAATAGGATGTTCCGAAAGAAGAAAAAAAGGAGACCTGGTGGTCGGAAGCGAGTACACCTCATCGCCATGCCACGCCCGATGATGAGCCGAACCACAAGCGAAAACCCTTTGATGCTTCCATACGTTTGTTCGCAGTCATCGCCTTGAAAGAGAATACGGTTATGAAAGTAGAACGGCGGACAGCGGACAGCGGGCACGCAGAATGGGGTGATGGCGAGGCGATGTCCTGAGGACCCGAAGCTGCAGCAGCAGCTAATGAGACAAGACTGGGCGACTGGGCGAAAACTGAGGAGAGGCGACCGTGAGAGAGAGAGAGAGAGAGAGAGAGAGAGAGAGAGAGGGAGAGAAGAGGGAGAGAAGAAAAACAATGTCTGACGATTACTTGTATCAGCAGATGATGGCCTCGACGCCGATGTCCCCGCACTTGGTTCCCGACGGGTTCGGAGGGGCTTTCGACCCCGGCGACGGCTTGCACCACCACGCCACTCGGCCCGGGAATCAGACCACCCTGAGTCCAGGCCACCACAATCGCCCCAGCTCGCTCAACGAATCGACCACGGCACCGCCGGTCCCTGGACCAGCGACGGCACACTTGCGCCCAGTTGCAGGTCACCGCCAGGTTACAGGTCTACAGCCCCAGCATCAGCATCAGCATCAGCATCAGCATCAGCAACAGCAGCAGCAGCAGCCTCAACCTCTGCTCCATCCTTCAGCCCCGAGTCTGGGGTCGGGTCTGGATTTGGACTTGACACATGCAGACGGCGGCCAGGGTCACCACCATCGACACCAATTCGACCGAGCGGCTGCTCCTCTCGCCGGTCAGCAGCGACGGCAGGCTCCGCCATTGTTGCTCCATCCGCAGCAGGGCCATCAGCAACCCCCCGAAAACACATGGCCCCCGCCCGGATATGGGGGGGTCCCGGTGTACCATGACAGCCAGCGGCGGCAGCAGCAGCAGCAACAACAACTACAACACCATGCCAACGCGACGCTCTGCCCCTCGTCATCCTCCACCTCCCGAAATGTCAGTGTTTCTGCAGCAGGCGGCCTGGGCATCGGCAACGACAGCATCGGCACCGGCGGCCACTTATACGATTTCGGCTTTGCTGCACCACCGGGTGAGCCGTCCTTCCTTGGCGGAGAATATGCCGACATCACGCCACTTTCCATAGAGGCAGCCGCAGCAGCAGCAGCAGCAGCAGCAGCTAGTCCGCAACCACCAACAACCACGTTTGGGTTTTCCTCTTCGCCATGGCGGTCTCAGCTACAGGACAGCAGGGCCGTCACCCTGACATCCAGCATTGCAGCCACCGCCGCAGCCGAACTGAACCACGACGTCCGAAAGCACAGCAAGAGCAGCATGGAGACGAAACGCGATGTCAATAACCCTTCTTGGGATGACAAGGAAAGCGAAGTACCCGATAGAAAGGACGGCGGGGTTTCCGGGACGAGCAGGACATCATCGTCCGCGTCTCGCAGGCAGCAGAGGAATGGCAAGCGGCCTGCCGTGGCCGGCGCCCGCGCTCGCGACCATGATGACGACGGCGGCGGCGACGACGATTGCGACAATGATGACGAACCCACCAGCCCCGCGGTCCGGACCAGCATCAGCGGCCGATCGATCAAGTCGGCATCCGTCGCCTCTTCGGCCGGCTCGGGCAGCAAAACGGCGCCGGTGCCGCGGTTGCGCAGCGCCTCCCGCACGTCCAAGAACCAATCGCAAAAGCCGACCGAGACGCCCGAGGAACGGCGGACGCGCGCGTCGCACAACCTGGTCGAGAAGCAATACCGCAACCGCCTCAACGCCCAGTTCGAGGGTCTTCTCAACGCCCTGCCGGAACAGGCACGTGGTTCGGGCGACGCCGGCGACGGCGGCGAATCGGACCCGCAGCAGGCGGACCAGGAGCGGCGGGTCAGCAAGGCCGAGGTACTCGACATGGCGCGCCGGCACATCAAGAGCCTGGAGCGGGAGCGGGAGGTGCTGCACCGCGAGCGCGGCGAGCTGCTGCGCAGTCTGGAGACGTTAGAGAGGGAGGCGGCGTTGAACCAAGACGGCCGGTTGGACGAATTCCTCGACGTCCAAGGGAATGCCGCCGCCGCCGACGACGAGAGAGGCGAGTCGTCATGGAGGGGCAATGCCTGACAAAAGTCTTGATTGGCATCCCCCCTCCCCTCGCCATCGGAAGTGTGTGAAGCTATGTGCGCCTGTACATACCTACCGCTGAGAAGGGGGGACGCGTGAGCCCAAAACTCGGAGGCAAGGGTGCCGGGGGAGCGTGGCGTGGGTGACAGGTCGTCGGAGCTTCGCCGATCGTCCGATGACACGCCGTGGGGGAGGGGCACGCCAGGCCAGGCCAGGCCAGGCCAGGCCAGTCATATTGGCCCGACCGCTTTCGTCTTGGCTCCCCGTCTCAGGTATACATACATACGTAGTACATACGCAGTATACACCAGTTGCCGATATTGGTTTACTCTTTCTTTTCTTTTTTCGTCGCTCTGTCTGTTTTGGTTTTGGTCTGGGTTGATTTGTTACTCACTCACCCCTCCCCGCTAACAGACTACTGGCGCGGGGGCGGGGGGGGGGAAGTGTCGTTTCACCGCTAGATGCATGATTGGACGACCATCAAGGCATCTGACAAGGACGAGCGAAAAGAGAGTGGCCCGTGGATGGTTCGGTCGACAAAGACCGAGTGACGGGGAGGATGGTTATCGTGAAGAAGGGGGCGGGAGGAGGGGTGAGGTAAAATGTATGGAGCCAAGACTGTGTGGGTGACGGAAGGGGATGGGCACGGGAAGAAGCGTCTAGGGAGACCTGGAGGAGGGCCACATGCCTACTCGCACCAAAACGGGACTGTAAGCAGCGGCAGTTCGGGGGTCGTCCTCTTGCAGATATATCCAAAAAGGGGTGTGTGTGTGTGTGTGTGTGTGTGTGTGTGTTGATGCAGCACGAACCATCACGACCTGCAGATGGGGATTAGATGACCGGGGCTGACTGCAGCGGCATGCCATTCATTGTTCATTGCCGGCACATCCTTTTCTTCCACGCCTCCCCCAACCTCCACCTTGTGATGCGGGAGGGTCATGTGGTCTCGACCATCGAGGACCGAGTTGCATACATGCCCGCGCCGCTGTGAAGCTCACTCCTACCTCACTCACTATATGGTTTCTTCCCATCCCAACTCACGTGTTGGTTGACGAGACGTCTTCATCTCATGCAGGGGAGACCAGGACACCGCAGCTGGGGTTTGGCCACATCCATCCAGCCCGGGGG
>NWBT01000035.1:743575-785544 GCA_003386485.1 Colletotrichum lentis | reverse complement strand
TTGTTTTCCGACATCACGCCACGGTTGACAGCGTGTTACTCCCTCAACTCCCTTGCCTAGCCGCATCATCTGGATTACACACCCGTGACACACCTCTCTCTCCTTCCTCTTTGTCTTTCCACCGCCGATCTTATTGCATCTGGTCGGCAGTGTGACGGTGCAATGGAGGTCTCGAGAGGTTGGGGACCGTGGCATCCATCGAACCTCTCGAGGGTCTCACTCTCAACTACAACCATCCCCCCCCCCCCCCCCCCCCNGATGGCTTGGGCGCGCGTCGGTGCCGGCTCCGCACGCCGGCCCCCAGATCACGGCCGTCGGTTCACCTACTCTGCCTTCTGGCTTGCTTGCTTGCTTGCTTGCTATGGGACTCCGCCGGCCGGCGATCCCTTCGCTCTGTAATGCATCCCGTAGAAAAGAAAATAAAAATTAGACGAACGTGGACGCGGTACCACCGTTCGATTCTCGAACGATGTTCCCTGCCGGGCCTCCGCGCGGCCTGGACCCCCCGGGGTTCCTGCCTGTGCCCCTGTGAGAGACTCGATACAAGGCAATAATGCCCTTTCTTATAATAGCGCCTTTCCTATTGCTTCCATTCCTGCTTTTCGTCGTTGCGGCGTCTTCGAGACTCTCTTTGCGTCGGCCCCGGGCATTCCATCACTCTCGTACATCTATCGGCCCTCGCAATCATACACCGAGTCGTCAAGTACACACAACGAGCACATTGTTGACGCAGTGGGCAGACGATGCGAGAGTCGCATCAGCTCGGGGCAAGTCGAAATATACTCCAAGGGTTCCGAGCCGCGCTTCGCCAAACGGCTCATACTTCCTCACACACCCGCAATCAGGCTGCCTTCCATCCATGAACTGGGCACAACCCGGACGCGCCTGGTCAGTCGTCGATCGCCCCTCCACTCCCAGGCGCGCGCAATGTCTCCGGCTAAAGTTCTATCAGAGTTTGGACGCTCGGACGGTTGAGATCAGCATAAATGCGAAGGGTGGGAGGGGCAGCAAAAGTCTCCTGCCCCGCGCTCACACTCGAGTTTGTCGATCCTTGCTTTGGAGTACTGAACCTCAAGGCCGTCTACGCCTTCTGCGTTCCTTGTGATGCTATCTATTTCAGTCACCAGACAGGGCCAACACGCCAAGGAAAGGGGAGAGGGGGGGGGGGGGCACGAGACTACTACCTGTATAGTGTTGTCGTCGTCTCTCTGGCTGTCCCGAGTCTTATGATATACACTCTCGTCGATAACGGGAAACCAGGCGTTGAGAGGCCACCCTGGCAAGGTCTGGACATCGCGCGTTACCAACGTCCTTCTTTGTGTCCTTCCCGTTGACGTCCTTCCGCGGCGATTCCGATACAGGGCCATTATTAGCTGCGCGCAGAGCGAACGCTGCCGCGAGAGTCTGACCGGGCTTGCAGACCGAGCACTTGTGATGTCTGACATCGAAACCATCGGGTTTTTTTTGTTTTTTTTTTGCTTGGCCCCTCACGCCATCCTACGATATCCGGCACTTTCCCTGACGAGCTGGACAGCCAGATGATCCCGTCTCTAACCGTGCGATTCCGGCTGGCTTGTCCCGGGACATCTTTGCAGCGCCAGCCGCCCCCATGCAGGAGATCGACCCTCGTCCGGCCACATTGGAGATCGTCAGCTCCCTAGTTAGGGGGATATTGTATTGTGCGGGGTGAACCCGGATGGCGCTTCTAGCAGCCACCATTCGAGATGAAGGGCAGGATGTTGAATGGTTTATTTGTTGACGAGTAAAAGAGCCCAAATAACGTCCAAAAACAGACGCGAGCGGTAGGTAGATTGATCTAGGATACCGAACTATTTCCCCCCTGGAAGGAGAGAAGCAGGTGTTGGCCGGGTCATCAGGAGTCGAACCAGGCATGCGGGAGTAGAATATGAGAGCCTGTGGTTGGGGTCAAAAGGACCGAAAGGATCCAGGAAACGGGAAGAGTTCAGGAAGCCGAAGGAGGACTGCATACCCTGTTTAAAAACATGAAAGTTTCTGTAACCTTGACTTTTGCCCAAGATAATGACCTGTACCCTCGGTACTGCATTGGTTGATCGTACAGATGGCCCCTGGGCCCATCCCATCCCAACAACCCCTCCAAACGAAGTAAAAGAAAAGAAGAAGGGAAAAGGACAAAAAAGCCGCTGCTTCATTTCCAGAACCAACTCCTCTTGTCGTTTTCATCCCTCTCGCTGTCTTGCTGCTGCTGCCGGTCTTGCTTGTTGCTGCCACCGGTTGAGAAGCTCGCCGACCAGGCGTACTCGGAACGCCTCTCAGTCTGCCTGCCGACCTCCTCACTCCTGTCGTTGAACGTTGTGACGGTCTTGGTAACGTGGACGTTGCCATTTGCGTCCTTGCGCTCCTGGACCTTTTCCACCACTCTCCAGCCCGAAGGAAGACCCTGGGGCGAGAGATCCCGCGTGGTTGAATGCGACTCGGATGACTCTGATGGAGACGCAGATGTCTCGCGGGATGTGTTGAAGCGAGCCTGGCCTATGACTGACAAGTATGAATCCTCCTCCGTCTCCCCGTGGAGGTCTCGTTCAGGACGAGCCAGCCTCTCCCGAGCCGCGTTCTCAACAGGCGCCGAGTGCTTCCCGGTCCCCTGAGGCGATGACTGGCTGGGAACGGACGGCGACTGCCGCTCGTGAAAGGGGTCGTCCTGCTCCCGCAACCAGCGCTTCCACCGCTCGCTCACGGCGCCGTCCAGCACCTCGGGCCTTGTTTCCCAGCCGTCCCACAGACCCTGGCGGGTAAGCTGGTGGAGCCAGAGAATCGGCGGCAGGCCCTGGGGGAAGGACTCGCGACACTCTTTTCTGAAGCGAACACGTTCGTTGATCTCCGGTAGGCCCTGGCCACTGCTCACCATGAGCAGGTCCTCGAAGGCGTCCTCGAAACCGAAGAGGGTCTGGTCGGCGCCCTCGGGCAGGTCCTTCGGAGTAGGCTGCGGCAGGTTGTGGAGTCGCAGCGGCGAGTAGGGCGAGTCGATGAGGAACGATATCCACAGGACTTGGTAGAGTGACTCTGTGAGCTTCTCGGTTTCGAAAAGGGCTTGCATTGGCGACATTGATGAGAAGAGGTCGAAGACGGTTGGGTGGGGGTACGGCGAGGACGGCGCGCGAGGTTGGGCGGCGGCGTTGGTGACGCCGCCACCCTCCGACGCGATCATCGTCCTGCGCTCATGCTCATCGGCCTGGGACGGTCGGGGAGGTTCGGGCCAGGTACCGTTGAGACGGGACACAGCGGTCGGAAGGCCCAGAACTCTCTGAAAGGCCGAGGCGACGTGGTCGTCCACCTTCTGTTTGAAGCGGACAAAGAAGTTGTCAGAGGGGCCGTTGCCGGACATGATGGACAAAGTGGTTGACAAGATGCCGAGTATCTAAGTGTTTGATTTTAGATGCGGGCTGTGAGTGAGTTTGTGAGCGTCTCAGTTGATGAGATGCTTGTGATTGGGACTTATGCAGGCAATTCGCGGATTGTCTCCGGATGCGTCAAAGGAGGCTCGAGGCCTACATGAACATTGTAGGCTCTGGACGACGGGTCTGACGAGAATGAAGTGTCATGAGGGGGGGCGGTTGACAAGTTCCGACAATTACCCCCCCCCTAGAAGCTACGATTGGATTGGATAGTCGGTGTATCTGGGGTGCATGGGGGGCAAGCGACAGAGTTTCGGTGACGGCTGTACACTAGCTGCTGGCTACCTACTACCTACCTACGTAAGGCACACTAGGTACTTAGGTACCTAGGTAGGTATGTCCAGAGTACGGAGTACCTAGAGACAAGAAACCTTGGAATAAGTCAGCCCGGTCAAGCCACAGTTGGCACCCCGCTCCCACAGCACGCGCCGGGACCCACGTTCCGATCGTTCAATCGGGGTCACAAACATCAGCCTCATCCGTTGCCTGGTCCGGTCGGATCGGTTGCTCACTCGTGGTGATGCGTTCCCAACGACCCATTGCCTCTGGCCGGCGGACGGACGCTAACAAGTGCCCGTGGTCCGGCACACAGTCTGTCTGGCTGGCAGGTAACCACATGCCAACCTAAGACGCGCTATGTAACTGTATATATCCACCCACCTTACCTGCCCAGGTCCTTGGAGAGACAGCATTTTGCAGCAGACTTAGCACAGTTCAAAGCCCGACAACCCCAATCATATACCGTTGCTGAGCCACACTTGCCTGCCTGCTCTGCTTACCTACCTAGATACCTATGGGGTACCCACGCAGGTACTTCAGCATCCACTGAGACCATCAAAGGAGGCCCCGCCCCGCCCGTCCCTTCGGCCGCTCAGGGACTTTCTTTGAGGGCCCCTCTCGTCTTTGAGACTTTGAGACTTTGACTGGGGGATTTCGGATTGAATGTGGGAACGTGCCTCATGCCCAGACCCACGTCAGCGAGTCGGTCCTGTCTTGCCGACCGATGCGAGTCCAACAAGTCGAAGAGAGAGGTGAACACAGCACCCAAGCGACAGGAAGAACAGGACGAGTAGCGTCAGCCAAGTTCTATCGGCCAACCACAGGCGCCTGGCATTTGCACCAAATCTTGATTGTCATTGAGCTACGGATACCTTACCTACCTACCTAGTACTTACCTTGCCTTAATTACTCTTTTCCCGAGCTACTCTTGCCGACCACTTCCCGTTTCCCACCCGCAGATCCTCATGGCTGGCTACGGCGATTTGCACTTCACATCCTAGGACAACGAATCTACGTATCCTTCCAGTCAGTCTTCTGGTGCTTTCTGGTACCATATTCTTTGCGCCGTCCAGATGATACCGCATCCTACTCGAGCCCATCCATCCACCGCGTTTGGATGCCAGGCGACCGACCCCATTCGCGCCGTCGTCATCGCCAACGTCACCCAACGAGCACTGTTTGCGTGCGCTGCCTCGAGTGGAGGCGAACAGGAAAATTAGCTTGTGATACAGACGACCGCGACCGACCGAACCCCACCCCCCATCTACTCTTCGCCCTTTTCCTTTCCGACATATCCAATTCCTCCCCAGCGTCCACCCGGCCATGACGATAGCCCCTGTGCTCGTCGCCGCCGAGCCTGCGGCACGCCCGGACGACGGCAAGGACCTGCAGAACTGGTCCTCGCTCATCGGCATCATCACCGCCATCGTCGGCAACGTCCTCATCGCTTTAGCCCTCAACGTCCAGCGCTACGCACACCTTCGACTTCACCGAGAGCGCATCCGGGTCCGCCGGCGAGCGAAAGAAGCCCTGAAACATGCGCCGCGCGGGGGCCACACGGGACCCTACGGCTCTGTTGGCCGAGGAGGTGTCGGGCACATGGACGAGAGCTATGATAACGACAATGGGAACCGTCATGCAGACCGCGATGCCGGAGAATCAGAGCCCCTCACGAGATCCTTCCGCTCCGAGGATTCCGCCGGCTCTGACTACTCTGGCGACGAAGACAACGACAAAGGCCCCTCGACGTACCTCCAGTCGCCGTACTGGTGGGCCGGCCAGATCCTGATAACCCTCGGCGAGCTGGGCAACTTCCTGGCTTACGGTTTCGCACCCGCGTCCATCGTATCGCCCCTGGGAGTTGTCGCCCTGATATCCAATTGCGTCATTGCGCCGATAGTGTTCAAGGAGAAGTTCAGGCAGCGCGACTTTTGGGGTGTCATTATCGCCGTCGCCGGCGTCGTCGTCGTCGTTCTGAGCGCCAAGCAGGAGGAGACGAAGCTCGACCCCGACGATGTATGGGACGCCATCACGACCTTGGCCTTCGAGATATACCTGGCTGTGACCATATCTTTGATTGTTATCCTCATGTGGGCGAGCCCAAAGTACGGCCATCGCACCATCTTGATCGACTTGGGTCTGGTGGGACTCTTTGGTATGTGCCCATGGCGATGATGGGGAATGCCGGCTAACGTTCGTTACAGGTGGCTTCACCGCTCTGTCTACCAAGGGCGTGTCCTCGATACTGTCGACGACTCTCCTGGGCGCATTCAAAACCCCTGTTGCATGGGCGCTGCTCTTCGTCCTCCTCTTCACCGCGGTCATGCAGGTGCGCTACGTCAACAAGGCCCTGCAGAGGTTCAGCTCGACGCAGGTCATCCCTATCCAGTTTGTTCTGTTCACTCTCTGTGTCATCATCGGCAGTGCCATCTTGTATCGCGATTTCGAGAGGACGTCTGCCGAACAGGCTGGCAAGTTTGTCGGAGGTTGTTTGCTCACCTTTTTTGGCGTCTTCCTCATTACTAGTGGTCGAATCGAGGAAGACATCGAGGACGGCATGTCCGACGTGGACGGCGTGGAGGAGACCATCGGCTTGGCCGAGCAGGATGGATATAGCCCAACACAGCCGCTGGCGCCTTCATCCACCTCTATCCAATCCTCGACATCGCGCCGCTCCTCTCGAGCATCCAACGGAGGGCATCCAAACAACGGATCCAAATCGTTCAGTATGCAGCACGATTCTGGTATTCCCACACTCCGTGTCCCCGCGTCCGCATCAACGGGCAACATCCCTGGCGCGGACGAGGAGCCACTATTGGCCAACCCGTGGAGTAACTCCGCAGACGAGGTTCTCCCTCCGTCTGGCACGAGGACGATATCCGACGAGTCCATTCACACCTTCCCCGGGCTCAGCTTCTCGCCATCCGAACCCACGACGCCCTACTACGACGGCCAGTTACAGCCAAAGTACCCTACAGATAACAGACCGGTCACACCCCGTACAGCATTACCGAATCGGCCTCATAGCCATCAATACCCAGGCCCCCTCTTCTCCCCGTCCCCTCTTTCGTCTACGGTCAGCGCCGTGGTCAAGGACACTCTTCTCAGAAACGCAGAAAGTCCGCTACTGCGCCGGCCCTCCGTGCGGAGGTTACGCTCGAGCATCCGAGCCAGTCTCTTCATGCCAGAGAACAGCGAGGGCGCGGATGCCGATGCCGAGCGACGGGACTTGATGAGTCGGGGGGACGACTACGCTGACGGAGGCGTCGCTGAGCGTAGTCGGACCGCAGGCGAGGGAGCATCCAGAGAACCCCATACGGGAAGACCGCGGAGTCTGAGCGATACGCTCAGTGGTTTCTTCAAATCGAAACGGAACAGGAAGGACGCCAATACGGACCCTGAAGAAGGCGTATGAAAGAAGATGTGGATACGGTTTTTTTGACAAAGAAGAGACCCTTTGGATCCGGGAGGGTGGGAAGGCGGCTTGGGTAGGCATTGTCACATCTTTCCCAGCATTGCATATTGGCGTTCCTGGTAGAAGGAAGCTCTGGAATCGGCTGTTATTGGGTTTCCATCCACTCAACAATCATAAATGTTCATCGTTTTGGGGGTGGGAGAAGGCGCAGGGATAGGATACTGGGACGTTGTTTTGATTTTCATCTGTGTATAGACTTCCTCCCTTGTTTGTCTCCCTCCTCCCCATACCAACTATATCCTTGGGCTCTGGGCCACGAATACAACGGGCTCTACTTCGGCATGGTCACACGATGTGCCTCTCAGTTCCTCGTATGCACTCGCTGACGGAGACACTCGGCCGGCCAGTATCGCATCACGCAAACAGGCACGAAGATGAGACCGCGATTCTTGACAGACTACGGATATCAAGTGAAATTCGATGCTTTTGGATAACCCCCGGTGATGCACTGAGCCCATAATTACACCCCTCGCACATGTCTTCTCCCTCCACCTAATCTACACCTGACCTAGCCCCGGGAAGAGGCCTTCTTCTTCCTCATCAGACGCTTCCTCGCAATCAGCAACGGCTTCACGTCTTCACGGTCGACCTTGCCCGTAGGCTTCTTGCTATCGGTCTTCTCCGCCTTCTCGGCCTTCACGTCCGTCTCCTCCTTCTTGCCCTTGTGCAGGTTGCCCTTCTTGCCCTTCTTGCCCTTCTTGCCCTTCTTTCTGTCCTTCAGGGAGGACATCTTGGGCAACTCCTTGCCCTCATCGCCACTCTTCTTGGCGTTCTGGCCGTCCTTGGCGTTCTGCGCGTTCTGCCTGTTGCGGTCCAGGTTCTTCTCGTTGGCCTTGCGACGCGCCACGACGGAGGCGTTCTCGATGGCGAACTCGACAATGAGGCGCTGCTTCTTTCCCAGCTCGTTCTCCAGCTGGTACCCGTTGAGGAAGCGCAGACCCATCAGAGCCCAGCGGTGGGACGAGTACTCGATGAACCCGTATCCGCGGGACTTGCCGCCGCTTACCTCGGGAACCTTTGCGCCCTCGCGACTCTCGAATTCGATCTTGGCCTGGCGGACGATGCCCTTGCGCTTCAGCTTGCGCTCGTGCTCGCCCTCCTTGGCCTCCTTTGCGCTCCGGACCTTCTCCTCTTTGGAAAGGGGTTGACGCCTGCCCTCCTTGACATCCTTGGCGAACTCGACACAGGCCTTACGGGCCAGCTCCTTGAGCTCCTTGGAGCCGATGTTGCGCGGGATGTTGCGGATGGCTAGACGCGTCAGACTGATGTGCAACGTAGGATTGCTCTGCACGAGCTTCTTGCGCTGTTTCGCGCTGTCTTCCCTCATCTTGATCTCGTTGGGGGTGAGCTTGTGGTACAGCGTAGACCTGGTATCAATCTGACCCTCGTTGAGCAGGAAGAGGCGTCGCTTGTCCTTCTCTCGTCTGTTGGCACTGCCGTCGGCAGCCAGGCGCTCAGCGTCATCCTTGCTGACAGCCTGGGCAACCTGCAGAAGCCGGCTGTCCATGGTGTAGCGGCCATCCTGGTCAGCGGAATCGTCTTGCAGCACGGAGTGCTTGGTCGGGAGGGCGGTAGGCTGTGTGCGCGGCGCACCCTTGATGCATGCTTTGGCGTCTGCCTCGTTGACGAAGCAAACGAACCCAGTGCCCGCGGGGCGGTCTGTGGCACGATCCATGACAACACGGGCGTACCTAACGGGACCAAAATTGACGAAATGTTCCTTCAATTGGTCATCCGTAACGGTGAAAGGAAGGTTTCTGATGAAGAGTGTCGATGTGTTGTCGGTTGATGTCTGCGTCTTCTTGACGGGCTTTTTGTCGTTGTCGGCGCTGCTGGCGTCTTCGTCCTCGTCGTCTTCAGAGAGACCATCCTCCTCGTCTTCGTCCTCTTCCTCATCCTCGTCCTTGTTCTCGTCACTGTCCTCCTCGTCCTCCAGGTTCATCATGTGGTTCTTCATGAAGTTTTCCAGATCGGCGTCGGCGCCCTGGGGCTCCTTGCCGGCCTCGCCATCTTCGGCAGGCCCCTCTTCTTCCTTTGTGGCAACCTTCTTCTGCTTCTTGCTCTTTGCTTTCTCATCCTTGTCCGCCGCGTCTTTGGTCCCGTTCACCTGGTCCCATTCGCTCTTGTCCACGGCCCAATCGACCGCAATGGTTCTGCCGTCAATCTCCTTTCCGTTCATCTCCAGGGCCTTCTCGGCATTTTTCCGTCCTCGAAGGGTAACAAAACCGAATCCCTTGAGCTTGCCCTTGTTTTGGGGAAGGTCGGCGAACTTGATGATTCCATAGGCCCGGAAAAGAGCACCTAGCTGGGCGGATGTCTTGATGGACCAGGGCAAGTTACGGATAATCAACTTGGGGGGTTTCCTGGCCTCCTCCAGCTCTTGCGTACGTTTCTGCTTCTGGCCGGCAGCAGCCGCTCCCACGGCGCTATCCTTGCTGTCACGGCTTCTGGCTTCGGCAACATCGACTCTGATGCGGCGTCCTTCCCACATCATGTTGTTGAGCTTCTTCTTGGCTTCCATTGCATCTTCGGCATCCGTTAGGGTGACGAAGCCATAGCCTCGAGAAGCCTTGGTGGCCTTGTCGAGAACGACAGTCGCATGCTTGACCGGGAAATGCTCAGAGAAGAAGTCGGTCAAGGATTCGCTGGTAGCGGTCGCGGGAAGAGAGCGAACGAAGAGAGAGCGGTTGGCCTCGGTGCGAGCTTTCTTTGCCTTGGGTTCCGCTGCAGAGTCTGCTGCAAGGTTCTCGGCGACGGCGGCGGCGACGAGGGCGTCGTGCTCATCCTCCTCGGCTCGTGACCGCTTGAGCGGCTTACCAGGAGATGACATGGTGGGCTTATCCGGCCGTCTGCAGCGCAAAAAGTTCTAGTATGAAGTGAATTGCAAAGTAGCGGACCGGAAGAAAGGCTCGGCTGGCAAATGGCGTAGTGGAGAGGTTCATACAATTCTGCATAGGAAGATGGCTGGCGGTGATCGCAGCTGCCGATTCTACGATAAGGATTTTTTTTCCTTGTTATCAGCACGTGCAAAAGTAGTTGTGGAGACGAAATGTGTCGACCCCGCGCTATACCGCTTGGGGAAGTCTATTGACTTACTCTGTACTCGTTGCAGACTGGATAAAAACAAAAACGCGCCGGGGTTTGCCCACTGTAATTGCGTGCAGTGTGTTGGAAGTCATTTCGCAGACGGGGGGGCGTTGGTCATCACCCGTCAATCAACAAATGCATACTTTTTTCCTGCTTCATTAACGAATACACAACAACTGTCAACATACTCTAGGCCGCCTCGTCCGAATTACTTGCTTTGACGATAGGAACACGACAACCCCAAGATGCCCGCACGAGTATCTACGAGGTCCACGCGGACTTCGGCCGCCGTTTCGCACAAATCCTCCGCGGCGACGCTCGGCTCTCGAGCATCAACAGCGTCTCGGTCTTCTTCGCTCGCTCTCGACGTCCCAACCGAAAGACCCGACAATGAGCTTCGTGGCCAGGTGTGTGCTGTCTTCCGAGACGCGCAAAAGAACACAGCGTCACACCGCAAGCTCGTCGTTACCTTGCGCAAGATCCAGGAGGCCTGCGCATACGAGCCGACCAGCGTGAAGAAGTCAACAACAAACGACTTCGACGAGGAAGCCTTCAACTCCGAGTTTGTTCGGTGTGTCTTGAGGGTTATGCCCATCAAAAAGGCAGAGGGTGTTGGAGAGAAGACGATCCGGTTTGTCGGTTTCTTCCTGCGACATGCGAACGATAAGGACAACGAGATTCTGGGAGAGGTCGATGAGGATGCTAGTGTCATGCCCGAGACCCCCAGCACCAGACTTATCAGCTACCTCATGACCACTGTTCTGCCCCTGATGGTGGCCAAAGACAAGTTCGTACGGTACAGATCCACTCAATTGATCTCGCACATCATCAACTCTCTCGACGCCATCGACGACGATCTCTTCCAAAAACTCCGTTACGGCCTTCTCAAGCGCATCCACGACAAAGAGGCAATGGTCCGCGCACAGGCGGTTCTCGGCCTTGGGCGCCTGGCTGGCAACCAAGTTGACGCCGCGAACGACGACGATAGCGACGATGACGACGCCAGCGGCCTGCTCGAGAAGCTCTTGGAAGTTCTTCAAAACGATCCCAGCGCAGACGTGAGAAGGTCGCTTCTTGTCAACCTCCCCATTCTTCCTGCCACTCTCCCATACCTGTTGGAACGCGCCCGAGATCAAGATGCCTTGACTCGCAGGGCAGTCTACTCGCGGCTGCTGCCAGCTCTCGGCGACTTCCGACACCTCTCGCTCTCGATGAGAGAGAAGCTCCTCAGATGGGGTCTCCGTGACAGAGACGAAAACGTGCGCAAGTCCGCAGGCAGGCTTTTCCGCGAACGATGGATCGAGGACTGCGCCGGTGTTGCGCCGCCTGAGGAAGGGGCCCCGCCTGCCGAGCCCGCACCCCCCAACTTCGACGGCCTCCTTGAGCTTCTAGAACGTATCGATGTTGTGAACTCCGGCGTTGAAAACGGTGTCGCTCTCGAGGCAATGAAGGGTTTCTGGGAAGGCAGGCCCGACTACCGGGAGGCTGTCACTTTTGATAACCATTTTTGGGAGACGCTCTCTGCAGAGTCAGTGTTCATGGCTCGCAGTTTCAACGACTTCTGTAGGAGCGAGGGCAACGGCAAGTTCGAGTCACTGGTCGAGGAGAAGTTGCCAGAGGTGACCACTCTTGCGTTCTACCTCGAGAGATACATCAGTGTCTTGATTGAGGCCATTAAGAGGGTCTCCCAGGCAGAGGGTGAAGAGGACGAGGAGGAAGACACTGTTGAGCAGGAGTTCATCGTCGAGCAGATGCTTCACATCGCAATTACCCTTGATTACTCCGATGAGGTCGGTCGGCGCAAGATGTTCGCTCTGCTTCGCCAGTCGCTTTCGGTCCCCGAGCTTCCGGACGATGTAACGAAGCTCACGATCAATGTTCTGAGGGACATTTGCGCGCCAGACAACGCCGGCGAGAAGGAGTTCTGCTCAGTAGTCTTGGAGGCCGTCGCAGATGTCCACGACACAATTGTCGATGACCCAGCACCGGATGACCGCACGGAAGATAGCTTCCATTCGGCGAAGTCCGAGGTCGGCGGGGACGTAACACCTACACGAAGCGGCAGCCGACAGAAGAGTCCAGAGCTCAGCGAAGAAGAGGCTCGGGCGAAGGCTGTCAAGGAGATCATGATCAACATGAAATGCCTGCACATTGTGCAATGCATGTTGTCCAACGTCGCCGGCAACTTACAACAGAACGACCACTTGGTTTCAATGCTCAACAACCTTGTCGTCCCTGCCGTTCGCAGCCACGAGGCGCCGGTGCGTGAGAGAGGCCTTGTATGCCTGGGTCTCTGCTCCCTCCTTGACAGATCTTTGGCCGAGGAGAACTTGACGCTCTTCATGCATTTCTTCACCAAGGGCCACACCGCCCTTCAGATCACTGCCCTGCAGATACTTACCGACATCCTCAATGTCCACGGAGCTCAGCTGCTCAGCTCCACACCTGCACTGCTCAAAGTTTACATCAAGGCGCTAAAATCGGGCACAAAGTCGCCCGAGGTCCAGGCTGCCGCCACTCTGGCCGTTTCTAAGCTGCTGCTGGGACGTGTCGTGACGGACGCAGAAGCTTCGGCCGAAATGCTCAAGACGCTCGTCGTCCAGTACTTCGACCCTGTCACGGCGACCAACCAGAGCGTCAGACAGGCGCTAAACTACTTCTTGCCAGTCTTCTGCTACTCGCGAGCCGAAAACCAAGATCTTATGCGTACCGTCGCCCTGGATGCCCTGCACGCACTCCTGAATGTCCGTGAGAGCTTGGAGGACGACGACGCCGATGTCGATGAAGACATGGAGAGCTTGACGACCATCGGTGCCTGTCTGGTGGACTGGACCGATCCTCGCAAGTGCTTTAACCCTGCAACTGGCCTTGACTTGGAGAAGAAGACTGTCAACGGTGACATTCACTTGGAATTTACGCTGGATATTCTTGATCGCCTGAATAGCAGCATAAGCAGTGAGTCAATCTTGATTTGTGACGAGACCAGAGGTTCAGTACTAACTTCCCTCGCAGAGGAAGAGAAGAAGGTCGTGGCGTCGCTACTCGGAAAGCTGTACATCTCGCCCACGAGTACGGAGGAGAAGCTCAGAGAGGTCTACGACGAGGTCACCATCGCCGTCAACGACAGGTTGATCTCCGACACGACTGGCCGCAACGCTCTCAATAAGGTCCACCTCAGCTTGGGCAAGATCATCTCCAGCCTCGGGGAACAGCAGGATGGCGAACCGCGTCGCATGAGCAGAAGCGTGTCCGTCGCCGCTTCGGTCGCTGGGTCTATCGCCGGGTCTGTCGCCGGGTCTGTCGCCGGATCTGTCGCCGGGTCTGTGGCGCCGTCCGACAGGCATGAGACTGACAATGAGAAGACAATCAACCTAGAGCCCGACATCAAAGAGGAGGATGAGGATAGCGATGGTACCGTCATCCAGACCACTCTCAAGGACGACGGCAACTCTCTTGTGAGCGAGCTTCTGTCGGACGATGAGGGCGCGTGAACATAACAAGCACGTTGATAAAATCGGTTGGCATTTTTATTTGATGGGCGACCGTTCCTGGACCATGGGACGAGGGAGCTTCGCGGGTTGGTTGGTTTATTTCACAAGGATTGATGATATCTATGTACTGGTAATGATGACCCCATGCGGAATCGATTATGCGAATTTCTTTATTTCTTCTTTTTTACCACATATCGAGTTTCCTGCTCTCTGATGAAGGCCGGTCATGCGGATCCTAAGCGATAAAGTAGGCCAGAGACAATGATGTTTACGACGAGATGTTGCCCAATGCTCCAGGCCATGCAGTACAGATACTTTGGTGAGAAGACGGTCCAGACAAACAGGTGTGTCCGCAGGGCCTCGCACGCCACCATGATGAAAGCGACGCTGCATGCTGTGAAGAGCGTCATATGACCGACGTGCCGCAGAAACACGTCCCTCCTCTCGTCGCTGCCCGCCCTGCGGTTGCGGTATTGAAGCAGCAGCAAGTTCGTGGCGGAGGCCCAATAGATGGGCCCGGCCCAGTTGCTCACAAAGGTCAAAACCCCGACGGCGACGACGCTGAAGCCGGCGACGCCGTTATAGGCGCTCGAGAGGTCGACGGAGGATATGGCATTGGTGCCGCCAAAGGCGAAGAATGAGGCGTACTGCAGCAGCAGGGAAGTCGCGGAGAGTGCGGGCAGGTCGAGGTCGAGGGAGGCGAGGAAGGGGAGCTGGAGGGTGAAGAGGAGGAGGAGCGGGATGTTTGTCACGCGGGACTGGGTTGCAAGGAGAAGTGTCGTGAGGTGGTGGAGTAAAGGGGACGTGTGTCTCGCCTCGGTGTGCGGGTCGGATAGAGCGAGGTAAGTTGAATAGGCTGCCACAGCGGCAAGGCCGACGAAGACGGCCCTGGCGCGGGCCACGAGGGAGAGGCCCTGTGTGAGCGCATTGAGGACAGCCGGGAGGCCGGTAACGAGCTCCGGAGCGTCTTCACCGGTGAAGGCGAGTTTGAACGTGAATGCGAAGAGGGTAAGAGTAGCAGACGTGGCAGTGGCGAGTACGCGAGGCAACCCACGGAGTTTCCTCAATATTTGCGCGAACAGGAAGAGGTAGACTAAGCTGACGAGAGCCCAGAGGAGGGAGGGATTCGCCACGATGAAAGTCTTGACGATGTCGGGCTCGCCAGCGTGCTTCTGGCCGGTTTGGTTCCATGCCCGGATGAGCCTTGTGGCTGTCAATGCTAGCAGAAGCGAGGCCAGGGTTGGTACAAGGGCGCGAGTGCTATAGTATCAGTTAGACCTTTGAGAATCTTGGTGTCGGACCAGTCGCGGGGTGCTCACGTCTGCATCTTCTTGACGGCCAAGGAGCCTAGCCAGGCCGACGTGGCCCAGTACCAGAAGTGCTGCTCCTCTTCGACATAGCTGCTCGCGAACATCATGATGCCGTACGTGACGGTGATGGTGAGTAGCGGAATGAGGCTGGGCCGGGCGCCGAAGACCAGAGAGCCTGTGCCGAGGACGGCCACGGCTTCGCCGACGTGAAGCCTCCCCATGTCGTAGTTACTGGCCATGCTGCTCATGAGATCTTGAGCGTTGCCGAGCCACTGCAGGATGTTAGTGAAAGCTACACATCGGGTTGGGACAAGGAGGTTGCGAACATTGGACATGGCTTCGAGCCATATTGGGTCTAGTTCTCCCTGGTCGTCGTCCATGACTTTGAGCGCGTCATTGACACGATGCCATCCACAAGCTAGCTCCTGAGCATCATCTTGCGGGCTCGAGCAGGCCTTCTGCGTTGAGGTGGTTGCGGAATCGAACATCTCAGAGCCGAAAGTCGCGGTCACAATGTTCAAGATTTGGCGAGCATTGCGAACGAGTAATTGGATCTGGTCGTTTTCTGCAGCGCATCAGTCAAGACACTCTCGGGCTCATGGCTGTGGAAACCCACTATCCGGCCAAAAGGGCAGGAAGTCCGCTATAAATGCGCCCAGGTTGTTCTTGGGTACCGGGAAACCGAGAAGAGCGCCCAGCGTAGGGGCGATATCAGACTGTTCGACCTTGGTATAATAAGAAAAGTCCTCCCGAAACGCGGCCGGGGCTGGCAGGTGACGTTGCAAGGCCTTGAGCTTCGGCGATATAAAAACAAGCGCCGGTGAGGTCTCCCCGGGAGATGATGCTCCATGGTTGCCGGCGTCGTTCATGCCGTGGTCTCCACAGAGAACCATCAAGGCCGAGGACATGTGATCTTGAGTTTCCATGGCGTTGTAGATGCGCTTGACGATGTCGTCCATTTCATGCTGTTTCGGGACCATGTGCGAGCTGGCCGTGCAATCAGTACAACAGAAGTTCAGAAGTCTGTCTCCAACAGCGGCGGTCTCACCTTCGTGGTCCCGATTTATGTCCGATGTGGTCCAAGCCGAGGTAATGCAGAACCAGTGTACTCCAGTCATCATTCTGCAGTTCGGTATCGATGTGCCTGGTGACGTTGTTGTCAACCTCGGTAAAGTCCTGGGATGGGTCAGTTGAAGAGCTCATGAGACCAATACCAACTACTCACTGCAACGAAGAAGCTCGAGGTGCCATCGGCGCGGTCAAAGGTTCCAGGAAAGAGCTTGAGCCAGGTATCGTCGCCATACATGACCAGTTTCCCCGCTTGTTTGGCCTTCATCTGAGCAAGCCAGGTGTCTTGAGCAGCCAAAGTT
The DNA here is from genome assembly GCA_003386485.1 of Colletotrichum lentis. Taxonomy (NCBI): domain Eukaryota; kingdom Fungi; phylum Ascomycota; class Sordariomycetes; order Glomerellales; family Glomerellaceae; genus Colletotrichum; species Colletotrichum lentis. The sequence goes on along the minus strand of NWBT01000035.1, from coordinate 769,098 downwards.
GAGGACTTGTCAGCTTCATCAAGATTTAAAATGACATCCAAGAAAGACGGGATTGAGCCGGTGGTGATGGCCTTGATCCTTGGCATTGTGACAGTCGGCGACCGAGCATAGGCAGTAAAGGGCAAAGCGGCCCCTTGACGAATAAGTCTACCCTAGTGTCAATGATATGAAGGCAGCCAGAGATCCCACCCACTTACTCCTGAGTATGTGTGAAGCCTGCGCCGTCAACGTACACAAAGTCGCTATACGCATGCCATCAGCATTTACCGGGCTTGTGCATATTGATGGATGCCGTTTACCTTCGTAGTGCATCGACCACCATGAATATGAGGCGGTCGAAAGGCGCAGCTGGTGGCGGGCCATACTCCAGCGTCTCATACTGGGCCAGACCTGGGAGAACTGGCTTGTAAGGGAAGAAGCCGGTCGCGAAGATGACAATTGCCACCGGAGTCAGTATATTGACAACCGTGAGAAGGGTCGTCAGAGCGCCCGATCCGTAACGAAAAGACATCTTCCTGGTGTATTCATCAAGGCAGCCGTTGAACGCTGTTTGGTGAGGTGAGAGGGAGCTTAGATGTGGGCTTCAGTATAACGACAGTCGGCTCTGGGTTTCAATGGCCGGCGGAGGATGTTTGCATAGCAATGGGAAGATGCCGCCGGGTCATTCCTTCATGATACGGTGTACGAGAAGAGTGAGCGTCGTGAGGTAAGGCGGAGTTGAAGGAGGAATGGATGTGACGCTTGCGAGCCAGCGGCGCAGTTCCGTCAAGGTGGTTTGGATCCAAAATGGCAAAGCCGGAGTGGCCCAGAGGTTCACAACTATGTAATAATAATGGACTAGGAGCTGAGATTGAGAAGGACACTGTGACAGCTCTAGCACAGGGATGAGACGCACCCGGCTGGACGGTATTGCGCCCGCTGATTGGCCGAATTTAGTAAAGCCAAGTTCGAGTCCCGTTGCAGCACCAGAAGGGCCGATACGAGCGAGACTCTAGGCTTACCAGTCCCATCGAGGTTCAGACTTTATTTGCTTTCTCAATCATTATTAGGCGATCGGTGTGACTGAAAGAAGTACGAAAGTTCGAGGGCTGGCAATGGATCATAGGTATTCTGCATCATTCAAGAGTCGTAATTGACTACTCCCTGTTGGTGCAAATTCCGTCTATTGGTTTTCAACCGAGTCTCAAATTCCGTTGGATGCAGGTTGGAAAAACGACACCCAAATAACCGCAAAAAAATTCAGTCCCTTAATTACCCACACACACACAGACACACACACACACAAAAAACGCCAAGGAGGTATAGGCCATATTCAGAAGGGAAACACTCGCAACGAGACTTCTCATCAGGGCGGCCCGTCTTTCGCCTCGTTTAGGAAGTGTCTCTCCAGCCATAACATAAAGTGACAGAAGCATGATGGGAAAAAACGGCAGCGACAAGCTCAGGCCTTCTTCTGAACACCTCCGCGACGGTCTTTGTACTTGGGAAAAACAACCTTGGATGTCTTCTTCCTCTGCTTTTGGATTCTACCAGACCGACGCTTGGGCTTGGCCGAGTCGACATCCATGACTGTAACGAGTGTCAGCTATGTAAAGGGTGGGTAAGCATGATTCGACATACCGTTATCGTCAGTCTTTCCAGTCTTCTTCTCAGCATCATCGCTGTTGATTTGCGCTGTAGACAAGTTAGTCTCTCTCAGATATTTCAAAGATAATGGTGTTTTGTGGGGTTGAGTATGCACCATCATCATTCTGCTCTTCAACGTCCATGTTGACATCAGCCTCCTTCTCGGGCTTAGGCTGCCTGGATAGTTCCAGTAGCTTCGCGGAGAGACGCTCGGCTCTCGCCTGCTCAACAGGGCCAAAGACATTCGCCTTGAGTCTCTGGTTGTTCTTCTTAGTAACGCTGGATCTTGAGCTTCTGGCCATTGTTGCGGATGCTGCCCGGACGGCTGGTGACGTGGAGAAGAGGGACTAGGAATGAAATTAAATTTTGAACACAAAGAGGTCAAATGAGTAACTAAACGACCGGTAGAGAGACGGAGACTTGGAATCGTCGAGGATGTGAAAGTTACTGTGTGAGAGCGAGCGGTCTTCACCTTCAGTGAGTAGGTGAGCGTAGGAAATTTTACACAGGCGGTCGCTGACTAGCCCCGCCTCCCGATCAAGGCGCCCACTGACACTGCAGGAATCCCTGGAAGGGTATCACAAGGGCCAGACCACCCGCCTGCCACTGCTCGATCCAATCCTCCACGCCGCGGGGCCTGCCGGCTATTGTCACCCCACTCACTTCATCCAGACGCCATCCTCACTCCCAAGTCTCACCTCATTTTCAGTTCATACGGGCATTTTCTGCCTGGCAGCAAAGGGTGGGTAAGAATTGAAAGTAGTCGACGAGAGGCCGATGATGGATAGGCGGCATGCAGCAAACCTGGTTTAGGGGACGCAGAGGCTGAAACAGCGGCGGCCGCGTCCACTGTAGCCTGCAAAAGCCTACCGGTTTGGGGCCTTGGTGGTGCCGCCGGCTGCCCACATTCGCCCTGTGATTCTTCTATGTGCAGCCCAACACTTGGGTCCTCGGCTGGTCCTGTGTTTATTCCCACGCCCGGTCCTCATTACGGACTGCACTGGGCGCTGCAGTTCGTCTTCCTAAAGGCCCAAAGGGTCGAGAAAGCTAGCTGGCGCCGGTCGTGAATGACATCAAACTCTTTGCCGACCCGAAGAATAGCCCGTTGGTAGGCCTAACCTCACCTCGTTCTGCCCCGACTCGCATCGCCGGTTTGTTTTGGACTTTGCGCTGCTGTCTCTTTCTCGGTTGAGCATCAGAGTCAAGGCTGTGGTCCAGCACCACTACGGAGTAGTGACATTGCAATTATTGTTGTCGAGGTTGTCAGGTCCCGTCGCAGAAAAAATCGCCGTAAAAAAAGACACCACAGTCGACCACCATTACATACATACCTACTACCACCGCCGCCGCCACCACCATCACCCACCTCCCACCCAGTTGCACCAACAGCCAAACCTACCCTGCCCTTGCTTTCCTCGACTGACTGAGTGCAACTTTCCCACGCATTTTGCTCCTGCCTGTCGGCGCGCACCACGAGCCTTGCCGCTCCTGCCTCGTGTGGTCGCGCCCATGGTTCCCCATTCCCCTCGAGCCAGTTCTTATTCTTTCCTTCCTTGTTTTTCTTCCCTATCCAAACCTGCCACCAGTTCAGCGATTTGAGCCAAGGCTACGAGACACTCGCCGACATCTCCGCGCTCCCCCCCCCCCGGCCGAAGTTGATCCGACGTCGCACCCGCAAACCTTCATGAGGCTATCACCGAACGCACCACCGCGACTCGTCTATCTCGCCCGGGAACCATGACCTCCATCCCGAGGCCTGAGCTGTATGCTCTGGTCAAGCTGGTAAACAGCAACCAGCTGCTCAACCGCCAGCTTTCTAGCATCTGTCAGCTGAACGGTCTCACCAGCAGTGGCGTCAAGGCGTCGCTGCAAGGTCGCATCGTCAATGGTGAGCCGCCCCTCCTCCTGTTGCGCTCCTTCCTCCTGCTTCGCTGATTCTTGCCGATTACGGCATTCTGCAAACCTCTCTGTTTTCTTCCCATCTCGAGATCCACCTTGGCTGACTTCTTCCGTCTACCAGCGATCCAAGAGGCCTTTAACAATAACGACGTGACTCGCTTTCAACAAATCCAACGCAGCATCGAGACCGCAAGAACTGGCGCCTCCTCTTCGCCCGCCTCCCACAAACAAGGCCGCCCTGCCGCAGCGACTACCCCCGTGCCCATGTCGCGTCAAGATCAACCTTACTGGGGGAGCTCCCGCGCCGCTCGCCCCGGCGGTTCGAACGGCCTTGCCCTGCCTAGTCACGGATTGGGTGGTACGTTGGACACTCTACGATTCATCTGCAGGCACTGATTCGTTCGCAGGACCGTCCTTCAGCAACAGCCCATTCTACGAGATCCAGTTTCGCGTTGGTAATGTTCGGCCTTGCGAGGGTACGTCATCTTCTCGCCGTCTTCTTACTGGGGCCTGCCGACTAACCGTCACTCAGCAATGACCCAGCACAGAAACATGGTCTCGATCCCGGTCCGAACCAGCGAGAACCCGGGAATCGACAGAATTCTCGAGGACAAGTCATTACGCATTATGGTGTTCTGCGCTCAGAACGACAGCGGCACCCAAGACATCTCTTTCCCCCACCAGTCGGAAATCAAGGTCAATGGTACTGAGGTCAAGGCCAACCTCAGAGGCCTGAAGAACAAGCCGGGATCGACGAGGCCAGTCGACGTCACAAGCTATCTGCGCCTGAAAAACGACTTTAGGAATTTCGTTGAATTCACTTATGCGCTGACTCAAAACGTGGGTGTTTTCGACGTCGCTTCCGTCGAATAACCACTCGGCCGGCGGGCCTTTGCTGATGCCTGATCCCTGTATAGAAATTCTTCCTCGTTCTTTACGCTTGCAAGATCACGTCGGCTCAGGAACTGGCCGAAAAGATCAAGGTGGGAAAGAAGATTCCAAAACACAAGGTCATTGAAGAGAGTAGGTTTGTCCGAGTGCGCCTCTCCGGCTTTGTTGCCTTGCTAAGTAAGGAATGGCAGTCAGCAGAAAGGCGGCGGACACGGATATTGTCACCACATCGCAAGTCCTGTCATTGAAATGCCCTCTTTCCTATATGCGTCTCGATGTCCCGTGCCGCTCAGTCAACTGCTCTCACATTCAATGCTTCGACGCGACGTCATATCTCCAGCTGCAGGAGCAAGGTCCCCAATGGCTCTGCCCCATCTGCAACAAGTCTGCGCCATATGAGCAGCTGGCTGTTGACGAGTGAGTTCTTTTTCATAAATCGTCATCGTCTCCCAGCTAACCTTCCTTCGAGATATGTCAGAGATATCTTGGCAAACACGTCCAAATCTCTGGATCAGGTTACGATCGAGCCTGACGGACAGTGGCGCGTAAATTTGGCGCAAGACGATGGAAAGCCCACCAATGGCGGAAGCGGCCTGGTCGATGATGACGATGAAGATGATTGGGGTATTGTCGAGGTCAATCCTGTTCGCAGCCGCAACTTCGAAACGCCCAACCGCTCAGTGGCCAGCACGGCCACTCCCACCACAACAATCATGTCTCGTGAGAGCTCAGCAATGCCGAGGGGCGTGGGCACGACCAGCGGCAAGCGTCTTTATTCGGACAGGGTGACAATAGACCTGACCCTATCTGACGACGACGAGCCTGTTGCGCCGTCCCCAAAGCGCCAACAATTACAAGGGCCAGGGTCATATACCAACGGCTACGGTAGTGGATTGCCGTATTAAGGAGAGCTCTTCCCTATTGTCTCAATCTTGTTTATGGGATACGGAGGGATCGCTGAGGTCAGTCGACTCATCGCGTACATAAATCCCTCGAAGGCGGATATGTGGCTCATGTATGCACTTTTCCCCCTCTTTCTTTTTCAGTTTGGCGTGGGAAGGGACGGATGGATAGCTGTTCGGGCGTTTAGGAGGCAAAACATCCCAATATCCTTGACGGCCGAGTGTTACATGGCATGAAAAGAGGGCGATAGTTAGCCCTAGAGCAGAAGTCCGCTTAGATAGCGGAGGCCTTATGAGGCAATGGCTCTAGGGGCCTGGTCCCTCTACTAGGTAGTCATGATCGCGGGCAAATCTTCCGCACAATCAAACACCATTACTTTGAGGCTTCTCGTTCCTTCCCATGTCTTCTGATGTCTTGTGCCAGGCCAAAATATTATTTTTTGGCGATGACCTACTAGTGTGCTAGTGAACCCAAGAAGTAAGACTGGAGCAAGAGCTGAGGTGTGGACCCTGGAGCTCGATGCCATGCTCCACCGAGTACGTACCTAATCCATTTGTCTGTCGTCCTTCACCTACAGAGTACTTGCATTTGTATCTACCTTGCACTCGTACACCAAGCTACCGACACACCTCGATACGAGCTGTCACTGCATCCTTCCGAACATACCCAGCTCTTTAGCGAAGCCGCCCATAAATCGAGTTCAACTCCCCCAGAAACCTGTCATCCATCTTTGCGAAATCCTATCACGCCCGGACTATATCGTATTCGGCTACCGAGCACTTTCTCCGACCTACCTTTATCTTAGCCAAAGGCACGAACGACAAGCGAAACGGTATCGTTGCCGAACCGCTCGGAGTCTGAAAAAACAAACCAAGGAGCCGATTTCGTCGCAGCCATGTCGTTCGAAAGCGTCATGCCGCCGTACAATTCGACGGACCCGTCGGCCTCGTTCCTTAACTCCTCGTGCCTAGACTTCCTCCTCATCGAGCTCGTGCCCCTAGCTTTTCGCGTGACGAGGGAGCTTGACACGGCGCCGGCGGGTGACGCGGCGAACGGCACGGTCGCGGGGGCGCCCTCGAGCACTGGTGGAGGTTCTTCAGCCGGCGCGCTGTCGTCTGTGAGCCATAGCCAGGGCGGGGGTGCAGCCGGTGGCAGTATCGGTGGTCTCGCGCCATCGAGCGCGAGTGGCGCGGCTGGGGGCAGCACAGCGCGGAAAATGGACGAGGACGAGGAGCGGGATGCGGTCTTTTACCGGCTTGAGACGCTGGGGTATCGCGTTGGGCAGGGACTCGTGGAGAGGTGCGTATGCCTCCGACTTCGCTCGTCGTTCCTCCATCTTCGGTTCTTTTCGACTGTAAAATGGCGGAAGCCGGCAGGCACTGCTATAACGACTGGGGGCTTGAAGACGCTGACCCAATGTCTGGTGTTATAGATTCTCGAGAGACCGGCCGCGGTTCAACGACACGCTCGACGTCATCAAGTTCGTTTGCAAGGACCTTTGGTCACTGGTGTTTAGGAAACAAGTGGACAACCTTAAAACGAATCACAGGGTATGTCTTCGCAGTGTCTTGGGGCCCTCCAAGCCAAGGAGAGGCCAAGCTGGGGAAAGGCAGTGCTGACCTTTTCTGCTCTGCTACATCAGGGCGTATACGTCTTGACGGACAACTCGTTCAAGCCGTTCTCGAGGATGAGCACAGAAGCCGGCGGGCAGGCCGTTGTTCGGGCACAACCGGTTTGTTCTGGTCTCGGACACACAGCCGATATTTCAAAGTGCTGACTACTCTTGTCAACAGTTCCTCTGGTTCCCCTGCGGAATCGTGCGCGGAGCCCTGGCGGCGTTGGGGATCAACGCTACCGTTCAGGCCGAGACGAACGAACTGCCGGCCGCCATCTTTCAGATCAAGACACTGCCGTCGAGTACATAATTCCCATCAAAGCGGTTTTCATTCCATGAGTCACAGTTTTCTTGCACGAGCACAAACAAAGCAAACCATGGGCTTGACGGGATACTGCCGCCGCAAGTATCCGTTCGAAGATGCGGTCAATTTGAGTTGATTACGAAGGTGTCTAACTCCAATTGTAAACCAAGCTCGCTGATGGGGCAGGCGGAAACGCCGCCGCCGCCGCCGATTATCGCCATATCCAAAACCACCGACACCGACGCCTCTGCCCCGTACCTACCGCGAAATCACGAGTCCAGTTGACATCGTACGCTCGTCAGCTACACACTTTGCGAGGTCAACGCCACTTCACAGCCTAGGAGAAAGAAGAATCGATCAGCCAGAATTCTCCCTTGGTTGTATTTCATCTATCACCAATTCTCCTTGGCTACATTTGGAAGCTGTTGTCATAGCGCTTCCTCAAGAGGGTTCGGGGGGCTGTTACGGAAACAATTGTACAAAGGGGTTAATCACTTTTGAGGGGGGTTGTGGGCAAAGTCAACACCCTTCTTGATGTTGCCCTTCAATCCCGCAACGGCGGCCTCCAGCAACTTCTTCTCCTTCTCCGTGATGTTGCCGAGAATGTCAATCGCTTTCTCAGCACCGTTAGGCTGTGGGGGGGGTGTCAGTCAGTATGGAGCTTTGGAGTGAGGGGTGGAAATGCATTTTTGCTGCGCGACTTACGCCGAGCTCAATGGGAACGGAAAAGAAGTCGACGCCAGTCTTCTCGGCAATCTCCTTGCCGCCTGGCACGCCGGGCAGGTAGACGTAGCTAGGCTCAACAAGACCCTTCTCGCCCTTGACGGCCTTGAGAACCTTCTCGGCGAATCTACCACTGTCAGTCTCCATCTTTGCGATGTGCCAATCCCACTCTTACCTGAAACCGGCATAGGCCATAGAGAGGGTGGCGGAACCAGCGCCATCCTTGGCCTTGACGACCTCGTCACCGCCGAACTGGACGCGGTTGACAAGAGCATCGTACTTGTCGTCGGGGATGGAGACGGAGGGCTGGACTTGACTGAACAGAGGAACGATGGTCTCGCCAGAGTGGCCGCCAATGACCGGGACCTTCAACTCATGGGGCTTTGACTTGCCCGAGATCTCAGCAACAAAGGTCTCGGCTCTGACGATGTCGAGGGTGGTGACACCAAAGAGGCGCTGGGGGTTGAAAACACCCTTAGCCTTGAGGACTTCGGCAGAAATGGGGACGGTAGAGTTGACGGGGTTGGAGATGACGAGGATGAATGCCTTGGGGGCGACCTCGGCGGCGACCTCGATCAGGCCCTTGACGATGCCGGCGTTGATGTTGAAAAGGTCATCACGGGTCATGCCGGGCTTGCCTGGAAGGGCCGCCGTCAGCATGAAGCGGGCGCGGGTAGTGGGACCGAATCAGACTTACGGGGAATCCCAGCGGGGATGACAATGATGTCGGCATCCTTAAAGGCGGCCTTAGCGCCGTCATCCTTGGGCAGGTAACCGGTGGTCTTCTGTTTCCGGGAATCTTCGTTTAGCATACAACAGCCCGGGGGGCACAATGCTATTGAAATATGGCGAGACATACCGCGACGGATGAGATGTGGGAAAGATCGGTGGCAACACCCGGAGTGTTGACGACATCGTAGAGCGCAAGCTCGTCGACGAGAGGAGAGAGCTTGAGGAGGAGGGACAGAGGCTAGAGAGGATAAATCGCTGGTCAGCCGACGCGAACTAGGTTTGCCTGATCCAGGCGGGGTCTGCCTGTCTGGCGTCACCGTACCTGTCCAATACCGCCAGAGGCGCCAGCAACAACTAGGACAAGCAGTCAGTATGAAGCTCTCTATGCATAGTTGTGAAACAGGGTCCACATACCGGCCTTGACCATTTTGACGATGTTTGTGTGTTTCGGTTCAAAGAAGATGGGTTGGAGAGGTGATGGCCTAAAATGATCTCACGGATTAGCGGGGTGTTTCTTACGAAGCTCGGCGGGAGCTTGTTCGCTTAGCAGGTAAGCTCTGGCCTGTGTTTGTGTAATCAGAACCAGGTATAGAGCTTCTCTACCCGAGGCTTTGGGGAGGACGGTCGTCACACACGTACTTTGAGGTTTACCTGCGATGCTCAAGTTTGAATGGGCAGGGTAGAATCAGGCGGGAGGTATGCTGGTTTAGTACGAAGAGGAAGAGAAGAGAGAGGGCGTGAGAGCGAGGTAGAAGTAGTCTGCGCCAGCAGATACCTAGTTCGGAGGTTGTCGGCGGGGACGTAGGTTCAACCGCGGGGGGGACAATTGCGACGGGCCCATCTTGCCCACCCCTCGTCTCATGGGATCATCTGTGTCATTGGGTGGAGGGGCACGAAGAGGGGCAACAATTGGAAGGGGGGGGCAGGGGGGGGGTGACGCCAGCGCATGCGCAGAATAGTGACAGCGACTAGCGACAGCGACTGTACCGCTTGTCGCATAGTGTACTCCGCTGCAGGCATGCTGCGGGATGCGCTGCACCCAGCAAGATCATGCTGCTTGCTGATTTCTATTTGCCTGCTTGATTGCCCCGGCCCAGCGGTGTTTTTGTCTCGGGAGTCGGAGAGCTGAGGGGAATGGGACTGGAGATAACAAAGAGCGAGGTACCTTTTCCCTGCCGCATCAGGGAATAGCCGTCACAGACACCTGTAGGCTATTTGTCGTCATTCGGAGCCCAAACAAAGAAAAGGTCTCTGAGACACGCCCAGCCAAAGAAAGACGAGACTTGTCCCCGAGTAGTATTCCGCCTCCAAGCCAGTGACCTTTCTTTATCGATGGCAAGCAAACACACACACACACAAAAAAGGAGAAGAAAAAAAGCAAACGCCAGGTTTATCTCACCATGGTCTGAAATTGACCCCACGGGCCATTCCTCTCATCCATTCCGCCATTTCCATCGAGCCTGATGCATGTGTGAGAGACAAAAAGATGTGAGAGAACCCGTTCTCGTCCAACCCCGTCGTCTCCGTCAACTTCCGATTAACTGGCCCATACGTTCCGCTGTCTCCTCATGACGGGCCCAGTCCCAACCGCAGGGGAGCTCTGACCTATGTATAGCCAAAACTTGGGTGCGGTAGAAACCAAACGTATCCATCTTGAGTGTGCCTAGTGTAGGTACCATAGCGAAGCGGCCCATTGCACGGTAAAGCAGTTGCTCGCATCATTGATGGTATCGTCCTCGACGATGAGACAACCCGAGATTTGTACCATGCCTGTCATGTCTGAGTAGAACAATGGCACACTGTTGATACATCTCGCTGGTCGCTATCAAACACTCAGGTAATAATTATTCATTATGCACCATCCACCATGTATAAATATACGTACCCTACCACCCTGCCTATTAGTTAAGTAGCAACTGTGCAACCCCGGCTGCCAGACTTACCCCGCCATATTGCAATGGGGGAACCGTTTACAGTGCCGGAGTAATATGGACATCAAGTCCAAGTCGGCGATGACTTAGTCCGCGAAAACTAGGCAGGACCTAGATCCCGTCTTCCGACGTCTCACAGCCCTTTTCGGCAACCTCTCGAGACGGCAGCCGCGGCTTCGTCATCGCAAGGGACGCAGTAGGGCCGGGAGCCGAATCACCCGTCGACGTCCCGACGCCTGCCTGCGGTTCCGAGGTTCAACTGTGAATCGCAGCCTGCTCTGTTCGGGCAACTTCGGGTAGCAGCCAACGGCCGCACCATCACGAACAACACACGCCAAGCTCCGGCTGCTGTCTACTGATTTTGCCATATTGGACCCGGTCAACCCACTCTATGGCTCCGAAACTTTCCTGTTGTGGCGGCTTTTCATCATTGCAGGATGCGCGTTCGGGACACACAAAGCCTCGTGAGTCTTCACGGTGAAAACACGAGTCTCTCACTTGCAAGCAGTGAAACCAGTCCAGTCATTATTTTTGGCCCTTTGACTCAAGCTTTTGAATTGTTTCCGCCTGTGTCCCTCAAAAAGGTATTCTATTTGCTCGACGTAACGCCCAAACCAAGCCTTTCCCGTCCGCTAAAAAGCATAACACGCTTATGCCTCAGTCTCGGTAGCCTTCTTGGCCTTGGGGCCGCGGAGCTTCTTCTCGGGAGTGGCCTTCACGGGGCGCTGGGAGCGGCGGATAGCGGAGACGCGCTGGACGGCGGCCTCACGGAGGTCGGCACGGTAGCCGCTGGCGGCAGTCTGGCGGGCAACAGCAGAGTAGGTCCTGTTTCCGAATTATCAACATCTCGTAGTTCTCGAGGCAGTCGTACTGTCCATGCCGAAAAATAAGCATTGGTCGGGTTCCTACTCACTTGCGCGCGGACTTGTTACCGCCGTAGGTAACCTCGGTGGTGCCCTGGGCAGGCTTGTTGCCGTTCTTCTGGTTCTTGCTGATCACCTTGACACCGCCCTTCTCGTTGGGGACAACGCCGATGGCCTATTTATCCCATTGTCAGTCACTTCTGTTCGAGATCGCCATATCGTTCGTTCGGGTAAGATGATTGTCGAGCTCGCGGGGGAGGGGAATTCGAGTTCGTATGTGTATGTACCTTGTCGTTGACGAAGCCAGCGTACTGCGTCTATAGTTAGCCAAACTGCAATGATCCCCGCCATTTCTTTTCCAAACAGTTCGTTCTTAGACATACCTTGCGGGAGTGCTTGTTGACCAGGTTGAGGGGGTCGCGGGAGAGCTGGAGGCCGCCGGCATCGTTGCGGTTGACCAGGAACGCATTCTGGCTACCTGTGTGTCGGGGAAAACGAGAACTGGTAAGCCACGATTGTCTTCTTTTTTTTTTGTTCCGCCTTCGCTGGTGCTCTACGCTACACACGCAGCAGGACGCCGAGGTACTACTTACGGACGACCTCCCAGATCAGGTCCGAGGAAACGTTGGGCAGAGTGGCGGCCATTTTGACTGATTTGAGGGATCACGGAATGGGTTGATGAATACCTTCACGATTCTCTGTTCGCGGCCTTCCACGTCTTGGTCGAATTCAGTGGCCGGAATTGAATGTGTGGGCTATCGCTTAGCTGTCCTTTTGCGGACTAGCGCCCCTGGTCCACATTTATCTTATCGCGGCGCCACACCCGAGACCCCTCCGGGGCACAGAAGCCCTCCTCGGCGGGCCCGCATGGGTGTGGCTGGTGATGGCGGTGCATTGAACGATTCCTACCTACCTACCGTTGTAGACAACGTCCCTGAATTGATGACGTGACGACTGTTATATCTAAAACTTGCTTGGATCGTGTTTACTTCGATGTCTTGTAATTTCTCAGGCGTGTATTAGCAACCAACCGATGAATCCAAAGCAACTCAGCGCGTTCCTTCTGTAGCAATGCTCTTCATTTCGAGTTGTCCGCAGGGCGCTTGACTACAGGTCAGACTGGAAAGATGGCATCTCCCATACGATTGATATCCTTGCATGGGAGATCTCGCGAATCTTTTGGTATCGTGAGATTGACCCAATGTGGTTCTATTACTCGAACGTCCAGCAAGTCGGAGCCTTTAGATTGAGTTAAGACATAATTTATTAAGACTATGCAGCTGAGCATAGCTTGAGATGACAGTGTGGGACCGGCTTCTGTAAATTTGAATAGGTAAAACTAACGGAATCACCCCTTGTCAGATTTATACATTCATTATTTGCAGGACCTGCATGACCATGGCATCTTTCAGCTTGTACTGGTCCACAGATGATTGTTCTAACTAGATTTACCATCGACCATCTGCCCATTACGATGTTCGTCCATTAACGAGATGTATTTCATGCTCAGTCACCTAAATTTCGTCAAATCAACCGCGGCGAGACTAAGCCCGATGTCTTGCAAATCGTCGGTTCAAGACAGGAAAACAACAAGAAGAAAAATGTTTACTTCCTGGAACGATGTTTTCCATTATGCCATGGTTTACATGCGCATACACTTCCTCCCTTACATATTTCAAGGTTGTAGTAAAGCCAACTTCACGTACAACAAGTTTCTCTGACGAGTATCAAATACACATTAGCAACGATGGTCACGTCGGGTTGTTGAGAGACACCAGCTACCCCCTCTAGTATGCAAGGAGGATTCACTGTGAACGTATAAGTCTTTTCACAATTGAAACCCGAATAATCACAAGCCTTGGTAATGAATCAGTGAAGAAAATAGATATCGTATCAGTCGAAGTTGGAGACATTGCCTGCCCGAGCCCTTAGCCTGACGCGACGACAACTTCACAACAATAGCGCAACGCTTGTCGGTCTCACACATGGCACGGCTGCAGACAGCGCTCAACAGAAGAAATTTTTTTCGCGATCATGTCAGAACGATCCGGGCTACATAGACATCAAAAGCGCCTCGTAAACTTGATTTGAGATGGTGAAGTCTGTAGCGTCCCTGGTGAGCAAATAACAGTGCAAGGCTGACATATCTCATGTTGCTCAGCAACTCAGTCTCATGTACTTGGGTTTCATGTCCAGCGACTATTACAGCCAGCGCATGGGTGAGTTGGTTCCTTGATAAGTGATATGAATTAATGATGAATAGCATTCTCGAGACACGGTCGTCATGTCTCCAACCAACCCAACGTATACTACCGTGCTAAAAAGAGCTCCCATTGAGCGTCACGGGAAGAAGATTATAATAAGGTCACACACCACACTCATTCTTATGGCTGCAAGTCATTGGCTTGCAGATGAAGCCCATACAACATGAGTTGTATCAAGGCGCCTGAAACACGCTACAAACCGTGTGTATTATGTGATCCCTTGAAGCCAGGTGCTCGGAAGAGAGACGACCCAGTTGCTTCAAAGACGGGCCTTGAAAAAGCCGAATGTCCTAAACCCGCTTCGGCGTGGTCATCTAGACCGGCCGGTGATACTCGGCATCTGTGCCGGGTGGTTTGTCGGGCCGGACGTAGGGTTTCAAATTGCGGGCGGCGCCCCACCCCGATTGCAAGGTCTCCCAGATCAGTGACCACCGGGGGGGGGTCCTGGCCCCTGGGGTGCCGCAGCCCCACCTTGATGCGGAATTGAATTTCGGGGGTCATCATTCAGATTGACTTTAGTGACGCGGACGCATGATTTGTTGCGGTAGTGGGTGGCTGTTCGGCATAAACCCCGAGGAATTTGGCGACAACTGTGGCTTTGTGGTAGATCAATAGAGGCGGCTTTCGGGTGTCCCTTGGAGTGCCGATGGCATCTCGCCGTTGCGACCCTCCTTATCCCGGCATCTGGAGGGTACCGGATGCCAGATGGTGGGGGAATCCCATGTCTTGCTGCGGCTCCCAACCAGGCGAGACCCAGAAAGCTTCGTGGCGGGTGAGAGCCAGCTTACGTGATGCAAAAGAGTTGTGTCTCGCACCTAAGTTGGCTGGCGGCAAGCTTCGCGTTAGCGGCCTCCCTTACGGCCCCGATGCCGTGAATGGTTCTGCGTCCGCGGCCCTTATGTATGCTTCTCAACGGAACGGTGCCCCTCAAGGCCCAAGGGCCACGGTGAGTGGGACTTCACGTCCCCAATGCCAGATGAGCCTGCAGGGTCAGACGGAAACACGGGGTCCGCTGGCAGCCCCGGCCTCCTCGGGAGGCCTGCGCCTTATTCCAATCATGCAGCGTGACCACTGGCAGCCAGGCGCTGCTGCAGGCAAGGCCCCAAGACAGCCAAGCACCCCCAGAGGGACCCAAGCAATGCACACGCAATGCAACAGCAGCCCGGCGGCCACAACCACGGGGCAGCATTCGTCATTTCGTCTCCTTCTTTCCCCTTCTCTTCCCTTTCCTGCAAAGAGTCAAATACTACTGACGCCCGACCGCGTGCAGCTCTCGACATGATTGTTTAAGCCCATCGGACGGTAGTCTCTGACCGTTTCGCCTTCGTTGCCGACCTTTTGTTTCTTTCCTAGCCTGTGCCCTATCTCGTTCTCTTCGTCTTCTATTGCGGCCACTTTGCACTTCAGCAGTTACCTGCACCGAGCGGGGCATCACCTCATCACCAACCGACCGGCCAGCGCATCAAACCACGTAGGGCCACAATTGTTGCCCTCCCATCGACCAAGTGACCGACGAACCGAGCGACTTGGACCTGACTGAAACTCGACTCACCAAGATGTCCTATCTACTCTACTCCGTCTCCTTCCTCCTCCTCGTCACCGCCACGGCGCTCTACTTCACTCGCGCCCACTGGCTCCCACACCTCGCCGACATCCCATTCCCTGGGCGCGACTACATTTATTCGCGCCTCCCGTCCAGCTTTGTCGGCGACATGGAAGCCGGTCTCTCCAGCTCCACATTCGACCTTGCCGGCAACGTTGAGTCGAGCGATGCCCGCGCCGGCCTCGACGACCGGTCCAAGGCTGAGATCCTTAAGATCATGAAGCAGCGCCGCATGAAGTTCGACGACGCCCGCAGGGCCTACATACAGCAGCGTTTCAAGGCCAATGGCATCGGGCCCGACGGGCTGCCGCTGGATCCCAAGGCTGTGACGTTCAGCTAAACGAAGCTGGGAGAGCCGTTGCGAAGTGGACCGTCCGGACAGGTCGCATGGGTTGAAAGGAACGTATCGCACGCCGCACGTGTCGGCTGCCTCGATGCGCCCATCTTGATGTTTAGGTCGAGGGTCAGGAAAGGCCCTGGGGGATGACGGACCTGGCCCCGCCTGGCTGATAAAAACGACGCCGAAATTATACTACCATACTCTATCCTCAGTGGCTGCACCACGCCCGGCTGCAGCGACCGAGCTCCGACATGTCAATACCGACACCGACTACTTTCCTTGTTTTGTCATTATTATGCTGATATCATGCGGGTTCCTGGGAGAAACCGGGCGTTGAAGCGTTGCTTTCTGATGTGTAGGGGTCTGCTTGCGTGAGTATGGGGATGGAGAGATGGGGGCCAGATGCTCCGTATCACCCATGGTTATTTGTGTAGCGTAGTTCGTCTACGTAGGGCGCGTGTGATTCGAGATTTCAATAGTACACTCGATTCTTTCCTCATCCTGACCCGCTTGTTTTCTGTATAGCGCCTGGCAAGGGCAGCGTCACCTGGGTTTCTCGTTTTTTGTGCTTCACCTAGCACCGACTCGGAGCGCTACTCTCACTGGCACCTCGTCCCGAAGACTGGCTACGTTACTAGACACAACATTCCAGTCTCCTTCGCTGCGCACATCATGCGCCAGATCATCCATTCCCGTCGTCGACGACCGACCTCCTGTTTGCTCGGCGTCGCCATGTACCAGCTTGCACGTACATCTATATTACAATCAAAGGCGTGATAGGATGAGAGTACCGCTACGAAAGTCCATACCATGTCGCTGGCAACCGTCGCCGCGCTCAGTTCTTTTTCTTCGTTTCGGCGGTAACGTACTGACGGTCGTCGTCGCCCTCGACTTCCTTCTGGATGTCCTCCATCTCCTTCATATTGGACTCCCACGTCTTCTGGGACATCTTGGTCCTTTTGTTGAACCAGGCGAGGTCGGGCTCTCTGTAGCTGCCCCCGAGACGGTCCCAGAGCGTCGTGAACTGACCGTAGTTGTAACTGTGGCCGCCGAATCAACACATCGTCCCACCAGTCCATCGTAGGGGAGGGGCGGAGAGGCGAGGCTCGGAACTTACTTGAAGTACAGGTGGTGGGCGGTATGGCACGCGGAGCCGTTGATGATGGGGTTGTCGGTGATGTACTCGCCGTCGTGGATGAGGATGGTCCAGAAGTTGATGAAGACAAATAGGGCCACGTAGGCCAGCTTGTTCAAGGGGAACAACATGGGATAGACGTGGTAGGGGACGGACTGGGCGAAGCCGTCCAGAGGGTGGAAGGCGTGGCTGGCGTATGGCGAGGGCATGATCCACTTGTGGTGCGGCTTGTGGAGGTGCTTGTAGACGAGGGGGAGGTGCAGCCAGCGGTGAACCCAGTAGATGCACAGATCGGTGAAGAGGATGAAGAGCGGGAACTGCGCCCAGTCGTACCAGCGCCCCGGACCGTCCTCGGAGGCGTCGTAGAGCCTGGAGAAGCCGCGTAGCTCGGCGACGAAGGTGAGGGCGGTGCAGACGGCCATGACGGGCATGGCCTTGTTGGCCTGTTTCATCTCGAGGCGGACCTGGTTCTTAAGGAACTTGGGGTGGTTCAAAGTCTTTTTGTCAAAGATGAAAATGTACGAGAGGGTCGCGAAGACGAAGTAGTTGAGGACTCCAAAAATCCTGGGCCGGCATGATGTTAGTGACTGGCTGACCGACTGGACGGCCAAACACACGCGTACCAAGTGATGAGAAAGAGGGACATAGACTGGCGAAATATGTTGTCTCTAGGCCAAGCGCTCATGTACGCCGCTTCAGAGGGCTTGAGGTATAGCATGTGTGTTGAGGGCCTGTACTGCCATGTCGAGAGTGGTTGCGCCGTGGCGTTGGCGGCCTGGTGGGGGAAGTCGTATGGCGCAGCATGAGCGGGCAGGAGAGCGGCATAGAGCCTGTCGCCGACGAAGGTGTCGACAACCTCCAGAACGACGTCCATCGCGGCGTATACCAAGAATGGAAACAAGTCTCGAGAGCTGTCCCACGACCGGGAGAACGGGGTACAGAAAGACAGCGGGAGAGAGATCGAAGCGGTGGTTGGAAGGAGCCGCGCAAAGCGGTTTTGTGAGTCGATGCCGTCGCGCGAAGTCGCCGAGGATCGTGTGTTGCAAAGACAAAAAGCAGGTCGTGGTATAATGCCACGTTGTCGAGGCTCTTCGAAAAGAGGCTTAGATACCGAGCTGTGGCAGACCGCTGGGATGACGATCGAAGCAAGAATGCAAAAGAGAGGGTTGGGATCGCTGGAGTGAAGGCCGGACAGACTCAAGCAACATAGAAATCCACAACCGGGCCCAGGTCGATTATTTATTTGATCAGTGCATGTCTGAAGCGAGCAACTCCAGCAGACAGTATGGTTGGCATATGCAGGCACATCTTGTTTGTGCGTGGAGAGTCGTCCGAGGTTAATGTCGCGATGGGATGTTCGTCATTTGGGGAATCGCATGATTTAGCAGAATGAGCTTCCTAGGCCCCTGTTGTCTCCCTCTCTCTTTCGAAGTTGGACTCGCGTGGGCGGCCAGGGACCCTGCTGGCGCGGTCGACCACTCCATCGGCAATTTTTTGTTTTTAAAATAAGATAAAAACTGCAGTTGACTCGTATTCGGATTCAGTGAAAGTCGAAGACAGATATGTATGACTGGAAGTTGCCTGGCTGATGGTGGTCTGATCAGGGTCTGTACTCTGCCCGGGATCTGTGTCATCCATCTCTCTTGCGAGCCATCCATGTGTTCCCACATACAACGACAACCAGCCGGAGCAACAACAGGCAGACCAAACAAAAGGCAAGGCCGCCGTCAATTGATTGATGGCAAACTCTCGGCCTCAGCTGTAGTGGCTGTCTTGATGCCTCGATACAACATGACGCTGCCGCCGGCGTTTCGGGGTCCCAATGATGATATTGAGGTATCTGGGGTGATTCTGCATTGTCGGCCGCAGCAGGGTCATCCAACCCGTTCCAGCTCACTGCGGTCGTGCGCAGACGAATTTATGGACGACCAACGTGTCAAGACTCACCGGATTTGGTGCAGTCGGAGCCCCGCGGAGCTTCGCGGAGATTTCGGCAGCAGGCGGCACCCCACAAGACGTTTAGCAGCTCCCTTCATGGGCTCCCTTACCTGGCTTTCCGATCTAGGCACCCATGTTGCGAGAAGAGCACTGGCACGCGGCATCTGTAAGAACGCCGCTGGTGGTGGGCAGCTGGCTCGACGAATGAACGAAATGGAGGTTGTTCCTCCCGGCCGTTACAACAATCGCGGATCAACCCGGGGGGGGGGGGCTTTAGGGACTCTCGTTCGGCCAGGAGTACGAGGTTTGGCTCCCGACATGGCTGTGAGGTACCATCACGTCGGACGAAGTCAGCCAAGCGCGCAATACTTCCTGCGATCCAAGTCTTCCTCTCGGCTGCCTCGCAAAGCCGGTTGTGGAGCTATTCAGGTAGTACCGTACCGCTCAGGATGGACCAGCGATGCATGGTGTCGCTATGGTGGCTTCTCCAAGAATGGCCCCAAGAGTGGCTGGCATCTGCGGGCAAGTCAACCAATCCCCTGGTCTCCTGTCTGCTAGTATCCGTACGGATACACCCTCACCTTTTCCTCACCCGGGACAACTTACGTCAGCTGGAAACGGCCCAAAATAGCAAGTCACCTAACCCATCTCGCCTTTCCAAACCCCAACGCTAAGACACACCCCGAAACTGTGACTCAATGTTGCCTGGACCGAAGTTGCAGCCGTCGGCAACAGCGCTGTCTGTGTTCACCTTTCACCGCAGCCACACTGAGGATATGGTTCAGCACATCGAAGAGATCTCCCGGGTTTGGAATGTGGTGCAATGGGGCGTTTGTCGCCGGCATACGAGGACTTGTTGCGCGTGCGGATATGCCATACAGAAACCATGGAGCCAGTTCTGAGATGACGAGAATCGGACTATACGAGCTGCATCCTTTTCTATGCAAATCGTTTTCACCTAGTTTACCATTTATTGCAGCGAGCCGTCACCCCGTCGACAGCCAGATGACAATCTCGGCGAACCGGGACACATCAGGACGGCCACTGTCAGCTGAAGCTTTCGTGCCATGGGTTGCTGCAGTGGGCATGATTCGTCAACAGGGTGGCATAATATGACAGCCGAAGCCCCCCCTGGAATGACCTTAGTATGCCAATCTATGATAGGCAAAAGAAAAAAAAAAGGTGTCAGCAAGGTTTAGAGAAAGAACAAACAAGAAAACATTGTCGAGAGCTACGAATGCCCGGTGGATAGTGTACAATGTGATGTGTGTATATATATATATATATATGTGTGTGTGTGTGTGTGTGTGTGTGTGTGTGCTGGTTGGTTTGGTGTTGCCTGTTTTCGCGGTACACAACATGACCTTGCATGGCGCATGCATGCGACTACGGGAACGCCATTTCCTTTATGTTGTCGTGCGGCGGGGATATGATACATGTTGCTGCCGAGACCTAGAGGAATAGAGTATGAGGTGGTTCGCGGAGTTTTCTGACGAAAATCGTTTTCGTACTTGTACACATGTTGGTGCTTTTTGCACTATCAGCGGGCATGGAACATTTCGACAGCTTCCATGCCCGAAGCGGGTGATGATCGGACGGCCGCATTGACCGCTGCTCACTACCCACCGGCCACGGGCATAGATCTCAACACGCGACGAATGACGAATGACACGCTGGACGGGTCGCCGGACGGGTGACCGGAGAATGAAACTGCGTTTGGCCGTCTTTCCAACACCTTTCCAACCCCGTCTTCCGTTTTCCACCCATTGCTTGTGCGTGCGACAGGCAGAAAGGATATCCATAAATGCCACTCAGCTGCTAGGACTTGGAATTCTAGATGACGGACCGCCGTCGGGGGTGCCCTTGTATACCTATGGACAGTGTGTCGTGTACTAGTGGTGTGCAAGGCTTCGTTTCCTTTGGCTCACTGATGCCGATGTTCTGGCTCCTCAGCAGCCGCATTAACAGTCTTTGGGAACATATGCGTAGTAAACGGGGTGTATAAGATACTCACGGCGCTAACTAGGCTGACGCAGGAGATTCCTCTGGTCTCAAACTCTCTACGGATACTGTCTCCACCTTTTGTTCGGCGGATACCTATCGCAGGACCAGACGATCCACCACGGACACAATCCTTCTCTCACGGGCACCGCACCCAAGCGTACCTTACTCACTCACACTCATCCACCCCCCAGTGACCCTGAACCTTGGCCCCTTGCTTCTGACCGATGGCCCCTCTCCTCACTTCCTCACTCATATATGCTCTCCTACACGTGCATATCCCTCACCCCTTCAGTTATCATCTAGGACACTGCCTACCAGCAACGGCAGCCTGGAGGTCTACGGGTGGTTGTAACCCTTCGCATCGTTCGCTTCTTCTAATGTAACCTTCTCTGTCCGCGTCCTCTGCTACTACACTAACGCACATACCCCTCTCTCCCCAGCATGTGTGTGATCTTTGTTTTTCTCGGCCCTCTCGCGATGCTTCTCTCCAAGTTTGACTGCCTTTTCCTGCGATACCCAAGCCTCGCGCCCGGAAGCTGCTTACGCCCTCAATCCTCTTCACACAAAGATGGTGCCGATGCCAGTGCTGAATTGGGCTTATCTGCAGTGACCCACCCTCCCTAGCACTGCGCCTCTGCTCTGCATCCCGTCAATCTCATCTCTCGACCTCAAGTGAGCACCGCCGCCGTCGTCACTCAATTAACAGCGTAGCGATATGCTGCTTCCACTAGGGTTGGGGCATCCGGCCCGCCGCGGCGTACGTGCGCCACTGCCCTGCAACAAGTCTTCTGCTTACGGCCTGAGGATTTGGAGGCTGTGGCACGCAGAGCCCTCTCAACGGTTCGTAAAGGCTTCATTCACCTCCTTTCGTCGAGTGTGTTTCCGCCGCCGCGTAGGGCATGGGGCAATCGACGCAAGCCTTTGTCGAGTAGTTGCTCCTTTCCGATGCAAGCACCCAAGACTTCTCCAATGACGAATGCGCAGCGCGACATTTCTGGGAAGTTTGAGAGGGGGATGCGATGCGGAAAGGGAGACAAATACATGGCGCCCGAGGAGCGTGTTGTGTCAGCCATCGCAAACCGACTCGCACCCCCAGCCTCTAGTTGCTGACTATACAGTAAGCTTCTGGAGAGAACTGACGCTGTGAGCAGGCCCTCGTGGATGGTGCATCATCTAACCTCGTCCCATCTAGCATCTGGTACTGGCATCTGGCCAAAGTTTAGTCGCTGTAACCGCCGCAACCGACTGTGCGCGCGATTGTCCGGCCGTCGAACCAGGTCGAGGTGATGATCAGAAGCCCGAGAACGTCCGTATCACGACGCAAAATCTCACATTGCGGCTAGACGCAGCACATAAACACGTCTATTGTTGGTAGATGGATGGCCACTACAAGGGAAGAGAGAGGCAAACGACTGACTGAATCAATCCTTCTGCAGCCATATAAATAAACATTGGTGGTCACCGAGGTTTGCTGAAGCCTGAGGTACCTTGGCCCAGCACCATACTAGACTTAAGGGACGTGCTGCACCCCACTCTAGCACCACGCCCCCGCTCCGAAAGCTAGCGTTGGCACTAAAGGCCCCCTGCCCTGTCGAACCGATTCAGTCGCTGCCGCTTGAGGGCCCACGCACCCAATTGAAACTAAGGTACCTGGCTACTGCCCACACCCGCTGGGTGGAACACTCCCAGCAAGCGCCACATGGGAAGACCCATAATTCGAGCCAGCTCACCCCCAAAAGTCGTGACGCACAGACCTTACTTCAAGCTGTGTAGCGGACTCCTGGTCGATACTTGACGACTACATAGCTGGCCTCTGCGCTTCCGACCCTCGGCCCTCTGTTGTGAGCCCAGACGATCTCGTACCTTTTCGTGTGGCCCAACGTATCCCTATACAGCAGGCTACTTGTCAAGCTTGGTGTTGCGCCTGGGTCCAGGGGGCGGCGGCGATGGCACAGAGCAGTTCACCTTTCTTTCGTGAGACCCGCTTTTACACCAAATCCCCAGGCGGCTCCCATGGACCATCCGTCTCTCTCCTTCTTTTTTTGCCTGTGCACCTTGCAGTCTCCTCCGTTTCCACTCGCCAGCCTCTTCAAGCCGGGTCCTCTTCTTCCTCTCCTTGCCTAACCCGAACTTTTCTTCCCCTTCCTCTCTCTCCCCCATCTCCGCCGTGACAACTTCGACACGCGCACGCACACAACACACCACCACCACCACCACCACCACCACCACCATCATCATCAATCGATCCCCAAGCTGCTTCCATCTCATCATCACTTCCAACTCTCGACTACATAGGCATCGCGCATCCACCTGCGCCTCTTTGCCTGGACGGCTCTGCCGCTGTCAACACACAAACCCCCTCTCAGCTAGCGGATCTTACTAAAGGCAGGTCGCGCCTTGTCTTCCTGCGCTTGCCGATTGAAGGGAGCCCCATTGCCGCGACGGCCAAATTTTCCGAGCCACGACCACCACGACAGACTCGGCACATCGTCTTTTTGTTGTCGACGCTCGAACAAACATCCATCGCTCCTCATCTCCCGATTTACTCGACCATCTATCTTATATCGACTTACTCCCCCAGCCGCCCGGCGAACTGTAGACTTTCAGCTTTGAGCAATCTATCCGACAGCAATTGCAACCATGTCCATGTATCCGCATCGCGCCATGGGCGCGGTGCCCCCCAACAACTCGGCCCGGCTCAATGAGCTCCTCGACCAGATCAGAACCGAGTTCGACACGCAGCTGCGCCAGACCGAGGGCTACGAACACCAGAGTAAGATGGTTGCGCCTGGCACGTGTCATTGCTGTCGCTAACAACCTCTCTAGTCCAGTCTCAAGTTCAGGAGATGCAGCTGGTCAGAGAAAAAGTGTACGCGATGGAGCAGGCGCAGATGAATTTGAAGCAAAAGTATGCTTGTCGACGCAATCTAGTAAAATATTCAAGCAGACTTTGGAGACGCTGACAGCAATTCTTAATCAGGTACGAGGAAGAGATTGCTATGCTCCGCCGCCAACTCGAGGGAGCTCGCGGGAACGCGCCTCCCAGCATCGGCGGCCCTCCCCCCCACGCCGGACCGTCGCAACAGCCTCCCTCCATCACTCCCGGTACCGGACTCTTCAACGGCATCATGACGGGTGGTGGCCAGGCTCAGTTGGCCCCTCCCCCTCCTCCCCCTCCACCCCAGGACCAGCAAATGGGCCCGCAGCATCAGATGGCACAGGGCCCTCCGGGTCTACCCGGCCCGCCGCCGCCGCCGTCTCAGTCGCAGCAGCCCTTCCCGCAATACCCCCAAGGTCCCGGTGGTCCCGTCTCCAACGGCCTTGGCTCTCAACCTCCTCAGACGACGGCGTCCCCCGGCCCCGGCAGGCGCGGAATCGGACGCCCCCCTGCGGCTGTTGGTCCGGCCACTCCCCAGATCAACACTCCGATTCCCTTTCCCGGCACCACTCAATCGCCTCAAGTTAGCCACCCGACTCCGGATCACGCGCGTATGGGCGGCCCTCACGCTCCTCCTGTGGGAAACGCTCTTGGCGATCTTGACCCTGATCGCTTGCCTCCCCATTCCAAGAAATCGGGACACGACTGGTTCGTTATTTTCAACCAGCATGTTCCTCGGATGCTTGACGTCGATCTGGTTCACACTCTGGCGCACGAGAGCGTTGTCTGCTGTGTGCGCTTTAGCCACGATGGCAAGTACGTGGCCACTGGTTGTAATCGATCCGCGCAGATTTACGACGTCCAGTCCGGCGAGAAGCTGTGCGTTCTCCAGGATGACACTGTCGACATCACGGGCGATCTTTACATCCGCAGCGTCTGCTTCAGCCCCGACGGCAAGTATCTTGCCACCGGTGCCGAGGATAAGTTGATTAGAGTAAGCTTTGGGTTGACGAACATTCAGATATGACAAAGCTAACTATCTTTTTAGGTCTGGGATATCCAGTCTAGGCAGATCCGCAACACTTTCGCCGGCCATGAGCAAGATATCTACTCGCTCGACTTCGCCCGCGACGGTCGGACGATTGCTTCCGGAAGTGGCGACCGGACCGTCCGTCTTTGGGATATCGAGCAGGGCACCAACACCCTTACCTTGACCATTGAAGACGGTGTCACGACTGTCGCCATCTCTCCTGATACCAAGTATGTGGCTGCCGGCTCTCTTGATAAGAGCGTCCGTGTTTGGGACATTCACCAGGGCTACCTCCTGGAGCGTCTGGAGGGTCCTGATGGCCACAAGGATAGTGTGTACAGTGTTGCCTTCTCTCCCAATGGTAGAGACCTGGTCAGTGGTAGTCTGGACAAGACTATCAAGATGTGGGAGCTGAGCACGCCTCGGGGTCTGCCCAACCCCGGACCGAAGGGCGGACGCTGCGTCAAGACCTTCGAAGGCCACAGAGTAAGTGATTCCCAGACAGACGACTACTTAGCAGGATACTGATGAGACTAGGATTTCGTTCTCTCCGTCGCTCTGACCCCTGATGCCGCCTGGGTCATGTCTGGTTCCAAGGACCGTGGTGTGCAATTCTGGGACCCTCGTACTGGCGCCACGCAGTTGATGCTTCAGGGACATAAGAACAGCGTAATCTCCGTTGCGCCCAGCCCAACGGGAGGCTACTTTGCCACCGGCTCAGGTGACATGCGGGCACGCATCTGGTCTTACCGAAGTGTCCAGTAGGCGGCTGAAATCAAGCTTCGTGAGTGGCAGATGTGTATACCAAACGGCGGTTACGAGTAGGGGGTGGGATCTCTGATAC
>NWBT01000035.1:693870-743530 GCA_003386485.1 Colletotrichum lentis | reverse complement strand
GGTTGTGGTCAAATTTGTTGTCCCTGTCTCTATGTCTTGGGATATCCTTAGTCGAAGAGACGGACAGGACGGATGGGGCGCACAGGCAGGGACATGTCGGAATCTCGTATCAAATAGCCATCGCTAATGAAAGTTTTTGCAACTTCTTCGCACCAAAACCATTTGGCAACTTTAGTTTTGTTTTTGCATTTTTGAGAAATCATGTCTATATGAGCGAGCTGAACAAATCGGAAAACTCGTCACCCTTTTTCAACTTTTTCTTGCCGGGTTTCTTCTCAGGCTTTTTCAACTTGACCGGCTTACTGCTGGGTTCAGATTCGCTATCGGACGCATCAACCATGTTGCGCTTCTTTCTAGTCGCAGTTGATGCGACAGCCTCCCATTCGTCTTTTCTTGGGCGGCGAGCTGAGGGCTTAGCGGCCAGCTTCAACTGATCTCGGGAGATAGCCACACCGAGGTCCATCGGCTCCGACGATGTCTGGCCCTCCTTGACTGTGACGGCATCATGGCTGGCCGATGGATTGGTGATGGGCATATCACCGCCTCTCTCGGATTGTCGGGGGACCAGCGGAGCGACGGTCGAGTACACACGGGCCAAGACGCCCAGCAAGACCAGGCCCAGGGCAGCATGTTGGTTATCTGCCACCAACTGACTGAAAGCTCTGATGGGTGTCAGTTCACGAAACACACGGAGGAGAGCCGCATGGTGGTCCCCGGAAGCCAGCGCAGCGACTTACATATACGACGAGGGGATGATTGTGTCGAGCAGCAGCCGCGCCCTCGCAGTGACATGCTCGTCCAACGCATTGCCCCGACGGTTCCCAATGCCGATGACAGTGCCGGCGTTGGCCTTGCGGGCCGACTTCTTGGAGGGTGCCTTGAAGTTCTGGGCGTGCCGGTGACGCACGCGGGCCTCGAGGGCGTCGTGGAGTCTCCGGACGGAACGGCGGAGGAGGTCGAAGCGGGCCCACCAGCGGGCGACGCGGTGCTGATTCTTGTTGCGGTGGTTGAAGCCGTCGAGTATCTGGAGGACGGGGACCAGGGCGGCAACGGTGGACCCGTCGAGGTCTGCTGTGTCGACGGGGGCCATGGTGCCGCCGCCGCGGGCCGCGCGCCTTCCTTCGCGCTCTGCGTAGGACGGGGTTTAAGGCGCGTTCGACAGGCGGGCCGCACAACGTTTAAGAGGGTTGTTGGTTGGTGAGGCTGTCAGCTTGTCGGGAAATGGGTGTGCCTGGCTGGCTGGCCCTATGCCGTGCTGGGGGTTTGTTTTTTCCAAGTTTTATGTTTGAGATCTCTTGGTGGGCCGTGCTCTTTGGGTTTTCCTAATTCTTTAGGAAAAGTAATTGCAATTGTTCTTTTTCCTTCTTTCCACCCCTCCCTCTCTGTGTCTTTTGGCCTCCTTCAACTTTTGTTCGCGCGTTGCGCGGGGCGAACGAGTATCGAAGTAGAATAGATGGACGGTACGTTGGGTTGGGTTCGGGTTGGTGCGATTTTAGCTCGGCAAGATCGTGACATACTATCCGTACAGTGCCCAATGTCGAGTTTAGTCCTGGTTCGTACACGGAGAAGAGTTGTCATGCCGCACTGGACGAATGGGTGTTCGTTGCAAGGGACAGGCCAGCACGGTCCCATACGTAGTATCCGTACTAAACAAACCAAAAACAAGCTCTGCGCTACCCATCACGCCAACCCGCCGATCCCCGGCCAACTGCTCGAAAGCCGCCCTTAAGATGGAGAAGCCGTAGTGTAAGGAACGGCGGTTTTGGGAAGGGGCACCGAAACAAAGAACGAACCGAGCCCGTCAAACGAGAGACCGGCTCGTGTTTGGAAAGGGAAATGGCCGTAGATGATCTGGGCATATACTGTTTTCAGTGCTGGGTATAGCACTTATACTGTGTTTCCTATTGTTTTTTTTTTTCCTTCCATATTGTGTACCTGTGCGACCTCAAGAGGGAACGCCTTGGCCACGTACCTTAGTAGATGATCTGGGTTCATGGGGTTCGATTGCGACATTTTCCCTTCTGTAGAGACAGGCTCGACAGCATGTGAGCGTGAGGCTCGAGCATCTGGGGTAGAAAGGCAAGGGAGAGTTTGAGTGAACGGAGAGCGGGTGGGTGGGTGGTGCTAGCTTGTAGCAGCAAGTCCGGGGATCGAGTTGTCGACCTTTGCCGATAATCCCTCACCGCAGAAGAGCAGCTGATACGACGAGGCAGTTTTTGACGTTTGTGCTGGCTTGTTTCTCCCCGAGTCGTGATAACTGGTTAGCATCTTGTTGCATGAACCTTGTCTCTGCGGAGGGGCACTGGATGGCACGTCGTGTGGATTCCGTGCTGGCAAGTATGCAAGTAGCGGTGAATTACCAGGTGGCGGCAGTAGGCAGAGAGTGGGATGGATTCCTGCGGTTATGTGACACTGCTACAGAGATCTCGCTGCCCATCTGAGGGAGGGACGTCTAAGAGATCAAGTCGGGTACTGACAAACCCCGGTACATATATACCTTACGTCTTACGCACAGTTGGTAGGTACCTTAACTTGAGTTAGTACAGATGTTGGGGTGGATGATGCCAAAAGACTTTGGTTGCTTTTACCTGTCCCACTTTTGAGTCCCCCGGCGTGTGCAATACGTAATGTCAAACCTGCTGCAAGACAGCGAGAGCACTCGGCGAGGAGGGGGTGGAGGGGCGGAGCCGGTGGCCCATTGTCCAACCACGAGCGCGGGCGCGATAAGCCGGCCAGCTTTTGACGACGCAGGCGGCGTCATGAAAACCCAACGTCTGATATGCGGCCGACCTGTTGTTCTCTTCAGCCTGGCGGCCGAGGTGGGCAGCGTGCAGTCGAACCCACCTTCGACGTGGACTACCTATGTGTGTACCTACATGGCCATCTATGTACAGAGCAGTGTAATGTGATTCCATCCCGCATTTGGATCGCTCCTTACCACGTGAATGAGATCGGACGTGTGTCTCTCGCTATGTATCTTGCGATGTGACGGGAAGCCGTGTCGCATGCGGGTCGATCTGCAGTTACCGACGCATGATCATTCATACTTGTGCGATTTGTATTTCTGTATCCGTAGGGGCCCGGTGCTGCCGATAGCAACAACCTTGGGGCCGAGAGGTTGAATGACTAGTAGGCGGAAAACCACAAACGGCCTAACCTCATAATAGTGATGTTTTTTTTACAAGATCCCCATCGCTCCTGTCCGGTCGGTACATATGTAGGTATGCCAACACGGCCAGATGCACCCGTTCTTACCCTCCGAGTTCCATGTCAAGTCTGGCCTGCGAGAAACCCGGAGAAGCGGTGACTGGTCTGACTGTCCGGCTGGGGTAGTGGTGATTTGGATGGCAGGGTTCCTTGGCTTTCGAGCATCTACGCCTTTTCCATCTCTATTCCGGCTCTACGTCGTCGTCGTCGGCTTCTTTCCACTCTTTTCTCCCTTTTTCCCTCTTCCTCTTTCTCGTAGACAGCCCAAACCAATGAACCAACCAACAACCAATACCAGTATCTGGAATTCAACATCTGGCTCGCCTCTCTCCCTCTTCTCCCCTCGTACTGCGACGTAACCTCAACTGTTGTTATCTCTCTTGTTCCGCCCTCCATACCCACCCCAACGTGGAGCAAAGCAGGGGAAAAAACAAGCAAGCCAGTTGGAACTTCGCCAGATAGATAGTACCACCTGCGACAGACAACCTGGGCTTCCGACAATCCACTGCACTAGCACCATCTCATCTCCTGCGACTTCCCCACTTGGACCGCTTCTGGTAGGGGTGCGAAAGGGCAGATTTGCGACCTATCTCTACACGGTCCGGCCGTTTTGGGCGCTGCACGTAGCGTGTGTCTCGTGCCGTGCTACGGACACCACGACCAGGTATATACACGACTGAACGCCCGCGCGCAAGAAAAAGCCAGTCGCGCGACCGCCTCGATATCTGCCTCTCCTCTCCCCGTGCTCTACCTCTTTCTCCCCATCTTCCTGTTTTCGAGTCTCTCTTCGCCTCTGTATTGTCGCTCTGGCCAATTCCAATTCCTCCCAGAGTAGGACTCTTATTGCGACAACTCTGTATCAGGTTTCCCCATGGCCTCGAGAAACCCCTCCACATGGGACGAGTATGAACGGGGCGCATCCCCTCAGCGCTCCGTGAGCATCGACTCCAACGCCGTCGCTGAGGACCAGTCGCTCCTGGGAGAGGACGACGAGGGTGGCTACGGCGGCGGTTCTCATGGTCTTCGCCGCAGAAGGTTGGTCCTTGGACAAAAACTTTGCAACGCACTCGGCATCCCCAGTCGCTGTCGTCGTTGTTGCTGCTGTTCTCCGACCCTCCTTCCCTCCTGCTAACCATACACCTCCTTCAGGTCTTCAGTAACGCGACACCTCGCCGCCATTACAGACATTGGCGGCGTCAACAGTATTCGCTCCTTCACTCGAAGTTGGGCGCGTGCGGCGGGCTTTGCCGAGGTCTTGCCCCAACGACCATCCTTCGTCTTCGCGCCTGATCAGGTCCCCATTGCCTCGGGGTCGAACGAGGCGCTCGACTACTCCCGAAGCCATGTCGAGTCGGGCTCCCACCCGCGAACCTCGCTGCTCAGACAGCACCTCGAGGCCACGCCCGAGACGGGGCCGAGCACCCCACACCAGAATGGCTCTTCCGCTTCACTTGTGGACGGCGGTTCGGTCCAGAATGACTTCCGCGACAGAGAGCGCAAGGCGGTCGAGGCGGAAATGTCGGGCGCTGTCTATAGCGGCTCGAGCTTCGGCAGCGGTCGCCGTCCCTCGCAGTCCATCTTCGCAGTCCCGCCCCATTTGGCGACTCCGCCGCTGGTTGGCAGCTACAGCTCGTACAGGACGTATGGCACCATAGAGGATGTTGACTCGCCGTCAATGGCCCAGGCTGGCGAGCTGTGGCGTCAGCAACAAGAGGCAGGGGGCAATGTGCCCGACGGAGAGAACATGCCCATTCTCGTCAAGGAGGTTGAGCAGGACGGAAAGATCATCTTGACTGTGGAGGGGCAGTCCACGCTTCCTCAAACCATCTTCAATTCGATCAAGTCAGTGGCCATCTCTCCTCCCCCTCACACAGCCGAAGGCAAAATTGCTGATCAATAGCGCAGCGTTCTGATCGGTGTTGGTCTCTTGAGTTTGCCCATGGGTATCAAGTATGCCGGGTGGATTTGCGGCATGACCATCCTGGCCGGTTCCGCGGCCGTAACGGCCTACACGGCGAGGCTTCTGGCCAAATGCATGGATCTTGACGCCAGCCTTATTACCTTCTCCGATCTGGCCTACATCTCGTACGGACGCAACGCGCGCATTGCCACCAGTATTCTCTTCACTCTCGAGCTGTTGGCTGCCTGTGTCGCTCTCATCGTTCTCTTCGCCGATTCTCTGACCCTCCTCTTCCCGGGTTTCTTGAGCTTAAACACCTGGAAGCTGATGTGCTCCGTCGTCTTAATCCCTCTCAACTTCCTCCCCCTCCGGTTGTTGAGTTTTACCAGCGTCATTGGCATTGTGTGCTGCTTCAGCAGTAAGTACAGTCGCTTGTTTGTGTTGGGATCTGGCCTGATGTTTCGGACTAGTTGTGGCAATCTTGGTGATCGATGGACTCATCAAACCGACAACACCTGGCTCGCTCATAGAGCCGGCCACGACATATCTGTTCCCGGCGAACTGGGGCACATTGCCGTTGAGTTTTGGCCTGCTCATGAGCCCCTGGGGTGGCCACAGCGTATTCCCCAACGTGAGCACTCCTTCACCGACGGCGGCCGAGTGCTGTAGACTGACGACTCGCGTAGATCTACAGAGATATGCGCCATCCTCACAAGTACCCTCGGGCCGTAAAGACGGTCTTCACGTCCGTGGTGAGTTGGCACGCCGTTCTGTTCCCCCGGCATCGGACCAAACGCTGACCACGATGCAGTACCTCCTCGACGCCTTCACAGCTGTTGTGGGCCTCCTCATGTATGGTGACAACGTCATGGATGAGATCACAGCCAACATCCTCCAGACGACCGGGTACCCACGTGCGCTCAACTTCTTGTTGTGCGTTTTTATCGCCATCATTCCTCTGACCAAGATCCCGCTCAACGCCAGACCGATAGTTGCGACTCTGGAGGTGTTGACCGGCATTCACCAGCAGGCTGTTGCCGACAGCTCAGCCATGGTCGGCCGCTCCGCCACCTTCAGAGGCATCATGAAGGTAGTCATCAGAGTCGTGACCGTCTTGGTCTTCCTCGTCATCTCCATTTTGTTCCCGGCCTTCGACAGCATCATGGCGTTTATGGGCAGTGCCTTGTGCTTCACCATTTGCGTGCTGTAAGTCCAACACTTCCTTGACGGCGTCAACACTCGAGTGACGCCTCAGCTGACCCGCATTCCAGTTTGCCTCTGGCGTTTTACGTAAAGCTATTCAGCAAGGAGATCACTCCGCAGGAGAAGCTCCTTTGCTACGTTCTGATGACCATTTCAACGATCCTGTCCGTGGTGGGTACCGTCTGGGCCTTCCTGCCCAAGAGTCTCATCGGCGCAGAATGAGTGGCGTTGATGGCATTGGGGTGCTTGTGTTCGTCGTGGCCGTGATTGGCGTCTTGAATATTCGCTCTGCCGGAACATCGCTTGGCGCTGGTGGCACCTGGTTATAATGCCTGCATGATGTAATGGGTTGCTTTGTGCATGTTTGCCGCTATATCCCCAGCATTTCTTTGTTTATTTGTCTAGCCGAATCGTGCCTGCGGGCCCCCTGTCTCCCAATGGCTCTATATAGATGCTCAACGATGCTGTTTATATAACGTCTTATCTTGCTGCCCTTTGCGACAGCCTGGTTTACAAGATTTGCACCTTCTTCTTTCCCTCCCAGTCCTGATGATGGCACCGTGGTCGTTTGGCGTCCTGTCCAGGCTTGGGCTATGTTCCCCTGGTTAATACCCCAGGCGAACCAACGGTAGGTCATAGGGAGGCGTGGTAGACAGACACGCAAAGGGTCACACAGCTTGTCATGATGGTTCTAATTTGAGGCCTGGCCCATGCAAGGCGCTGTTGATAGGTACCGAGCACAGGCTGACGAGACATGGCCGTAGAACCCTCGTCACCCAGCTGCCACCCGGACGGACACTGACAGGTCTATCGAAGACGACATGTCGGCCTGGCTTGGCGGGGCACCGTCCGCTTGCACCAGGACAACTCAGCCTTCACTCTGAAGCATCCGTTTCGTTCACTAGCAGCTCATCGTAGGCACCTACCTACCTACTTGCCCTACCTAATTGCCTTTCGATTTCATGAATCCCGCTAGCCAGCAAGGAAAAAATCCCCGCCTTCGTCGTTGGAAAGAGGATCCGAAGCAGAACCTATTAGCCCCCCCCCCCCCCCCCCCTCNGGGCGCTGTCCGACTTGTCGGCAGTACCGAGGTTGCAATCTATCGTCTACGCAGCTATCTGCCGCTGCTGTGCGGTATGGGGTTGTTGGCGATCGCGCGAGTCAGGTCCAGTGAGGGGTTATTGACGTAGCATCAATGTAAAGGGGGGTCTGGGCAAAGCCCGGATCATACTGCTTAAGATGGTCGATCGACTAATAGCTGCCAGGGAAAAAAGGTGTCACAAATGCAGGTGGAAATATGAGATGAGTGGGTAACTTCTGGTATTGTTCATTAATATGGAGATATCTAATACACAGAAAGCGAGTTGAGTTCTTTCATCCAAACAGGTAGCATGTCTTGTTGCCCAAATAGCGCCTTAGGCTATCCCGGTTGTGAACATTCATGTCACGACCAACAACCAAGAGGCAAATCGACTACGGCCCGTTGATGAGAACCCAACCACAAGAGGTGACCGACTAGGAATGTGCTTCCTGCCAGCCACCAACCCACTCGACATCTGCGAGATCATTGCGCTTCTCCCTGCGCCAGTAATTCCAATCTCTGCCCTTGTTCCAGGGGCAATCCTTGACCTTTTCCTTAGGTGATTTGTTGTGAGTGACGTGTTGTCCAGCGTGATCCGAAACGCCCACTGCATAAGAATTGTAGCTGAGTCCAATTGTTCGTTGTCGAGGAAACTCGGGTGACATTTGCGAGTATAACGAGCCTGTGAGCCCGCGACGACGCTGACCCAAGGCAGACCACTTGTCAAGATTGTCCCGCTTAGGGGGGGATTGAAGAGTGGTCAACATCGGCTTCGACTTCGGAGGAGAAGATTGTTGAAAGAAGAATCCGTCAGCAGCGTGGTCGCTATCTATGTCGTTGTGAATCAACTTGTGGCTGTCGTGATGAGAACGCTGAGGGGTAGTCGCAATAGGGGTAGCGTCCACAGTGTCGCATTCGTCCTGATCATCAAGCTTGCTGTCGTGACTCCAGGTCCTCGAGTTGAGGTCCTTGAGAGACTGCAATTGCCTCTCACGCTCCGCTTCCGCCTCTTCCTCCTCCTCATCCTCATCCCACATATCACTCCAGCTCTTGGAGACGACGTCCTTACGGCCGAAGACCAAGGACATGGAAGACAAGTTGCTTCGAGGCTTGGTCATGTTGATGGGGAGGGAACCGGCCATGGGCGAGACCTTGGGAATGGGACGAGGCGCCGCCTTCATGGGTCGACCAATGTGGAGCGACTTCATCGACGCACCAAGGCTAGAGTTGAGAATGGAAGAGATGGACGGCGTTTGGGCAGAGCTGAACCAGTCCGAAGTCTCGCCTGACTTGGAAAACAAATCCTCAGTGTAGCTCTCGTCGTCGGCGATGGCGCTGAGCTGGCGGATGGGCTTCGGGGGCGTGGTGTGCA
Organism: Colletotrichum lentis; assembly: GCA_003386485.1. Taxonomy (NCBI): domain Eukaryota; kingdom Fungi; phylum Ascomycota; class Sordariomycetes; order Glomerellales; family Glomerellaceae; genus Colletotrichum; species Colletotrichum lentis. The sequence continues at coordinate 734,767 of NWBT01000035.1, read as the reverse complement.
GGGCCTTGGCCCAAGGGAAGGCACCTTGGTCGACCTGGGGGCTCTGAATCGAGGGCGTGCGAAGAGGCTCACGGTTGGCGCTGGCCATGACGTGACGCTCGGCGCAGCAGAAGTCATCGTCGTCTTCCTCAGTGGTGGTGAAGCTAACGACGCGCTGTAGGGCAGCTCGGGCACCAACGAGAGACCTCTTCTTAGGGTCCAAGCTCATGCACTGGGCAATCACCTCATACGTGTCCTGCGACATGGAAGGGAAGACGTCAAAGAGCGACTGTTTGTCCCTCGAGAAATCCAAGAACAGAGGGTCCGCCTCGGTTGGGGTGGTGAATGGGTTTCGGGAAAAGAGAATGTTGAGTAGGCAGATGCCGATGGCCCAGATGTCCGCTTGGGCAGGAGAGTAACCGGCACCGGCAGAGTCGTACTGCTCCGGGGACATGTAGCGGTCGCTGCCGACGGTGTTCTCCAAGGTCCAGTTCTCAGTCGTCGCCAGTCCAAAGTCACCGAGCTTCATATCACCAGACTTTGTCAAGAAGATGTTCTCCGGCTTGATGTCCCGGTGAAAGACGCCCTTGGAGTGAATGTAGTCGACAGCATCCACGAGCTGCAACATGAACTGACGAACATGTTCGGTCTCGAGGGGTCCCTGGCCGTTGCGAATAGCCTCGTACAAGTCACCCTGAGGGCAAAACTCGAGGACAAGATAGAGGTGGGATTCCGTCTCGAAGGTGTTGAGGAGGTTGACGATGTTGGGGTGAGATCCAAGGTGGCGGTGGAGGACAAGCTCCTCTGACTTCTCGTCAATGGCTAAGTCGAAACCGATGTCATCAGCGGCTTCCTTCTTGGTCAAGCACTTGATGGCGACCGTATCATCGGTTTTCGTGTCCTTAGCCATGAAGACCATGCCGAATGAGCCATGGTTGAGAGGAGAAATGGTCTTATACCGACCATCGAGCAAGACGCCATTCTGAAAGTTGTCTCTCAAGCATGCCATTTCGAAACTAGGGGAATGAAGCGTTGGATGGAGGGTATCGTATCGAGCGGGGAAACAACGTGGAAACCAAGATGATACAACAATGAGCCTAGATGCTCTTCGGGTGCCGATGGTTCGTTGCTGAGAGAGGATTCAAGGGGTTGTCGAAGTGAGAATGGGGCGTGTGAAAGTGATGGTTTCGTAGCAGGGTTGTGTGATGGATGGTTCGAGGAAAGAGGCGGCGGTTGGGTTGTTGCCAAGAATATACAGGGTTGGAAAGAATAAATCTAACAGGAAACAAGACGGTATCTAACTCCTATTCGTTCACGTATCAGAGGCTCATCGAGGGTATTTTTTTGCTATTGTCGAACATATGAAAGCGAAGGTCTGTTGTTGATGGTTTGTTTGGTCGTAATCGGGTTATTTGGACGTCGGGGTGTCCGGAAGAAAAAGACAAAGAAGTATCGTTATGAGGACATTGAAAAAGAAAGGGCTCGATAGTAAAAAGTAGAGAGTGATGGTGTCCGAAAGTCGAGGACAAGGCAGTGCGAGATCAACCTGCAAGTGTTGACTTGCAAAAGAAATGAAGATGTCGATTCCTGTCTAGAGGATTCGGCGAGCTTGCGAGTCGGCGAAGCTTAGCGGCTGTTGATTGTCGGGTTGCTGACTCTGAATGGCACTGAGGCCTGGTTGACGTGGTTGTCGATGGCCGAAGGTGGTCGTCGTCGAAATGTGATTGCAACGGCTTGCAAGCAAGCAGACTACCGGGGTCGGCGAAAAGCAATGGCTACAGCAGCATTCGAGCGTCGACAAGGGCACCGGGAACGAATCGGTTGACGAGAGTCGTTCGAGTTGAAACGGGAAAAGGGCGAAGGGTGCAGCTCTTATTTAGATAGGAGGGTGGAGTGTCGTTGCTTCGGGAGCACGAGGCCTTGTGGAATGACAAAGGCGGGGGGGGCAAGTGAGTCAAAGGACACGGACGTGAGTCGATGTTCAATGACAGCAAACGCCGAGGCTGGTGGAGTCGGAACTGGATCGAAGTCCCAGAGGCCTCTCTTCTCTTTTGTCTCCCGTCGATGGATTTGACCGATTCAAGTCTTGTCAACTATTCGGCGGAGGTGGTCGAATTGCGTGATTGCTTGCAGAATGACTCGCGGGCTGGAAGCGTTGGACTGACGATGCGAGTATCGGTTGGTTGGCGATGATAGGGGAAAGGGAGAGAAAGAGAGAGTGAGGGAGAGAGACAGACGAGGGGGAGGATATGTAGGCGGCAAGGGAAGGGGGGATGAGGCGGGATGGAGGCTAGCAAGCAAGGAGAGCAAGAGAGGCCGTTGACGACGATGAGGACCAGGTGCTGGAGAGTAGGGAAGACAAAAGAAGGAAGGGCGAAGATGAAGGGGAGTATTAGAGTAAAGTAGGTAAATGCAGGATGTAGGCAGGCAGAGTACGGTAGGTTGGACGATGGAGAAGGGTGGGTAGGCTGGTGATGTGAGTGTGTGAGCTTGTGTGTGTGTGTGTGAGTAACGGATGGACAGCGGAAGAAGAGGATGGAGGTCAATGGACGAGGATGGATTGGCGTGGACGAGATGGGATGGAATGGGGAAATCAGTGAGCGAGCGAGCGAACGAACGGAGCGAAGACGGGAGCGAGATAGGTAGACTGGGGGGTGGGAGGCCAGCGCGAGTACGTATCCGTACTTGACACACACACTCTCTCTCTCTACCTCTCTCTCTCTTCGCACGCTATCTGTACAGGAGAAGTGTGTCAGTGAGAGGTACTTGCCAACCCGGTCATGTACACCTCCCCGGTCAGGGGCACGGTGTACGTGATGTGAGAGTATGCTGCCGCAGGGCACCGAGTACGGCGGTACGGAAGATACGGTACGCACTGGGCCAGACGGTGGAAGACGATGGGACTGCGACAACCAAGTGGGAATCGGGATGGGGGCTGAGAGGCGGTGGGCAAAAGGAATACGTACTCAGGATGGAGCATGCGCGCTACGTGGAATGATGGCGGAGTGCTGTGGGACGACCTGGACGCACGCTTGACAAACTTGCAGCAGCATCCCAGGCAGAATTGTGTCCCTCCCCCAATGAGTCCAATCCCCAGCTCTGTATCCGTACGGAGTACAGAGTAGTTGTCTGTATTTCCTGCCGTGCGGGAATGGGCTTTCTTTCTGGCTGGGCCGGCAACGGAACGCGATGCAATGCAATAGCAACCCAGCCATACCTATGGCCACCAGATCGACCGACTGACAGGCCGACACTCGCTTTGTTGTTATTATTGACGACCCCAGACCTCAAGCATGGACAGCGGACTAGAGAGACAGGCTGATAGAGGAAAGAGTTAACCCAGATACCCCGCCTCTTTTCTCTCGATGGCCTGTTGCGTATGTCTTGCGCGTCTCCGCCGTCTACTAGCAGTCCCGTTAACTTCACGGCCGTTTGTGCACAGTGCTCTACCAGACGCTACCGTGTCAAGTACAGCAACAATGCATACGGAACCCAAAATTGTGCCCTGTGATGCTGTGCCGTCAGAGGTGACATAACGGAAGGCTCAGCCCAGAGTGTGCTGACGCATTGACGGGCACTGACGGCACTCCGTTGATACCTTCACCCCAATGTTTGAGATACCTAACATTGTCTGTTGGCGCCCAGTACTCTGTACAATACGATGTACAGAGTAAATGTGCCGTAAGCCTAGCGGGAGGCACCAGAACTGGTTGCTTTCTCTCTCCCCGCCAGCACCAAGGCACCCAGGGACCCGTCGAGAAGCAGGCCCCGATTGAACCCACCCTGGATTGTCGACGGGGTCCCGGCATGGCCCAAGCAGCTCCGTCCGCCCCGTCATAGTAGCAATAAATTATCTTCTAGGTCCCGTGCCTTGCTGGGAGCTGCCAGCGAGGAATCAAGAGTCATACTTCGCCATCCATACGTATCCGCTCTCTGTTGAGGGACCGAGGCAGGTGAGGTACCTCGGTGCCCACTCCGGCGATTCGTTAGAATCTGTGACTCGAATTGCTTGTCATCGTCGGAACGGATGACTGTCATCAAGAACGGAGCACAACATCAGCCCGTCGCCCGTGTCCTCATTCCATTGACTTCGATGGAGCGATAACCAAGATCATAAATGCAATAGGTTCCTGGGCGGCCGAGGTTAGGTATCGTTTTGCCCTCGGCGGCGATATTGAGAGAAGAATGCGTGGCTAGTCGCCGTGTATCCTACGGAAGATGGATGGATCAGCGCTCGCAAGTAAACACGGGGTCGCGGAGCCGACAACTATGTCCGTCAACAAAAGCATCAACATAACGGACGCTGCAGCAATAACAAGTCGGCAAGAACGTTGGTCGCCTGCTCAGTGGGACGGGATGCCTTCAGCCCAATTAAACTCGCGCGACACTGTAGCTATGACGAATGTCGATAGTGAGGTACGCCAGTCCAGCCGTGGACTGTGAGCCGATGCCACCTAAGTTTGGCGGTAGGGGAGGGTATCTAGGTATCTTACACCTAAAGGAGACCAACCGATACGACAGTGGTCGGAAACTTGATTCCACTAACTAGTGCACGAATACTTAGGTACTATGTAAGTAGGCTTTGAGGGACAGGCAGACCCCTGTGGTGCGCATGAATGGGCGAATGGGTGGCAGGCTGCTCAACTGGGGTGAGGCGTTGCTGGTGGGGGCAGCAGCTCGAGGGTCGCGTTGATTCGAGAATGAGTCTAAGGTCTGAGGTCCGAGGTGTGAGATGTGATTGTGAATGGCTGCAAGGGACCGTCTGAGGTTGAATACTCGCCCGTCCATCTCAGAGTGATCTGTATCGAGTGCGACGCTGGTGCTAGACACCAACGAGGTTGTGTGTAATTGAGGATACCCGTGTTTCTGTCCATGTTTTTGTCGTCATTTGTCCAAGTGCCCGACGAAGGGTGTCTTGCTGTTGATTGGTGGAGAGCACAAGGCGTCGGTAAACAGTGGCTTGGAACCCCAAGGTTCAAATATCGAGAAAGCTAACTGATAGTCGGCGCCAGGTATTGGTAGCGTGATGAGGGAGAACGAGCCCAGACATTTTCATGACCAAGACAGGAAGATGCGTACCTTAACGGTCTTTCCGTAGGAACCGTATGTTGAACGGACCTCAAGCAGGTGGTGCTGGCTGACAGGCGCAGGCGCAGGACAGGCTATTGCGGCATTGCCGGCTACGTACCTGACAGACAACGACGGCCACAGCCAGCCCAGCCATTCCTTAGGGCTTGGCTCCACTCAGCTGCGAGGTTCGTCGCCACACCGCCCTGGCGGTACGTCGCCGGTAAGTACTGAACAGCGTGGCCGCGACCCCCGACCTGACGGCCGCGTATCGCGCATCAGGGATTCATGCAGGCTGCTACGCTGCCACGCTGATACCACGGGGGGATGCCACTCAGGTTTCTGCCAGCCGCCCAGCCCGCCAGTCGTCCATCGTCAGCCAATCACGTCCAGTCAAGCGCCTCGACGGTGTGTGTCGTGTGCGAGTGCCAGATAGGTTCATACTATCTATCCGTACCAGAGTTTGCCAGAGCAGGCACACGCACAAGCCCATCGACGATTACGACCACCCACCCGATGGACCGGCCCAGACGGCAATGGACCCAGCCTAGCGCCTACTGTCCGTCGGTACAAGTCCCATTCGTTCGTCGACGCCAACGGGAGTCACGCACGCCAGGTACGGCTACCAGCAGCTAAGCCGTTTGGATAATTGGGGAGCGGAGCATTGTGTGGGCAGTGCATTGACTATTGTACGCTGCCATAACAGCAGCAACATGCATAGGCAGAGTCGTGCTCGAAGAACCTTGGTTTCGACAGGCACTCGTGGATAGTTAACTCAGCAGCACGCCATTACGACAGCCTTTCCTATTGGCTTTCCTGTTACATAAGCTACCCTTGTCGACTGTTGACCAACAGATCTGGGCTTATTGCGTGGGCGAGGGTGCCGGTTACTACGTATGGTATAGCTTCCAAAGATAGAGTGGCAATGTCAGCGGGTCCAGTGCCCCGTCCTCGAGAATGAAGCCCAGAATTTCCGAAATCACGACCTGGATCATGGCTGAAGATCATCGTCATTTGGTCATTTGGCCATTCGCAGCCCACCCAATTCGTGGGGCTCAGGGACTCCCACTCAGGGGGAGTTGGGGACTCTTGGTCTCAGCAGACTCCGGGACACAGTCCCTGACGACCATTGACTCTTACTCCTGTATCCGTAATGAAAGTTGCATTGCAGAACCGCGGCATCGAACCGAAATAGCAGTACCTGTATCCGTAGTAGCAACTGACTGGCTCAACCTTTGTCGTCGGGCTGAGTTGTGCAGCAAAACTGGATAGAGAGGGTGGGCCGGGACAGGACAGTGGCCAAGTCTCATTCACGGTGCCGTCTTCTGCTGCAATCCACCCCACGTCGACGGCCAGAGTTCGGGAGTTGGAGAACTGGGTTCGAGACTACGATGTATGTATGTCGATGAACGCGGAGAAGCAAGCAGGAAGCCGTTTCAAACGGTCTTTCCACCACACCTCGCTCGCACACGGCCCTCCCCCGGTCGGCCGACGGTCCTGCTGTTTACATCACACAGTCTCTCGACTGTCTGTTTCACGTCCTTGCCTCTCATCCGTCCCATTGGCCATGTCGCTGCACTCCTTTCGGACTGCAGGTGGGACAGAAGTGTAACCCAGCCCAGCCCACACACCTCGATATCGCGTCCAGATCCCGTTCAGAGTACGGATACTCCGTATCCTTACTGTCAATCCCGTCTCCATCCTACTGCTCCCATCCTACGTGCCTGCCAAAAGGGAGAGAAGACTCACGGACGGCCACGACTTCCCCAGAGTTTCCTGGGAACCCCGAGCGCAGCCGCGCAGCCCTCCCTCAGACCTCTACCAATCGATTTTCCAGAACAACAAGACGAATGGGGCTTTCCGCGGGGCCCTTTTCCCAATTGGAAGCTCCTCTTTGCACTTCTAATAATCAGGGGTCTCAATCTCTCTGCCCATTCCACGCTGCCCCAAGATAAGACACTCGCCCGTGCAGACACAATGTACTGCCCCCGGGCCGGCGTTATCTTGCATTATCGGAGGGAAGGAGGTTGGCATGATGTCGACTTCTGTCAGGCTTCTACGTACAGATACTGTACACTAAGGATACAGAGTGTACCCTTGATTGCAACGTCGCTGCAAGCCAGCAACCTTGAAGCGCGCCCCCTTGATTCGCATCGCCAATCTGGCCCAGTCCGAGTCCTCTAACGTCAACTCTTCATCCGATGATTGCATACTGATCTGATCCCTCATAGCCTCCAAGGCCACCTCGTTCGAGCATCTCCTTCCCCAGTCCGGCGAAGACACCCTCAGAGGCACAGAGGCTCTCAGAGGCTCAGTGTGGTCGCCTCGCAATCACAACCGTACCTACGCGTAGCGCCCGTCACGCTGGGCCTTGGCTGATGGCGACCGCCCATTGGAGGTGTTTCAGACATGGGCGCTCTTCGTCATCCCCTCGAACCCAAATTGCTGTTCACAAAGTTCGAGGGTTGAATGTATCCGCATCTCATCATCTTAATGTGGACAGTCCAAGGTATCATCATGTGGGCGTGGGTGCCTCTTCCAAACAGACTGATACGATATCGGATACGTGGATTGCGGAGCTGTCCAACGTGACTCTTGCTCGTTCCGCCTCTGTAAATCATCCCTATCCCGCCTTTCTTTTCCATCAAGCGATGGTTCGGCGGGTTGACTCGCAATGCGGGGAAATTGAGATGAGCAAAGGCGTCACACGGGCACGTACGGTTACGCTCTGCTCCTCCTTATGTCCTCATGGGCGATGGGCATGGGGCGTTCGTTCCCCGTCGCCGTTCGCCATCCATAGTGTGTCGCTCCCCACCACCCCTTCCACGCCCCGGGCCTGCCGTCCCCAACAAATCTGGTCGTGTGACCGGCAATAGCGACTATTGCTGAATGGGTGACCCGGCCGCCGGGGTTTCCTCTGGACGGGACACTGAAACGTATCTCGATAGGAATATTGCGAACTCACCTCCGACCGATCCCGGCCGCCGGCAAATTCCTCGCAGTTGCGGTGATTTGCAACGGGCAGCACATCATCCCAGCCAAGGCTTAGAAAGGGCCAAAGATGGGCAGGATTGACTACTGACGAAGAACCATACAGTACAACAGCTGATCACGTCTTCGGGCTCTGAAGGCTGGTGTGCGAGCCTGGAGAGTGCAGGGCGTCGTTCAGGCGTTTTGCTTTTCGCGGCTGGCTAACATATCAGTTCGTTACTTGACTGGGATCTTCGTCGGCGAAGGACAGTATCTGCCGCATCCGGGAGAGAGAGCGAGAGAGCGCGAGAGAGAGCGAGAGATACGTGGCATCTCATCATCTCTAAACTCTGGGGTGGTTACAATGGCCCTAGATACCAGGCCCCAGGGCTCCAAGTTCTCCATCTTCTCGTCAGATAGCTGCTCGATTCGACACAACTCTGCAGCGAGCCGCATGCTCACGCCTCATGGGCATATTCTATCTGTCCCAAGACTTTATCGCGACTCGGCAGGAAGGTGCGCGGCGAGAGTCTATTGTTCCTTTTTTTTTCTTTTTTTTCGCGGAGGCGATATCGGGCCAGAGCTGGGCTTCGTTATGTTGCATGTGTGTACGGAAACCTGGTCAAGTCGATCACGAGCTGCCGATCCCTTTGTTGTCCTCTTCCTACTCCGTCTTCGCCCTGCCTATCCTCCCCGTTCTACTCTCGCGCTTCTTGCGGGAAGTGGAAATGCCATGGGCGGCTGTGCGCCGACCTTTCGTTCAGTCTTCTCGCGGCCCTTTGCATACCTGGGGTCGTGCTTGGTACTCCGGACAGTCCCGGCCGACGACACCTCAGGTGCGTTCGCCACAGGGCGGCTTTCCCGCCGGCCCGTCCTCGTCCTTGATCCCTAGCAAAGGTTCCTAATCTTCTCACCGTGCGCGTCTGCCATCGTACAAGTTGCTGCGGTAGCTGCAGCCCGGGTCTCCATCTTTTTGGCCGCCATCATCGCATCTCGGTGAGACACGTCGCTGGGAGAAGTGGGGTATCTCCTGGCCTGAAGCTCTCCTGATCGAGCGAGTCAAGCAAATCAAGCAACCCAAGACGAAACAGATGACGGACGCGGCATGGCGCGAGTAACTAGCATCATTGCTAGCTCTGAATGGTTCTCCTTCTCGATTCAGCTGGGCCATCAGAGAGAGGAAGGAGCTCCACAGACGAAGCGCGTGGTGCAGACAGCAAGGAAACAAAGGGGCTCGGAGACTCGCGGCCGTCGCTCAACGCTGATACAATGAACCCTGCAGACCTCATCCCGTCGAGTGTTTATTCCATACCAAGGCGGGCCTTCCCGGATCGTTGACTGCAATGCAATTTGTCCATCTTCTCAAGAGATGCTTACAACTTTGGTGCCTGAAAGCCGGTGAAAGCCCGGACAACTTATGTACTGAGTAGTATGGACAGATGGTGACTATCGTACAATAGGGGAGAGGTTGGGCGATACACTGAGTAAACTCCACTTTTCCCGGCTGCTAACCTAACCTGCGAGCCCAATCTGCAGACCCGGAGAAAGTGGATCCCTCGATCCGGCATCTGTTCCTGTCTATTGGCTCACAGAGCCACAGCCAGCGGCGCGGCGGTCCTTCGGCAGCAGGTTCCACTAAAAACAGCCACCTTAGCATAGCAGGTGCTCTGTCACGCTTGTTCGTGGGCGAGTGAGTCGTGGGCTCCCAAGCCTATCGCTGAGGTCTTCATTCAGCACGTTCGGGATGCTTCTGGCATGCTGCTGTGGCTTTCCCGCTGAGATGACGCCGCTTCTACTATGTACCACGTTGTTCAAGCCAGCAAGAACGTTTTCTATTTTATCTTCTTCTCCATTTTCCTGTCGTGTAGGGATACCTTGAAGGGGATGGACCGGACCTTCGTAGCTCCTCCCTTGGGAGAACAAGCCGGTGATGCTCCAATCAAGGCATCCGGGCACCCTGTCACCGTCCGTCGACGGCAAACGAGGACCGGACGACGAGCTTCTTTGCTCTTCTCTCGAGTCACCCGCCAAACCTCACGAGAGTCGCAAAGTCAAGCCCCGACGGCCTCTCGACAGACCCCCTCCGACTCCCGGCCTGCCGAATCCGCCTGGTGGTTGACCTGCCTGATCTAAGCCCCGCCTCCCAAGTCCCCTTCCCTTCCTTCGCTTGTCTTCCCGGCGGCCATGGCGTTGTCCCGCGGCGACGGCGCGGTGCTGTGACATGTCGTTCCAGCTTGCCTTTCCTCACCGCTGCTTCAGCGCTGGTCCTTCAAACTTGTCATAAACTGGTAGCCGTGAGGAGGTGCTACTATTGGGTCCCGAGCAGCGGCTGCTACCAGGAAGTTGAGGTTTTGGTGTAGCTCTCTGGGACCTCATTCGCCTTCTCCACTCACACAGCTGCACCCATATCTGCCTCACACCAACGCACACACATACAAACTGCAACCGCCCATGTCGTGTTCCGGGCCTATTCGATTTCCGGCCTACTTGCTCAGTCTTGACCGCCTTATCCCCCAATCTTCCACACTTCCAAGCTTTTCATGCACGAACTGGCGTCAGCAGACCTGACCCAATCAGCTTGAACGACAAAACAAAGCAGGGCGTTCGTTGCTGAAGGATTCTATTATCTCTATTATTCTCGGTACTCGAAACCCAAAAATTGAAAATTGACCCCCCCCCCCCCCCCCCCCNGTCGCGTCTCGAGCCTCACCGTCTCGGGGTCAATTCACCCCCTTCTTTTCTCCCATTTGCCTAGGTACCTCACCTCTGTCGCCACCGCTGCTGTCGACCATACACCAAACCAAGTTTTTCCTTGTAGACAGCTTGCATAATGAGCACAAATCTCAGCGCTGTCAAGGTCGTACTGCTTGACATCGGTGAGCCTTTTTTTTTTTCCATCTCCTCCCTGGCACCTACCGCATCCCGTAATTCCTCGGGACAATGTGGATTCGGCATCGGCAAGGCAACACATGCTGACTTGGGATTTTGATACATGCAGAGGGTACCGTGTGTCCCATTTCTTTTGTCAAAGATGTACTCGTAAGTTGTTGCGCCCATATTCCCCCATCCCCCCTCTCCCCGGAACATCAGGTACCGGACGGCCCCCTCCGATGTTGTGCTACTTTCCCAGATGGCACGGAGGCGGCTTGTTCATTCCGAGCCGGGCTTACCTCCGTGCGTGACCAGATGCCGGCACAGGTCGCTGTCGTCCAGTACTAAATCCTTCCCCCATAGTACCCCTACGCCGTCGATGTTCTTCCAGCTACCCTAGACAAGCAGTGGGATAACCCCGACTTTGCTGTTTACCGGAATGCCTTCCCGCAAGATTGCGTGTCTGATCGATCTGCATTTGAGGCACACTTCCGCGACCTCGTGCGCCGCGATGTCAAGGCCTCGTACCTCAAGGCGCTCCAGGGGTATCTCTGGAAGGAGGGCTACAGGTCGGGCAAGATTAAGGCACCTCTCTTTCCGGACGTGTCCGAGCGTCTCTTGTCCTGGAAGGACGCCGGCTTGCGCCTCGTTATTTACTCCTCCGGCTCTGTCCCCGCCCAGAAGCTCTTCTTTGCCTACACTGATGCTCAGCCGTCGGACCTGACGCCTCTGGTCTCTGACTGGTTCGATACCGTCAACGCCGGCCTCAAGACTGAGCCTAGCAGCTACGCCTCCATCCTCTCCAAATTTGAGGACACCAAGCCCGAGGAATGGCTCTTTCTCAGTGACAACCCTCACGAAGTCTCGGCCGCCATCGCGGCTGGAATGCAGAGCATACCCGTGGTTCGTCCCGGCAACGCGCCCCTTCCAACGGACCTGAACCCTACACTGCAGCCCATCAGAGACTTCAACGAGCTGAAGGGCCTTGGATCAAAGCATTGAAAAGCGGCTGGTAATTGTGGGGTTTCCGGCAGCCAACGTTTCTGCTAGAAACTGTAGCACTATCGGGAGAACCGGCATGGAATGCCTCGAATACAGCTTGCATCCGGCGAACACCATATTCAGCTTTCCCGTCTCCGTCGATCATACATCCCCGCATCTTTTGTCCCATCTATTCTACCTCCCCCAACATATCAGGAGACTGTTCTAGATTCCCCTCGCTCATCCCTTGGCTCCAACTGTGGAAAATGGCTCGTGGATGCAGGCGCACCGGTCGAAATGTAGCTGAGCGAGACACGACGATCCTGTGCTCAAAGCGAGGCATGCTAAAGCTGGGTCGGCCGACACTGTGTGTTCTTTGGAATGGAGGGGAGGCCATTCAGCTGTTGACTGGTTCCGTTATCCTGCCTGCACGAGCGCAAGCCAGGTCGTCCTTAGACACTGCATCTTGAGACCTTTTCGATGGCGCTGGCGCTTCTTCCACAGAAGCCCGACAATGCAGCTCGCCGACTGGCCCAAGTCCATCGCACGATAACAACGTCTACTGCCCATCCGGCGATATGAAGCTGGTAAAGGCAACGGTCCATCAGTGAGAGGCGCTTCCTGATAAGCAGACTGAATGAATTTCTTGGCCTCTTGACGACAAAAGTCCCGCAGTATGGACCGCCGTTGGCTGGTTGTAAACGTGACCTCTTTGATGCGCCCATCTGGAGACGATAACGCAAGTGATCGCCTGCCGATCGCTGCGAGGGCGAACGCTTGGAACTCTCGTCACGTTGTATGCCCAGCGTGTGATTGTAGAAAAACGCCCGGAACGGGCACCCGTATTTGATGATGGGAGCTTGCATTTGCCTAGAGTGGCAGTAGAATAGTACCGCATTGAACGCAGTCCATCGTCGCCCACAACTGATTGGAAGATACGCAGACGTCGCGATCACCGTTTCGCTGGCTTCCAAACACCGAGACGCCTGGAATCGGCGCGCACGAGAGGAGCATTAAGACCCCCTGAGAGTGATAGTAAAGTTGTTTCGATTAAGACCCGGGTTAAGCTCCTTCTTGGCAACTGTCGGCAATGGCGAGCATGGAGGATTCAGTCTCTTCCAGAAGGAATAGGCCAGTTTATTCGTGACCTTACCCTCGAGCTGAACGTAGCCCAACAGCGCCATGAGCTCGACAAGCCGATCCTGCGAGAAGTAGCGCGAATTGAAGACGCAGCTTCGGGGAAGAACGATAAATAACGAGGGGAACAGGGTGCGGGTGCTCTCTGATAGATCGTCGTCTGGCTGTCGGAGAAACGACAGCGTGCGGAGAAGCATCTGTCCGCGCAGGGAGTGGTCCGGGACATAGTTGAGTACCAAGCTGAGCGAGATGATGTCAAACCTCTCGGAATCATCCTTGGGGAGGGGTCGTTCCATGAAATCCTGTTGTAGGATGCCCGCCTGCTGGCTATTGAGGTCAATGAGCTCCATGTCGAAGAAGCCGCTCTTGGAGCAGGCGTTGCCTGTGCTGAGGGCCCCCACCTCGAGCATTCGCAATCGGCGATGGGGGCCGCTCTTGCCCGTCGGGTTACCGGTAAATTCTGAGGGCTGGAGATTGGCTGATCGAAACCAGTCCAGCAGAACTCGGGAGCTGTCCCCCCCGCGGTCGACCCTCTGCCCTTGGAGGCTGGCTCGCTGGTACTCCTCGAGTCCGCCGAGGGCAGAGATTTCTTCGGCTATTGCTGTCGCTTCGCTTTGATCGTTTCGGGCCAGTGCCTGTTGGCGTTTCTTCTGTAAGGTGTGGTGAGTGTTTATGATAGTCCTGGTTTCCTTGCGTGAGATCGACTTTGCTTTTTTTAAGGTAGGGGGCCGGCCGCTTGAGAGAAGCCTGCCGGCTGGTTTGTTCCTGCCCATCTCTGGTGAGACTTGGTCATAGATGAGGCAGATAATGGGTTGAAGACTGAGATTCGTGAACGGGACGACCGATTGTCTAGGCTTCCCGCTTAATATCCCGTGGCTACTTTTGGAATTAGTTTTCGCTATGAGCGTGTAAGGGGCCTTGATCGAAAAGGGATTTTTGATATCCATGCATGTAAGTCTCGGGATGTGATTGGCTAGGCTATGTCCTACAAGCATGCGGATAGTCATCTTTTGAAAGCCAGAGAGTGCCGTTGACGGCAAAATAATAATCCATTGTTGAGCGCGCAATCGATAAGAAGCACGGACCATGTAGACGCAAAAACTGCTGCCCTAACTGAGCCCACAGAACAAACGCGGCAGTGAGAAAACAGAATCGTGATTCTCTTCTTTGTTTCCCTTCTGATTTCGACAACCGCGACAGCCAGCTAACCCGCCCAGTCAGCTATCATCACCGTCCCAGCATTCAAAATGGCCCCCAAGGACTCCAAGAAAGGTACTTGAAACCCACCGTCTCCTGCCAGGATATCGCCAGATTCCCGCGCAACCACCAAACGAAAACACACGATGAAGTCAACTCTATAAAATCTCCTGTTTCGTCGACGGCAGCGGGGTACCTGCCACCAACCAGGTCTCTCCCGAAGCATCATGCTGCAGCAGATTTTGCGAGTTCTTTTGAAATACAAAGAGCGATTGCTGATGCGACATCTTTACTCTAGGCGGTGCCTCCAAGGCGCCCAAGGGCACCAAGCAGGCCAACAACGCTGCCAAGGCTACCCTCAAGGGTGTAAGTAACCATGATACCCTTCAGATCATTTTGATCCGTCGAAGGACATGCAACTATTGCTCCCGTTCTTTGTTAGGGAAGGAGGCGCAATGAGGAAACAACTTGGGCGATAGACGCTAAGACATCCTCATGATACAGGCCCACGGTCACTACAAGAACAAGGTCCGCTACACCACCTCGTTCCACCGCCCCAAGACCCTCGTCGTCTCGCGCGCGCCCAAGTACCCCCGCAAGTCGGTCCCTCATGAGCCCCGCCTCGACGAGCACAAGGTCATCGTCCACCCCCTTAACACCGAGTCCGCCATGAAGAAGATTGAGGAGAACAACACCCTCGTCTTCATCGTCGACGTCAAGTCCAACAAGGCCCAAATCAAGCAGGCCCTCAAGAAGCTCTACGACATTGACACCGTCAAGATCAACACCCTGATCCGCCCCGACGGCTCCAAGAAGGCCTACGCCCGTCTTACCCCCGACGTCGATGCCCTTGACATCGCCGCCACCAAGCTTGCTCTCGTTTAAAGCGGCTTCGCTACGAGGAATGAAGGGAAACAGGGAAGGTGGCTGAGGGGTGAGAGAAAAGCAATTCGGGTTCTTTGACTGCAGAGGCATTGGCATGGGCGTCTTACGGTTGTTGATTAGATTCCCCTGGAGTGGCATCTCCAATGGGCACCAATCGAATCCCGCCATTCAGGCCGGGTACCATGACCATGGGCAGTCTCGATACGCATAAAATGCGGGAATTAAACTTTTCTTGTGATCATAACATGTGCTTGTGTCTATAGTCATGTGCGGGCTGGTATGCCTACCCAGTTAACATCCGTCATCGCGACTATTGTTGTCGGTGTGCCGTTGTTGTGAGAGTGCCACACTCTATTTGTAACATAATACTACATCTGCTTGTACATGAGAAACATTCGTAAGTGAAGCTCTCTTCTCTAGCGGCTCGCAATTTTGCGTACCGATTCCCCCCTATTTCCGTTCCATACATCCATCCTGTGTTTGACCAACAGGAAAACTCTCAACCAGAGCGCATGTTGTTAAGGTGCTTCATCGTCAAAAAGTTGACGTCAAGGAATCTGTCGACACAGTTGGCCAGGCATCCCTCTTCGCCCTTCTCCAATTTTGAGTTGCGGATCGAGCCAGTGACGCACTTCTTCCAGCAGATTTCAGTCAGCGCGTGGGTTTCTGTCGTTTTGGCACTTCAGTTAGTCTTGGTATTCTCGAGATCTTTGCATCGGGTTCCCAGCCCTTCTGTCTCTGCGGGACACCATCTAAAAAGGGTACACTAACGTGATTGGATCTGGGATCTCTGCTGCTCGTTGGCGAGGAACTGGCGAAGCTCGATCTTATCCTTGTCGTTGAGCTTGTCAAGGTCCGAGTTTTCAAGGGCTGATCTCGAGGTGTCCATGGCTGTGGTCGCGGAAGACTGTTCCCCTGCTGGAACACAATCGCTTGTATGACTGATGAGATTTTTTTCGGGGCAGTGGAAGGTTCGGAACAGTGGCACAATGACTGACTGGACGTCGGGATGGGTGTTGGTATTTGCGACGATGTGTGTGATACTATTGGGAGGCTTTGAGCTGTGTTCTACATATCCAGCTTTTTCTAGGTCCCCACTCTTGAGTAAATACCTCCAATTGGTCCGGCCCCGTCCACACGGCACTTGTCTTCCAACCAACGTCATGTCACCATCAACCTCTTTCGTCACATATTTGTTTAACCAAAAGAGAGTACAGATATTGACCACAAAGACAGAACTAGTTCGACTGAAAACCGCGGTTCTCAAAATGTAAAATAGTAAATCGATTTAAGATTCACATCTTCATGCAGATGATTGGAACTGGTTTCTAAGGAGACAACAGAGGCAAAAGAGGCAAAACCAGTAGCATTACTCTCTAACTCGTCTACCTGCGCTTATTGTCTGTTCGAACACGTCGCAGTGACCCGCGACATACTCGTCACATATATAACGCGAGTAGTGAAACAGAGATCCCCCTGTACTTCCCTCCAAAACGTGGCTCCTAGATGTACTTGTACTTGCGAGCCAGGGTGAGGCTCACAATGCTGAAAATGATCAAGCTTCCAAGAATGGTAAAGAAAGGAGCAAGAGACTTCGTGTCCTGGAACGGAACCCAAACATTCATACCAAACAAGCCGCAGACAAGGTTGAGCGGCACAAGAATGGATGCCAGAAAGGTGATCTTGCTGAGCACTAGGTTCGTGTGAGTGCCCTGCGAGATGCTGTTGATGGAAAGCTGGGCAAGATAGTTGCTATGGGAGCGAGAAAGGATTTTCTCAAAGTGGCCCAGGTTGGTGACCATGGTGACAACGTGGTCCTGAATATCACCAAGGTAGAGACCAATATCCATTCGAGGCGTGACCTTGTAGTTCTCGTTGCAACGTTTCGTGAAACCCCGGAGAACGTCAGCCTTGCCCCCGAGGAGACGCATCAGAGCCATGGTGTTCTTGCGCACGCGGCCGATCGATCGCAGGAACTGGTTGGAATCGTCCTCGCGCGCCACAAATACACCGTCCTCGATGGCATCCGCCTCCAGTTCAATGTCCCGAATGACTGGGGCAAAGCAATCCACAATATCGTCACTACATGACATATTAGCTCAGGGTTTATACCATGTATAGCTTGCAAACTTACATGAGAGCATAGCAGATCCAGTCGCTACTGAGCGCAACATAGTCCTTGAGCAACGCAATACGCTTCCTTACGTGTGACGCGTGGGCGTTGGGTTCGAAGCTGAAGCTCAAAGTGCCCTCACGGAAGACAACGACGTAAAGGTTATACGGCTCATACTCCAGGCCATCATCTTCTTGGACTGCGTGAAAAGACCGAAAGCTTGCAAAGTAGTAGGATGGAAACAGCTCAATCTTCTCTCGTGCTTCCTGGGTCGTGATATCCTCAATGGTTAGGGGATGAATGCCGAAGGCCTTGCAGATGGCGGTGACCTCCTCCTTCGTGGGGCTGTTGACGTTCAGCCACCAAACTCCATCGGATTCGTCGGCAGGTAGTGCAAAAAGTCCTCGAAGATCCTCGCCTGGAAGAACCAGGTCGCCGAGCTCCGCCGCGTGGATTGTAGACTCCCAAGCTGAAGAGAAGAAACTGAAGCGATTGGGGTCCAGGGGCTGTTGAGTAGTCGTAGGCTGTGCCTTGACATGTTCGACAGGAGGCGCCTTCTCCTGTTCCGATGCGTCCTGCCCTACCGAGGAGTCTGAGGGCATGTTGAGAATATCCCCGTCAACAGTGCTGAGTTGCAGCTGTGGCGGCCCACCATCCAAGGTATGCTGTTGTCTAAGATCCGGGAACGAACGTGCAGAGTCACGACGGCTGGCGGTACGCGAGGCTCGGTCGGAATGGATGAAGTTCTCGAGGTAGTCGAAGTCGATGTACAGTTGATCCTTGCGTCGAGGATCCTGGAGAGGAAAGCAGACGTCCTCCGCCGCGGACTGGTTGGTGGCCAGGCTGGCGCCATCGTCCGCCGTGTAAGGGCGACTACGGTGGCTACGCCGACTGCTGATAGATACAGTCCGGTGCAGGTCCTCCTCGCTGGCGTTCCTCTCAGCCTTCGATTCGGAGAAGGACATGCCACGCTCGCGACGGCGCGCTTCGGCGAAGGCTTTCACCGAGTTGGGTGGAGATACCGATCGCTGGTCAGTAATAGTCTCGACGGTTGGTCGGCGGACACGTCGCGCACTTGGCGAGACATCGCCTCCCTCGTCATCCACAATCGCCTCCTCAAAGTCACGGACGAGAATGCTCGGCGACTGCTCTCCAGACACCGACTCCGGTCCCAACAGTCGCGCTCCGTAGAGCGTATCGAAAGTGCCTCTTCGGGGCCGCTCCGGATGGAGACTAGCCGCAACCTGATGACGGTGATCGTCGAGCTCGGGGATTGGCGTCTTGAAGACGCCCTCCGAGGTGTTCTCCTCATGGTCCGACATGTTGATAGTAGCTTGTGGAACGCCGATGATGCTCCTTGGTTCCACAATCCACAATGATACCAACCTGATCGTTTCGACAAACCCGTTTGGGGAAACGATGTGGAGGAGCTCAAACTCTTTGCTCTTTGAAAAGCCTCCGCAACTCTTAACTCAGACTGCGATACCCATAACTGATACGCCTTCAATGTAGACCGTAGTCAAATCGCACTCCGCGCGGCCGCGGCGCGGTGTGCGTTGAACGGGAAAGAGCTTCCAGGGTGGCTGTGATCTTTGCCGGTCCCTAGAAGGCGCGCGGGTGCTGAGAAGCCAGCAGGTGATGCGCTACGATACGATGGGCTCGGTTTGATGCTTCCAGTGGTTCTTTATCAGGCAACGAGAATCCCAATTACGGAGGTTTCTTGTGCACTCCGCTGTAGACCCAGAAACCAGGACCTCGGAGTGAACAGGTGGGGGAGGTAGCGTTAGCTGCGAGTGAAGCCAACTTGGTGGTGTTGAGAGTCGAGTGAAATGTCAGCTGGGTCTCTCGACCTGTTGGACTCGAGAGGTGGATGCGAACAAGGCGGTGCTGATGTCGATTCTGGATGCGTAATGGCGAATCGTCGAGATAGTACAAGTAAGGGGGCGAAGGGCGAGATCGATCGTCGAGAGGAGCGGTCTCGGGTGAGGTTGGCTGACGATCTATGCAAATGGTCGTCGAGGACGTGGACGGTAGGGTGTGTAAGACTTGTTGTTGTCCGGAACCAGCAGTCGTTTCTTGAGGCCAACAACGGCAGCAAGATCGGATTGATCTGATGAAGACGGGGTCGTCCTTTCGGGTGTAAAGCGATGAGCAGAAGTCGGCTTTGTAGAAGGAGTAGTCAGGACGAGGGGTTTTTGTCGTGTGGTGAAAGGAAAGCGATGGGGGGGAGGAAAAGAGGCGATAAACTGGAAGAGAGGATTTCCCGGTTCCTAGCAAAATTCCACCCTCGATGGGAGCTAGTCAGCGAGTCTTTTTCGCAGGTTCCATTGTTAGACTGACTGACTACCTATCGGCGAGCCGCTGCCGAGTGTGAGATCACACAGTTCTTCCATGTACGTTTGAGCTGGCCAATGGCAGGTAGCAGAGTAGACGCCAGCGCAGCTGGTGAGTTGGCCACGCGGATACCGTCCGTGCTCCAAGTGCCCCAGAAATGGCATACTTGTTCCAACACACCTAAACCAAACAATTGACACTTGATCTCCTCAAGCCGACAGACGAATATTCGGACATACATCTACGGCCCGACACGCTGCAACTGCAACTTGGCAAGCGGGTTGCGCACTTCATTGACACATTAACCAGCGAGCGGCCTCTTCATATGCCACTTTGCAGACGACACACGAGGACAATCTTCCTGCTTTTCAGACCGGCCACGTTTACCTACCGTAACCGTAATCGAAATCGCAATGGCCGATCAAATCCTCGACCAGGTTCGCGATCTGGCGGAAGGTCAGATTGTATGTCATTGATGCAATTTAACGCCAACTTTGCTTGTTCGACCGGCTAACCGTGGGTTTCATGCAGGACTTTGAGGGCCAGAAGCTGGCAGATCTTCTCGCAACCCTCGTTCTCTCAGCGTCGGGAGTGAGTTTTCGTGGCCCGCCCACTTCCTCTCCCCATTCGCTTTCTATGCTGACTCCGCTGTCCGTCTCAAGGTCCTCTCCTTCATAATCGGTTATCTGCTCCAAGATATCAAGCTCGCGGTCTACGTCGGCTTGGGCGGAACCGTCCTCACATTCCTACTCGTCGTGCCCCCTTGGCCTTTTTACAAACAACACCCGATCAAGTGGTTGGAACCGGGATCTGAATCTGGGTCTGGATCGCGGAATGTCGCTACAATAGAGAAGTCCGGATAGTAGAAGTTCATAAGTGAAGAGGTCATCATTTCAGTAGCAGCGCATAGGCTTGGTTCTGTATCTGCCTGTGCCCGACCTTGTTGCCCAGTCTCTAGCCAGCTACTTGGCCCAGTGGCATGCAGACCACTGCTTCCACAGAAGCACCACTGTTTGTGTGTTGATCCCACGCAGCTGTCGAGATATGATGCCGCGCAGCCATTTGGTTCTCATCCGGGTCTTCCACCGCCTCAGCGACCGTACTTCTGGAACTCCCAGTCGCGGTTGTCCAGCGGACAGACTTGCCGGGCCTTGAGCCAACGCGAGATGCAATGGAAATGAAACGCATGCTACGTGCTTGGTCAGCGAATCCACAGTCTCCAGGTCAGCTCCGTTGGGGACTCACGTTGCAGATTCCCCAAGCAACTGTGCATTCTTCACTGGTAGCTGAGGCCTGGTTCGCCTGGCACTCGATGCCTGTTCAAACAATCAATATTTTGAAACGGAGAGATGGGTTGTCGTGTGGGTTCTCAACTCACAGAGATCCATGATGTGGTTTCTGCAGATGGCGCAGTTGTCAACTACGATATCCCACGCCCAAAGGGCAACTGCGTTCCACTGGAGGCACCGGTAAGCTCGTGTTTAGCATTGCATGCGCCGCCCTGCTCACCTTCTTGACCTCGAAGCGCTTCTTGCCGTCAGCGACCTTGGTTTCGCCGTCAGCGACCTTCTTGGCAATCGCAGTGCCAGGCGCATCAGTCATGTCAACATCGGCCATAGTGGCGGCCAGATTTGCAGCGGCGTTCGGACTAAGTTGTGGCAGGTAAGCGTGGGAAATGTTTATCCAGTCTCGGGTTAAACAGCAGACTTGTCAGGATGTGATCGATTCAGCGATATTCGACGGTTTCGTTGCGGGGCCAGGGCGAGGTTTTGAGGATTCGGGGGCTGCGTACCGTCTGTTTCGTTACGGGTGGACAGTCAGCATCAATCTGCAAGGTCAAAAGGGAAGCGGACGACGTTTTCTAGCCTTCATAGTAGCGGGTAGGGACACTTACGGATATGATGGAATGGGCTCTTGCAAAAGAATGGAGATAGAACCGGAAGGAGGCTTCACCGCAATGCTTTTGCGTCTCGTCGCTCTTGGTCGTTTGGCTTCTCGTGTGTTGTTGGTGATGTCTACGAATGGCGGACAAACGGGCAAGGCTACTGCAGCCGATAAAGTTGGATTTCGTAAGGCAGTCTCCAGCTACGACGCGACGGGTGGGATGGTGCTGTTCTTGGAGGGGTCTGAGGGGAATACCCTGCTGCCTGATGTGCTGTAAGCTGACAGCGCGGGTGAATGGTCCCTGTAGCGGCGCTATGGTGGGAACCAGGCCCTCGGGAGGGAACTGCCGTAGAGCCAAATAAAATGCTCTAGGGGGCCCATAGCGGGGCTTCAGCGACTCTCCCTGTCTTATCTGAGGACCTAGGCGATGTTGGATTGTTGGTACACTGTAAGAAGGCTACTAAGAGAGGCTGTACAGGGTCACAGAGCCTGAAGGTAACGATTGCATCGAGAAAGGGAACTTTATTCACTCCATGCCTCTCATAGCTTGTGAAGTGGTATCAAGCAGGTCCTCTTCACGTAATAACACAAATGCAGATGGATCTCAATAGCGACGTGCGGTCTCCTTAAAACAATTGTGCAAAACCTTGCCTCCAATGTCGCAAGTGGCAGTTACAATTTCGAGATGGGAATAATTCACCACATTTCTACAGCAATCCTTGCCCAGTAAGAAGTCCCATTAACTTCCCGGTGTCCTGCTGCAATTGAAGAACTCGCAGCCCTTGACACGGCTGAGAAGACGCACGTCATACAAGCCGATACTCCCCGGCATGGAGGTCTATCAGCAGCTTTTCCCCTCGTAGGGATGACGCACACTCACACCCAGAGTCCAGGGCTGTGACTCGTACACTGATGCCAGTTTGAGTGGGCGAGGGATGAGGCGAGTTTGCGCGTGGCTTGTGGAGTGGCTCAGGCTCCAAGCGACCTAAGGTAGGTAAATCCGAGGTGATAAGCAAGCCATATATTAGGTACGTACCTAGTAGCTCAGCACGGGCAGCCTGCCCGACATGAAGTGAACTTGAGACGTGAGTGAGGAGTGGACCAGGGCAACTAACTAATGACAATGACGGGATGGCAGCGTCTTGTCATGTCAGTCTGCCATCCACCGACCACGCCGACTGCCGCCTAGCTCTGGCTCTCCGCTAATACCGAAAGGCCCAACCAGCACCAACGCCAGGGTTACTTAAGCCCCTCTCCCCTCTTTCGCCGCACTGCACCTCTTCCCTCCCGTCGTTTTCGAAGTATCACCTTACCCGACTCCAGCCCATCACTGTTTGTACGGCAACATGAGCAGAGAATACTCACGCACCTCTCTTGTATCAGACACTGGCTTTTATATTTTGCTTCTTTCCCTCTCTCCGAGTTCCCCTCCCCAAACGGATCACCCCCCAGGCGCTTGAAACCATCAAACCACAACAAATAAAGCAAGAAAAACGCATACCTTTTTTCAGCTAGTGCTATCAAGAAAGCCATTAGACAGACACACAGACACATACAGCCTTGCGATCGACCGACAAACAGACACAAGCAGGCCTGTTTTGTATCTTGGTCGTATCTCCACCGCCGCGTATCACTTCGGCAGAATTGAACCATAGTCTGGGATTGCACCATCGACGCTGAGTACTCTTGGTTCCTACTCGGATCTACCGCCACACCGAATTCGTGTCGCCGCACGTTTTCGATTCAGAATGCAAGAGACAACGAATCAAGCCAAGCCAACGCCCACGCGCCGTCGTCAGGGTCGGGGCGCTGGGGGCAAGGCTACCGGCCAGAAGATGTACGCATCCGAAAATGACGTGGCCAGCGTCTCCAACCTCGCCCACGAGCAACACAGCCATCCTCATACTCCTCAAAAGTCGTACTCTGGCTCTCCCGAGCCGCAGTCCGGTACTGGTAATCAGACTGGCTCCAAGCAGCGCTCGCGTAACAAACCTCGAACCAGGAATACCAATCCCAACACAGTAGCCTCACCCGAAGTCACTCGCCAGAACCGCCACTCGACCCCTCAGAACATCCCCGTCAATGCTAAGCCAACAGCAGCCGCTGCCTTTGCCGGCGCAACATTTCATGCGTCGCCTGCTCCGTCGGCTCTACCAATGCCCAGCTTCTACTCTAAATCGATTCCTGAATCCCCAGGCCCGAGGCAAGACGCCCAGCAACAGCCGTCCCCTCCCCCCACCGATCGGGAGCGCCCTACACCGCAGCATTCGGCGACCGCACCCAGGGCCCGCGAGTCTCCTCTTGACGCTATTTTCAGGGCCGACAGGGCTGAGAGGGAGAAGGCCCGGCGGTCCAGTTCTCTCCAGTCATCCGCACAGCCAGACGGTTCCGAATCCCCTGGCGTTCCTTCGACAAGGGACAGTCACAATAGCCCTTTCGGCTCCAAGCCTTTCAACACTCACCCCGGGCACCGCATGCCCATTCAGCGGTCATCTAGCGGTATCTCGACAGCGGAGCTCGACGGATATTCCGGAAAGTCTCTTGGCCCTGCCTTCTCCACACCATACCAAGATCGCATCCGCGCTGCTCGCGGCACTCACAGCCAGTCGCCAAATGGTCCAAGAAATCTACAGACTCTACCCGTAGAGGACCGTTCTGAGGCGTTGAAAAAATATCTATTTGGAGCTAAAGGTCCAGCCTCGTCCCCCCAACCGTCAGCTCCAGGTCCCCCGGCTCAGTATATCCACAACGGCTTCATGGGAAACAACCCTGAACCCCAGGGTGGTCAGTCTGCCGACTTGCGCGCGATGGAGGACAATTTGCGCCGTATTCTCAAACTCGAATCTCCAATGGCAACCGCTAACTCGGGAGATCGCCCTCTGTACTCCTGATCGGCCGGTGTGCGTGTATTGCGAAAAATTACAACCCAGTAGTTTTGTTGATCTCAGCAAGACGAAGGCTTGGTTGAAGTCGACTGGCATGGAATAGGAGTCTATAAGTTTGCTATCTGATGATTGTTTTGTACTGCCTTGCTGGGTGTCTAGAAGGTTGTGTTCAGCAGCGGGCGGCCGATTGTCTTAGTTGCCGACCTGAGATTCAACTTGATACCCGAAAGCGACATTGATGTTTTCTTCAGTTAGGACAATTTCAAATTCCTTTTCCATATGGTGTTATTTTGTTGTTGTCACCAGTCTAGGCCCTTCAGCCGGTTGTAAGATCTCAATCCTACAAATTGCGCGTGATGTTCCCCGCGAGATTACATCACATACTGCGGGACATGAAGGGAGTGCCTCCACCGATGGCCTAGGTGGTGCCTATTCACTTCTGAGACCTTTATCGCCTGTCGAGCCAGGCGGTCTGGACCAACCCTTCGTGTTCGTCTGGGATACCGTTGGCTGTGGATTAGGGAGGCTGGTGCTGCTAATTCCTACATGTCGGCGAAGTGCATGGGCTTGAAGTTGCCGAAAGGGTATGTTTCTCCCTCTTGGAGCACGATTGGCTTTATTGTGCCTTGTGATTGGGTTCTGGTAGAGCTCTTGCTTCGAGGAAACCGCGTTTGAAGGGATTGCTTGTTCAAACAAGCCACGTGCTTGCCCAACAACCGCTTGCGTTTATGCCAGTTGGCGAAAAGTCATCTGGACCTATTCTGGAGTCTATGACCCCGCGTGGGAGGTATCAGCAGGAACACTTTTTCCTGGTCAGGAGATGATGTGATAGCCTTAATCACGAGTCTGATTCCTATGCATCTTGCCTTGAAGATATTGACTAGTACTTGCAGCCGGGTTGGATGTCGTCAAGGGTTACACGACTGGGTAAATCTAGCAAAAGGATACTATGGTCGTGAGCTTAGAACTTTGGGTTGGAAATTTGGATCAACTGTTCCGCGATTAACCATTGTACACCAGTGGCCTAGTTCTTCGGTCCAGGAAGCAATTCCACGGGGATATGGCTAATTTGGTTGTACGAGTGTTCTTAGAAGAAGAAGAATCTCACGAGGATGACAAGAAAAGACAGAGCACCGGCATGGTCGGCTCATTACATACTCCCGAAAGAGCCTGGACTTTCGAAGGGGATCCACGGTAGTGGTTGCTCGATAATCATGTACGTCCTCGAGGACTTGACATATTTGACTTAGTGTTGATATTTCGAGCAAGTTCAACGTGTCCTTGACGACCTGCTATAATAGTCTGTCAGCCGGTATGTTCGAGATGATAGCAGGGCCTTTAGGTATGGAAACATGCTCCTCCCGGTCTATGCGTCTTTGTGGGTCTATACTTTTATCAAGTGAAGGGATAGTATGATTATAACTCTCCGAGACCGCTATTCGACAACATTACTATCATGAGCCTGCTGACGTCTCGTGTTAAAGCAGTAGTAGCTCAAGACTGGACAAAGGTCAGCCTGTAGGTCTGCGGAAGTAATCAGTGAAGACAACACCTGCCACACTCTGTTACGTCACTCTTACCGTTACGACGATATCTCCCGGTCGGTGTCGTCTTATCCTTTGCATCAATCAATCTTGCTCCTTGACTGGCTCGACATGCAATGTCTCATGAAAATTATAGTGTTCGACACACTAGAATCATATGGCAGTAAGAAACCTGTACCCAACGGCCAATACAGGTACAATGCGGCCTCATGAAGCACTCAAGCAACCCAATGACACATACCGTTGTTGTGGCTGTAAGGCTTGTTTAAACTTCCTTATACTGCATCACGGACAAAGATATTACCCAACAACTTTCAAGCAGCCAGGGACTCAATGAGTGTCCCTGCAACTGCTATTTTTACTGCATTGGAGGCCGGGGGACGACATCACAGTCGTCAGCAACTACGGACACCTCATTCGATGGTTCAAACTGAAGCTTGTTGAGCCGATACTTTTTTTGGTTGGGAGGTGGGCAGCTTCAGCACCGAGCACAAACGGTCCACTGCACCCAGCGCAAGTTTCAACGAGGCAATGTTTCTAGGAGGCAGCCTCTCAATTGTCATCGCCAGTCCAGGTAAGCCGAAATGGGTGTGTTGTATCCAGACATCTTTGGTTATGTAATTATACGGTGTTAGCCATCAGTAGATGTATGCGAGTATGTGTAAGCTGATCTGCATCACGAAAGCACGTGACTTCGCGATCGACAGCTCATCCCGTCCCACGTCGACCACATATGGACGTCGCACCATACCCACTACGACCATTGCATCCGCCTTTTCATAATAAAGAAGACAGACAGACTTATTTGGCATCGCGAACTTTCCTGATTTGCTTTCCGGGGAGAAACTGTTTTGTATCCGCCACCGTTGCAACGGACTTGCTACCGCCACCTACGACTCCCTGACAGCAGTTGAACCGCGAGTATGTCCTCAAACAGCCAGCGGGCGCAATCTTCATCACCCGGCCCTGAAGAGGATCCTGATCTTGCACTGGCAATTGCGCTCTCCTTACAGGAAGAAGAGGCCGTCGGGGTTGAGTGTGTGAAAACTGCAACCGCTCCGGAAAGACATGTGGAAAAGATCACCAAGCCAGCTCCTGTTACCAATTTCGGATCTCTGATCCTTGACAGGAAGAAGATGGAGGAAGAGCGGCTTGCCAGGCTAAAGAAACGTTCGGCAACCCAAGCTGAGCTGGACGATGATCAGTCTCGAAGCCCGAAGATACAGCGGCCTGAAGCGCCTTCCAAACGCAGCACTTCCGACGCATCTCCCGGCCTACCCAACAAAGCTCCCACAGCAGGAGATTCACCCAGTCTGCCTTTCCCGAATGGCGTTTTCAAGCGGACTTGGGCACTCGGATACCCTAGAAATGGCGAAGATATCAAAATTGAGGAAGTTTTTCAGAAGGACAAGTTACAGCTGGCCGTGCTCTCATCCTTTCAGTGGGATGAGGAATGGCTACTCGAAAAGGTCGACGCCAGACAGACCAAGATGCTGCTTGTTGCTTATGCAAAAAACGAGGCCGAGGTGCGTACCTAGACACAATAGAGTTGCGACTGAGCTTATTGTGGCTTGATGATTGTAATGATAGCTGACAATACGATTCACTGTACCAGAAAGCTACTATACGCGCGAATGCCCCGACCGGCCTCGTCAGGTTCTGCTTTCCGCCAATGCACGGAGGGTATATGCACTCCAAGCTGCAGATCCTGAAATATGAAGGGTAGGCTCGTCCCCATTATTTGAACCACCGTCAATCATTGACTGATTTGCAGTTATCTCCGCATCGCAATTCCCTCTGGCAATCTGGTTCCCTACGACTGGGGAGAGACCGGTGTTCTGGAAAACGTTTGCTTCCCAAACAACCGGCGCACCCTCTACCATGTAGCTGATCGCTCGCAGATGGTTTTCTTGATCGACCTTCCCAGGATCGAGGTTACGCATCAGACTGCACCCCTGGCGGGGACGGCGTTTGGGACGGAGCTCCGGCGCTTCCTGCGAGCTCTCGGCCTCGACGAGAAACTGGTCAAGAGCCTGGACAATTACGACTTCTCCAGGACAAGCCGCTACGGCTTCGTTCACTCCATGTGAGTTAGATTGTGATCCTAGTTGAGACCACCATGATTGACGGCTGACAACAATCTCCAGCGCGGGCAGCCATGCAAATGACTCCTGGCAGCACACAGGCCAGTCTACCCGCGCCCTCGCGGGACGCGAGGGCCTCACGTTCTCGACGAATCAAAAGCTGACTGATCCAATTAGGCTACTGTGGGTTGGGAAGCACTGTTCGAAGCTTAGGCCTGGCCACCGAAGAACCCGTTAGCATCGACTACGTGGTACGTTACGTGGTGTGTTGGCTCAGCAGACTGCCCAGGTCTTGGCAGTCAGCGTTACAGGGGGCGTTGCTAATCAATTTGTCATCCAAGGCGTCTTCACTAGGCTCCTTGACCCATGACTACTTAACGGCGATTTACCATGCCTGCCAAGGTATATGTCGTTGCGAGCAAGCCTGCCGTCATTTGACAGGGTGGCAGATCAGCAGCATGCTAACCCCTCGCAGGCGATTCTGGCATGAAAGAATACGAAGCCAGACAGTCCAACCCGGCCAGAAACAAGGCTGCAAAAGCTGGCCTGGCCGGTTCTAGACCGCTCGACGAGAGGACGCTTCAATGGCAGCATCATTTCCGCATCTACTTTCCTACCGAAAAGACCGTTTCTAGTAGCCGGGGCGGTCGATCTGTAAGTTGTGTGCCGGTCGGGATCGCCGCGGTACCGGCCGATCCTGCTGCCCAAATTCCCCATGTCCTATCCCTGTATGCTCATCTCGCGTGATCATCCAGTCTGCCGGCACCATTTGCTTCCAAGAGAAATGGTGGAAATCGTCTACCTTCCCCCGAGAATTACTACGAGATTGCCAGAGTGTCCGGAGCGGCTTGCTACTGCATAGCAAAGCCATCTTCGTCCGGGGGCGCGCGGGCGGCGGCGCAGCCTGGGCATATGTGGGTAGTGCAAACCTCTCGGAGAGCGCCTGGTAAGTCAAACGGGAACCCTCGCGATTGGCGGCGGCGCGCCCGCTGCAGTGCGTAATAAGGGTGGGTGTACGAAGCGTGAGGGGTGGTCTCAAGATGGACAAGAGCAATGAGATAGCCTAAGGGCAAGGCCACGAAACGACATGGATCTACCATAAGGCTGACATAAATCGGAACTTTTAGGGGCCGATTGGTGAAGGATCGGGAGTCGGGAGCGGCCAAACTCACTTGTCGTAATTGGGAGTGCGGCGTGTTAGTCGCGGTGGAAGGAAATTCAACGGGCACCGCGGACTCTGGAACACGGCCAGGAAACGACAACTCGCGCCGCCATCCACGGGTACGGGTGCAGGCGCAGACGCTGGAAGGGTACGCCAGGGATGAGGAGACGTCGACAAGCAGGGGGTGTGCCGCTGCGACGGCGGCAGACATTGAGGAGAACCAGCGACAGCAACAGCTCGATCAGGACGAATCAGCGGGCCTCGATGAAGTGTTTAGAACGACGATGCCCATCCCGATGAAGGTGCCGGCGGGGCGCTACATGTCAGATGAATCGGCAGCCAGCCGGCCATGGTTCTTCATGAAAGCCGACCGAGAGACAAGGATGGGGGTGCGACTCAACTGAGACACCCCTTCCTGTGGGAAGGATTGGCCGTAGCAGGGGGGCATGGGGAGCGAGCGAGCACGCGCGCGACAGAGAGAGAGAGAGAGAGAGAGAGAGAGAGAGAGAGAGAGAGAGAGAGAGAGAGAGAGAGAGAGAGAGAGCGTGTGCGTGAGTGCGAGCGTGTGCGTGCGAGCAGAGATTCTCTAGCGAAGTGTGGTGGGTGTGTAAACCAGAGAGCACGGACATGGATCTTCACAGATGGGCATGGCGTCGTCTCAACCTGGAGTGAGCCCCGGGTCGGCCGGGCTAATTAGGCCTCCGATTAACGCGCTAATGTTGCCTTGCCTAAACATACAAGCATACTATGTAGGTATCGTTCTGTGCTTTGTTTAGCACGCCCCCTCCTCCCTGGCAGTGTTTCTGGTGGACTGGCTAGTCTGCTCTCGGGTAGCGTACAGGATGGAGCTGGTACATGCTATGTATCCGCAGGACCAAAGTCCTACTACGTACAATGGACATACATAGTACGGGATTTGCATGTTACCCTGTCATTCATCAGCATTCGTTCCCACGTCCCATGGCATGGTGGATCGCGGGATGCACTGGAAGCCGTTGGCGGGTTGAAAGTGCTTTGGGGAGGGGACGACACGCCAGACTGTGTACCCAAAGACAATATAGATGGAGAATGTTCCACAGCACGCGGTTGCGGACAATTAGACGCACATTCGAGTCTTCCACAATCCCGAAGGACAGGGCGGGCGGCCCACATGCCGGACGAACCCAGCGGATTGGGTATGGACTGACTGGGGCCCACATTGACTGTGCAGGCGTGCAATATCGAATGCCAACCAAGGGTGGGGAGGAAAAGGGGGGGTGGAGGGAAAGACGGGCGCTGTCAGACAGATGTCATGTAAGAAATATGGGAGCAAGAAGCAGATCGATGGGAAAGTGGCCGGTTGATCAGGGGTGGATGTGATACGACATGGACGCTGGTGGTATGTACGGGTGCATGAGTGATACCGCGTGAGGCAGTATCATGCAGCGTTGCTGGCGGCGCTGTGGCGATGACAAATGAACAGGAAAAACGATATGAGCAAGGTGAGAACGCGAGAACGGCCCCTTGGCAGCAGCGGGGACATTGATGTGATGGTCGTGATACGTGAAGTGGGCGGCGGAATGGATCAAACCGCCTATGCTGTGCGCGCAGCACTTGATAGCGGACGGCGCGACCGATAGCGGTATGTTTTGCTCAACGAGTTCCAGGTGAAAGAAATGGGGAGTCCTCCACCGCTTCGAGTTGTCATGCCAGTATCGCGTGCCCTGTCCAATGTCCCTGGAATGTGAGATGAGAACGGCGATGTGATGAGCTCTACTTTGTATCTGGCGGAGAATAGAAGAACCCCCCCCCCCTTTCAAAAAAAAAAAAAAAACCCCTCCCCTTTCAAAAAAAACTCTTCACTTTTTATGTTTAGTAGTGAGTGAGCTCCAGAGCCGCACTTGATCTCGAACTTCATTTGCATGTGCAGCTGACTGTGGCCGAATGACCATGAAAGATGGCGAGTGAGCGCACACGAGTTTGATGCGGTGTAGTGCAGATACACTACCAAGTACGACGTACCTAAACCCGCATTTGGAAGCTTGGCAAAGTTGGGGTCCTGGTAGAGTTGGGCCGCTAGTGCGAACTCCAGATTCTGAGATCGCAGGCTTGATAACTGGTCTTCTTTTTTTGGCTTGCTTTCTCGTTGCTCGGGTTGTGGCGCGTGGCGGGTTCGACGTGGGTATTTGCGTGGGTATATCTTTTCCCCCCCTCTCTCCTTCATCGACCGCTCCCATGCTATCTCTTCCAAGTGGTTGAAGCTGGATGCTGACCCCACCACCTTCTCTGCCTACCTAGGTACACTGTAGACTGTAGTCTACCTAGGTCCACTTTCGATTCTTCCCCTGCACAAGGCAACTACTATGTATGTGCCCTATGTAAGTAGGTATGCGTGGTGGCTTTTATTGCTCCACTGTGGGAGAGTAGTATACAGGGTGATAGGGGTAAGTAAAATATTCCTGTTATGTCTACCCCCGCATATAACCTTATGACTTATGGAAATAGGTACATTCTGTGGTGAGAAACTGATTAGTTTGGGGTGGGTAGAAAATACCTGGCAGGGAGCTTTCACTTTCGCTGGATACCCTGAAGGATAGGGAGCTTTTAGGGAAGGATGCGGATGCATGCATGCATGCATGTATGTATGCATGGGGGATCCTGATCGGCAGGAGAGACCAGATTAACCTACTGCTGTGAACATTTTTTCTTTTCTTTCAAGGGGGGGGGGGGGGGGGGNTTCGTTTTTTCCCCAATGTAGTTCCGTCCCTGCCGCCCCATCTCTCTCTCTCTCTCTCTCTTTTCAAACTCTTCACAAATTCAATCTGTCTTTGGGTTGCCCAGTTGCGTGGATGTGTGTCACGGCGCAGAGGCAACAGATCCTTGCCACCTTTGGAATCGCTCCCTTCTCTTAGTTCAGGGCTACTACACTACGTAGTATGGCAGGGAGTCCGCCCAGACATTTTGGCGGATATTTCTGCTCGGGGAAATGGTGGAGCATCGATCAGCCTTTTGCTGGAAATACCATCCGCAGTTGATTGGTCCAACAAAGGGCCAGCTCAAAGATGGTGGGTTGAAATGGGTCGCGTTGCGCCGAGTTGAAGGAGGGGGAAATTATGCAACTTCAGGGAAACGGCCGGCCGAGGGAGGAACCAGTGCCGGACTGCGGACATGTCAGGACCGCAGGCGACGGTCACTTCCGCTTTTTCCATCTCCCACCCCACCCCCCTCCATTGAAGGCTATATTTCTCTCGGGCTTTCTTATATTCTATTTTGGATGGTGCTGGCCTCACTCCGTACTGTTGAGAGAGATCTCAGGTTACGTAGGTACGTAACCATTGACAAGCATTTACTTAACCAAGCAGGGCCAGTGCCATGGCCAATTCGGTTAGGCGGGTAACGTGACATGGCGCCGGTACCCAATCCCACACAAGTCAGATGGGGTATCGCGTGGTGCTTGACTGGGCAAGGCACGGGCGGGACATTTGCTTGTCTACCAGAACGGGCTGCGTACACGCTACTCCAGTCAGGAAATTATGTCGTAGCCAAATAGATTGAGTTGACATATAACAAAGTTGTGTATGGGGAACGGCGAGAAACACGTTGATTGTGCCAAAGAGCGATGCTGCTGGTGATGAGTCTGATGACTGATGCTAGAAAGGGCCATGAGAACCTTTCGTTTACCGACCAGGTCTAGGGACTCCGGGGACCAAATCCAGTCTCAACCTTGTTCTGGCGCAGCGACACATTAAAGATTTGGGGCTGGACAATAGCAGATGATTTGGAATCGAGGAAGGGTGAGGTGGTTCTAGTCTATTCCCCGTGGAATCATGGGGATTTTCCTGATCCGATCTGCGGATCCCTCAACTTGGTCAGACAAAAAGAGCGGAAACGGAGCACTTTTGTCGGGATCAAATTACATGTACCCCGCCAACTGCTACACGGCAATTTCAGTGGTACACGTACAATGTCCCCGGCAGAGACCATTGGGGAAACATGCCTACTTAACGGGCGCACATGGATGTTGGGGGGGTGGGNCATCGTACTTTGTCTCGTTGCGGTGTTTGCTTCCAGTCTTCCCACTCCACAGCAGTGGTGGGGTGCGCCACGTTCTCGACCAACTGCCAGACGAGCTGCACCAGGATTAACATTGGTTTGACCGGCTTGCCAGGTGGTGATGGTGGTGGTTGTGAGAGGTGGCGGCGGCGGCTTCGGGCCCAGGGGAGTGGTTCACCAGGGGCTTTCCAGGGGGAGCGGGGGTCATCACGGGGGTGGTGGGAGCTCTTCATCAGCGGCATCAGGTTTGACAAGCCGGTCGCCGGACCAAAGGCAACATGGGTCACGAAGCGCATATGCCTCTGAGCGGTCGTGGGAGGAAGTGTGAGGCAATGAAAAGCCCGACTCTCTGTAACACCACTCCTAGGTGAGCTACCTCATCGAATACTGCTGTCTTTTTTTGCTGATACGTCGGTTTGAACTGAACTCATACTGCCTTGCCCTTGACGATCTCGTCCTGGTCCAGCCCGCATCACGTGAGAGAGGCAATGAGGAAAGATTAGCCGTGACTCGAATCGAATACAGATGGCGAGGACGGGGACGAGGTCCTTGGGAACGAAGGTTAGTATCCAACTACTGTGCATGTACAGCCGTATCGCGTATCTCCAGCAGTCTAGAGTGGCTCGCCACAAGGCTGCTAGCCATGTTAAGTTCGAAGTAGTATGTGTGCCAAGTAGGTTTATACCAGTGTGACCTCTCAAGAGAGACCATCTTGGCTACGGTATCTCAGTAGTGTATATGTACCACCACGTACGGATACCTTGTGCACCTCAAAGCCGGGCTGGCGAGTAGGGGTCCCGGAGTCCTTGCTGGACTGCCGTGTGTGGACTGGGCACGATACATCATGGCTAGAAGCCGAGACTCGGGTTGCCTGAAGCTTGATGATGAATGGCTGGGGGGCGGGAGACGAAGCTGCTCACGTCAGGCCTTTTGGGCAGTCGGGGGGGGGGAGGGGGCAAAAGTCGATTGAAACTAGTCCCGGTCAGCCGGCCAGACGCATACCGATGACGACGAGCCAAGTAAACCGGCGTCTTCACACGCATGGCCAGCAGTGTCAGTAGCCGCCAAGGCACAGCCCCTATCATCGTTTGGCAGACGCGTCGGCTCCCAGAGGCTGGCGGGCCAAGACCAGTGTCTTGGCAGAATGGCTGCGTACAAGAACGATGCAGTAGAGAGAGTTGATGAAGCTCTTGGCAAAAAAACACCCGTCGTCGTCATGCGCCGCCTCTATTGAACTTGCGTCGTGCTACTCCGTCTTGCTTCGCTCCGCCGCAAAGACTTTTCGCATTACGCGGCGTCAGTCGCTCTTGATGAGCGAGCCGAGCCAAGCCACTGGTCGATGAAAGTCGGGGGTGAGAGGAAGCCGAGGCGTTGGTGGTGGTCAACCGCCGGCGGCGGCGGCTGTATCGGCATCCGGCATCCGGCGGGCAGACGTAACAGTCCGTCCGGGAAGGTAGACAGAGCGACGACCGGACAGGTAGGAAGAACCACGGGGGGGCGGGAGAGCATCTCGACCTGATCTGACCCTCACACCGCTGAACAGGCGGCGGGGCGTGGGATGGGTTTTGAGGGCGATGAAGGGGCGCGAGGTGGGGAGTTACGGACGGAGTTGCAATTCTGTTGTCCATCCCAAGCTGATGCTGAAGGGTGACAAAGGAACTAACCATAAGCGAGAGAAGATGCGCGACGAGGATCTGGTAGCCTGTTGCTCCTTTGATCTAGGCTCTCTTCAAAATGGACCCGTTGCAAACCGCCCAGACTCCCCAGTCCCGTAAAGTGACAACAGACGTGACCCCCCCTCCTCCCATGTCCCACGCCAAGATCATCGCGGCATGGCGGCAAGCCTAAGATGGCCCGTCGCAAACGCCTTGCGGTGAAGGCTGGGGCATAGGCAACAGGCAGCAGGCAACGTTGGAACGCGCCGGGTTTTACGCGGCACTGCGGCCGAACCAAGCAGCTGTAGCGGCCACGGCAGCCGCGGCTATTGCATCTCGTCTAGCTGCCGGTTGGCCGTCTACGTTGCGGGGCGGGAGCAAGCAGCTGGGATCAGGCAAGGACTCAACGGGCGGCGCAGGCGACAGAGTCCGCTTGGGACGGGGGCGGAGGGGGCGATGAAAGAAGGCCTCCTGGGTCGATTGATGACATGGCGAGACTAGGGTATCCTCATCCCTGGGACGGACATGTCGTTTTGTTTGATTGAGTGCCATGAGCACCGCCCTGTACTGGGTCCCTATTCGAGTCTGCCCCCTCCCCGGTTGATCTGACATGGCCTTGTATGGACCCATAGGCTAAGCTGAAGATGCGTTGGCGGGACTGCCACAACGGGAAGAAAGACGAGGGGATCATGATGCAGCCAGAGATATGCCTTGGAGCATGGGCCGAGAGAAGGGGAATCGAGAAGAATAGGGAATGCGACTCGGCAGCATGGAAAGGAGAGCGGGGGATGGGGACAAACAGACCGAAGGCACTCTGAGGGTGGGAAGCCAGGGCAAGCAAGCCAACGAGGCTGCCATGTGCTTGGGCACACGGTGTAACGCTTGTGAGGTTGAGAGAAGGCGATATTTGGACGTTTGGGAACAGCCGCATCGCGTCGCACGGGACCTCCGGGAAGAGAGGTTCCCATGGTATCCGGGTCCGGGCGGCTGACAGTGGGCCGTGACAGGCCCTTGGGACACCACGAGGGCATGTTGGAGGACTCTCTCTGTCAATCTAATATCGTACGGGTAGTGTAGGTATACAGAGAACACACGTCGCCCCGTGGTATAGAGATTTTTGCGGGGCCGCCGCCGGCTCTTGCGGGATCTTGTCGGTGGGCAGAGGTCATCGTTGGGTAGCACAAAGTACAAGGGGGAGGGAAGCAGGGAGATGAGAGAGAGAAGGAGAGGAGAGGAGAAAGGGGGAGGGAGAGAAAGACTCACGCTCGCATCCCCCATTCTTCGGGCTCCCAAGCCGGGAAAAGACAAGGCTAGCAAGCGAGGATAGAAGGCAAGGCAGATGATACCGATCAACCCAGGAACCACCCAATGGGAACGCGGCCGTGCACCGAATCCGGTCGGAAAGGTCAGCTCTGTCTCTGTCCGGCGGTCTGTGGCACGGTTCCAGTCGCCGTCATCGTTGTTTCTTCCCCAGGGCCCGGCATGCTTGGTAGGGACACACCAAGGTACGTGGCCAAGGCGGTCCCTCTTGAGGTCGCACAGGTACACAATAATATCCGTATGAAATAAATAAAAAAAACAATAGGAAACACAGCACAGGTGCTATCCCCAGCACTAAAAACAGTATGTGTGGACGCACATCCATCATGTACTGTGCATGCAAGCTGCGCCGCACGCATGCTGCAGCCAACGTGGCACGACATTCAAACCTCCCGTCACCCAGGTGTGACACTGGTAAGGCTTAACACGACAACATGGCATTGAATCCAGAGAGGTAGGTGCCACGCCGTACTGTCCGTCTAGCACGATACAGTATCATAGCATGGCAACTACACGTCAACTATGCCATGCAAGCCGAGGGGCATGCAGCCGCACTGGCATCTCGGCCGGGTCGGCTCTCTGTCTCGTTTTGTTTTGTTTTGTTTTGTTTTGGCCATGGGCGCAATCGTTTTTCTTTGCATCCAGGCCAAGGCGAGAATCATCTCGAGTTTTGTTATCATGATACACCGCCTGGGTCTGAGCCTTGGGTCCCATCCGTCACACCGGGGGGGGGGGGTCCTTTAGAGAGGACTCACAGGAGCTTGGTCCGCCAACCTCGAATCTGGGTGGAAATCCAACTCCGCTAGCCTGTGTTCTTTCGTACACGAGGGGGCGGGGGCAGATAACGAGGTTTAAGACGGGAATCGTGGCCTGTTCCCGGAGTTCATGGGTGTACCGTGTAGCCGTGCTCCCGCGAGTCGTACGCACATTGGTCGGGTGGGTTGCGCCGCAGGAATCATCGGAAACGTCGACAAGCCCCATCATCGTGACAGGTCCTGGCCAAGAGTTCTCTCTCGGGGAACGAGTGCGACGCACAGAGGCAGGTCGTCGCGCGGGCCGGGGGTCGGGGACGCCTTGCGGTGGGCTACGGGGAGCAGGCCAACGGGGAGCGGGGAGCCCAGCGAGTGAGCGGGCGCAAGTTTAGAGTGTCGGACGGCCAAGACAGGGGCAACGTGAGGCCGGCAAAAGGAGGCATGGATGGGGCAAGCAGGATGGGACGACGCGGTGATGGTGAGAAAGGGGCGGGGGGGGCGCATGTGTCTTTCGCTCTCGTGCCCTCTTTTGCTGTCCGTCTTTGGTCCGTCGTGTTGATCATTTGTGGGTGTTGTCAGCACTCTGTATCCGTACTCGGCCGTGGAGCCGTATTCGTTCTGTCGTGAGATGTGAAGAAGGGGAGCCAGGCCCTGGATCGACGGCCACCGCGAGGAAGCCATGGCCATCCATTCGTCCTCCCAGCCCTGTCGTCTCGACTCTCGCGATAGTCTTTCGGCCCCGTTGTGTCACACTGTCCTGTCCCAAGCCCCGGTCTTTGGCTCTCGACCCCCTTCCTTGCGCGGCCCCCTCCACTGCTGATTCCCACTCCAACAGTGCCGTCGTCGATGTGAGAATTGGACGAGGGGAACTGAACTGATGGATGCTGAACAACACGTGGTTGGATGAATGGGTCATGCGCAGAATCACCAAGTCGCTCGGACGCAGAGAGGCAGTTCGAACCCCCTGCCGTTGCGATCTAGTCGCGAAGACCCGCGGATTGCTGTCCATCCGCCTTGTTCTTCTTCTTCTTGTTTGACACCACCATGCGTGTTTGGCTACGAGCTTTGCTTTGACGTTCAAGCGTCCATTTGTTGAAGGGGCGCACCTCGCGAGGCGATTCAAGGACGGACGACAAGGCTAGCAAGTAAACAAGCCAGAGACAGGCCATGCAAGGTGTGCTCAGGCTCATTTGGCGCAACATACACAAAAACAACGACATGGAATCAGACCTCTCCAATGTAGGGTGGTAGACCACCACACCTTGCCTCACACACTAGCCAGCTTCGGTGGTATGCGCGACGCCCGCTCATGCGTACCAGTGTAGTAGTCCAGAAACGTTGGCCGGAACATTGGCGTCAAGACGAAATGGCTTCTCCATGGATCCCAGAAAAAGACTGACGAGCGATGAGCATTTCCCCGCGGAAACAGTAGTCCTTCTGATGATACTCTCGCGTGTCTTTTCTTCCAACCTTGCTGCAGTCCATTCTGCCCATCGCCGAGAGGCCGCTTTCATGACCAGCTTTCCAGCCTTGTTCGGTTGGGTCACATCTTCTGCTTGTGGTCTTAAGGCGCAAGAATGGCTTACAATGCCGAATTTCAGCATGAGACTGAGCTGACCCGGAATGGGGGTGGTTGCAGTTGGATTCACTTCTTGGGATCCCTCTCCCCCTTACCAGATTTGTCTTCAATGAAGGGGAGGGGCGGCCATGGAGGTCATTGGGATTGATTTGGAGTCTGGAGATGGAGAATCCCCCCCCCCCGAAGTAAGACGAAGATGGAGCCGTTGCCCCAAGGGCCTGTGCCGCCATCGAGAAAGAAACAACAGGCATGCCGCATCGGCAGTTCAGGCACACTTCCGTTAGGTCGGGAACGGAGGCGATTGGCGGCATTCTGTTTCGCGGGTGAGCTTGATTGGCCGATCAAGGCGGCCGTTGACATCTCGCCGACGGCCTATTCTGTTGTTGACATTCGGGTCCTTGCGCGCGTCAAACAAGAGTCCGGTCGGCTGAGAAGTAGCGCTGTATGGCGGAACTCTCATTCTGAGCGTTCGAATGGCCCGTGTGGGACATCCTGAACGTCGTCGGTAGGGTTCCTTGCGGCAATGCTCTCTCGTTCGAAAGTCGGGTTGCTTTCCGTGGTGAAATTCTGACGAGAGGGTTGAGGGAAGAGGGCCGATCCCTGTTGTAGCGACGGAAGCAAGGGGTTGGGCTAATGAGCAAGGTGAATGACTCTTGCTCCATCTCCCCCCCTCTGGCTCTGATGCTTGGGGTTCTGAGGGCGCCACTTTCACTGTTGTGTTGGGGATACCGGAACCTCTGATTCAGCAGAGAAGGTTGCTGTAGGGGATGAGAACAGAAGAGTAGATACCAGGATCGTCGGCATTTGTCTGGTGAAAGCGTCTAGGGGACTGATGCGCCGATCCTTTCCTCCATCCATTCAGCAAGCAGTCAAGGATGCGACGTGAAGAGGAAGTCGATTTCGACTAGACAGTGCGGATGCGTTCATCGTGCCTCACCCGGGACGACTTTGGGATTTTTGGGATAGCACGAGCTTAAATTATTCACCGTGGCATGGTGCTGGTGTTCTGGACTAGAAAGACAAGGACACCCTTCCAGTTGCAAATTCGGTGAACCCCTGCCCCCTGACCCCTTTATGGGGTGGGATTTTTTTTCTTTCATTTCTCTTGCTCCGGGCCCCCAAGGCCAGGCGCAGAGCCGAGTTCTGGCGAGTCCGTAGATCGACCAGAAAAGGCCTGACCCGGTGAAATAGTCCCTGTCGTATGGAAAAGAGGGTGGGGGGGAATGGGTTGTTGGTGTCCAGATCCAGATCTCGGTACACAATCGGCGCCAAACCTGTCAATACCATGCATGCACGTGTATCTTGTATGTTGGGCCGTGGCCGCAGAAGAAGCAGCAGACGCAAAACCACACGGGATGCGATGCGATGCAATGCCGGCATGCAGACGTTGGTGCTCCGAGTTAAGGGGGCATGAGCCTTCACTGCCTCAGGCACTCATGTTCCCCATGTTCTCAAGCAAACAGGCACCCCGGGACTGGGCTTGGCCAAAGCGACCAGGCATACTATGGTGTTAGGGGTAAGTTAAATCCCCTGCCGCCGTACCGGTCCACCAACAGGGGCCCAAGAGCCAATGATGCCCGGGTCGAAAGGGATGGCTGACATAAGTTGTTGTTGTTGTTGCTGTATGAGGGATAAATTAACTAAGGCTGAAAAATGGGCAGGAGTTAATAAGTGGGTCTATATGTGAATTTGCAGCCCCTAATTGGCCTAATAGGCCTGCTGGGCCGGGCCCACAGGATACTTGACAAGGAGGTTTTACTTTTGCCTGCCACCAGAGTAAACAAGCGCCGATTCCACCCCTGTACGGGAAGCACCTGGGTACCTAGGTAGGAACGTCCCGACAAATACCTGTACAGGCTACCACCGCTTCCCAAACCCAAATACCGTACACGCTTTTGCCTTCAACGCCAGGCATCCCTCGCCCACTCCACCCATCTGTGCGTGTGCGAGATGACCACGGTAACATCACCATTGTCACCGGAGGCAGCTCCGACAACGGGCAACTAACTGATGTCTGGGCACGCAAGATCCCGGCACCAAAATGCATACCTAGCTTGGGGATGCACCGTTTTGGTGTGCCACAAACATGCGCGACCTTCATGGGATACCAGTCTTTCAGTGTAGCTACTCGCTGCGCCAGCTTGGATGGAGTTCGTTTCCGCCTCGCTCCATCCGTGTTTGAACGATGTTTATCGTGTGGCTTGATCAACTTGCGGCACGAGAACATACCTGTACACGCACTCCCACAACCACCACCAGGAGCACACACGCTTTTTGCCGTCTTGGCACACCAGCTTCGACCTTCCTAAATGCCAATACAGTAGTCTAGGTGCCCGCTAGTGTGACGAGACGCACAGGCACTTTTGTGGCACTGGCTAAAGCGCTAAAAGTGGGATGCCGAAGAGCAAATTGCAGCCGCAAGTGTCATGTTTGATATCCAGCGGAAATTGCCGTCCGCCCCCCCCC
>NWBT01000035.1:457997-693701 GCA_003386485.1 Colletotrichum lentis | reverse complement strand
GGGGAGGTAGCGTCGTCGGTGTGCCATCGGCTCTTTCGTGTTCTGTCACCCGGGTTGTAGCTTTGATCGAAGCAATTGGACGAGTCTAGGTATTTTTGACATGCATTCGATTGTTCGGCCATACTCGCGGTCAGTGTCCTGCCGTAAACCAACGCCCGTCTTTGGACGCATTGGGCGCATTGGCCCGGCCCAGGGTGTGCTTGCAATCGCCCACCAACCCACAATTGACTTTTACGTGGATCGGTGTGCGACGAAGCTGATGAGCGAGAGCTGTGTAGAGGTTGTCTCCCGTACGGATATTACGCTACGTATGGAGTACATGAACCGGACGGCTTACTGGATGCACTGGGCTTGTCTCAAGTCTGCGTTTGCCTTGATTTAGTAGCCGACCCAGGTTTCTTCAAGACTGCCACACCTTAACTGTGGCGGCGTCCTCGTGGTCTGGTTATTGTGTGTCGAGATATCTACCGTGTGTGCAATGCGGTACGCCACAGACGAGCCTCATTATTGCTTGGCGCGAGTGCCTCCAACACATACATAGCATTTCCGTGTTGCGATAATCGACATCTCCGACCCACTACCATGTGTTCGTTCCTCTGCTCAGTCGTCCCTCCCTCGCGCTCTTTCCTCTGCCCATAAGCACATGCAGCACCGCATACACCGTCTCAAGGCGACGAGATGGATCAGGTTCGCCTAGTCATCCACCGTTCGTGGCTCTTTCAAACCCAGCCTTCCAGCACAGAACGTACCTAGTAGGTGTGTGAGCTGTGGACCCATGTTCAACCGGGATAACGTCGCGATGCCACTGGGCTGTGTGGAAGTACTTGAGCGCAGATCAGACCTGCAAAGGTACGATACGTAAACAGCAAATAATCGAAAGCGAAACCAACTGTGTATTATCTTCGCATAGCGCTTTCAACAGCCAAACGTCTCCGTCCTTTTCTCTGCTCTTTGCTCATTGGGGCCACCCACACTCAGCGTGAGTGTGGTGTAGTTGAAATTGTGTTAGTTGCAGTCGGGTGTGGAAAATTCGGACTCAGACGGCGATGGGAGGAGGGTGAAAGTATGGGTGCGAGCGCCGAGAGCAACCGCTGGTTCATCTATTACTTCGCCCACCCCTGACGTGTCATCTACGCGCCCCGCATATGCATTGTCTTCTCCCTCTTTCCAGGTGCCCGCCCCCTTCTTTGCGCACGTCTCTTTCCTACCTTGCCTACCACCATTCAACTCCCCACCTTCATCCATTATTTCAACCGCACAGGACAGCCAACCACCCATCGCCCACCCACCCAATTGCCACCCATGTGTTGATCATTCTTCAATCTCTCGGGGGCCCGAGCCTCCACCCCGCCGGCAGCCCATCGTAAGGGTCCCTACGTCCCCTGTCCTCTCTGGCTTGCGACTTCTGTGACAAAGCCAGTTTGCCTTGTACTCTGGGCGAGGAGACAGGCTTGTGGCATGAGTTCTTTCTCTTGACCCCCCTTCTCTTCCTTGCCTACGGACCTTTCCCCTTCCGCCCTTCCGCTGTTTTACTCTTTTCCCTGCTGGTCAATTGTTTCCTTCCCGTGCCCCGTCTCCCCCCCTCTTCGTCATCTCCCTACCCAGTCATAGTTGTGGCTGTCATACTCTGACAAGTCCCACAGGGAGGCGCCGGACCTACCTTGC
This sequence comes from Colletotrichum lentis, assembly GCA_003386485.1. Classification (NCBI taxonomy): domain Eukaryota; kingdom Fungi; phylum Ascomycota; class Sordariomycetes; order Glomerellales; family Glomerellaceae; genus Colletotrichum; species Colletotrichum lentis. The sequence goes on along the minus strand of NWBT01000035.1, from coordinate 692,036 downwards.
AGGACTTTGTCTTACTTAAGCAATCGTCGAATGTGCCTATCCAATCGTCAATTCGATCACTTGGTCGTTCCATCGAGCCGGCGACGAACTTAAATCACCGATTACACAGCAAGCAGTTTGCGCACCCTCCGCTTGCTCCCAGGTCGCTACCTGATGTCACAAATATCTTTCCGCCCCTCTATGGTCGTGCTTTTCTTTTGCACAATCATTACGCTCTGGCATGTCACGCGAAACTAGACCACCTTGTGGCTGCGTTCAATGTACAGATACTTGCAAGTAGAGGTCCATCTATACCTTACCCTATACGGATACTCCGATGCATTGGTATCTAGGCGTCGGTGAGGCCCTCTCGCCCTGGGGGATCTCTATCCACCTTCCGTCAATTCGATTTACCGTTGTCGCCCTTGAGGGCTTCGGTGCCCACTACACTCCAGCTCTTTCGATGCCGCCCCTTCTCGGACGTCGAGGAGAAGACAAGAAGAGAGAGTGATTGAGCTTGAGCTCGTGACATAGAGCCTGGGCAACGTTGGCATCGTATCCGTTCCAAGATTTTCGTTCCAGACATTGGATCGAGCTTCGTCATTGTCCCATTCTTTCACAACCCTCCTCCCAGAAAATCCGACCAGGGTTAATTGAGATCCTGCCTGGGCCCTGGTCGGGTACGAATCAACACCCGCGCGGAGTTCCAAATGAGCAAAGCGGACAAGCCATAGCTGCTTTCGACAACAAGCAATAGCCACTCCCCTGTCTGCCTCCTGCTTTCCTGACACAGCACGAAGCTAAAAGTGTCTGCCACTGCGAAAACGATCCACAAGCACCGACCACGGTGGTGTACGATGCACGTGTTCTTAAGTAAGAACGCCTGTCCAGGGTGGTGAACACCCAACAGTAGGTACGTACCGCGGGGAGGTGCGCTGCAAAGTACGTACTGTGTGTCTGTCGATGCTGTGCTATCTTCTACTTGGGCATCCCCTGTGGTTCCGGCACTCTGCCGACGCACTTTGATGCCGACGTACTTCCATACCGACGCCGATACAGACGCTGTGTGGCCGAATTTCAACTCGGGAATTTCAAACAAATAGATGATTGGGTGGTTAGAAGGTCTGATCTACAGCAGCCTCCCCAGCGGACATGAGCGAACCGCACTCCCAACGTTGCGCCTAAGCACCGGCCGCAATGGGATTTTTCTGATCAGAACTCGTTGCAGCAGACCATAATGTCACGCAGAGAGCAGACATAGCACCAAAGAAGGAGGCTGAAAGGTTAGGCGAGGCTCAAAGGAGGGCTCACAAAGTAAGATGACCTCGATAACCTGGAACGGCTGATCAGACTGACAAAGGGAGCAATGGGATGGCATCCGAATCCACCTATTGTGAACACTGTTTGCCAACCTTATGGCGACAGTATGTTGGTGCCAGCGTTAGGTGCCAGGGTGCGTACGACGTAAACACTATCCTCGTGGACTCGATGAAACACGGGTACTGGCAAGGCAAAGAAAGGAGGGTTCGGCGCAGACTACCCGGGATCAGTCCATTGGAGCTTGTTGGGTTCAACCCCGTTCCGTCCGGTATCAGGCCGGTTCAGTCGGGACAAACAATCGAGGGAGACGCCCGAGGTAAGAGCTGACATTGGTCTGTTTCTCGGCCGGGTCGTGGCGCACGGATTCGGAGCAAAGCACACTTTTTCCCCTTTTCATGGGCGCGCTCAACGTCCCCACTGTTGGTTGCGCTACACCCGCTCTCTCTCACAACACACTCCCTGACCACCAAGATTGCTGTCCTCGGGACAGGTGTCCATGGCAGTCGGGGCTTTCTGACACCCCCGTTTTATTCGTTGTCGGTACTTGACTGCGATTTCCTTGTCTTTTCCCCGGCACATGCACTGTATTTCCTGCTGGTGTTGGTTGACGCGGCAGTTGCTGCCTAAGAGCGTTTGCCATTTGTTGCCATGCCTCTCCATGTCTCGCGATACCTTGGCTCTGCATGGGATATCATGGGCCACTTTGAGTCCAGAGACGATGTATGGATGTACCCGTGTAGTGAGGCGAAGATTTGGCTTTTCAACGTCGACGTTACGGGCGCTGCGGTCGCTGGTTGCTGGTCTCTGACGGACGGGCACGCAGTATTATCAGCCTCGACCATGGAAGGCTGTTGGTCTCTACGCACCGGGTGTGCCTGCCTGTGTGCCGACTGCAGCACATACGTAGCATTTGCATGGCTCGAGCGCTCCGTGCCGTGTGCAGCAGACACGATACTCTGTCTCAGGGAGCTAAGCTCATGGTGTCGACATGCTGCTTTCCCTTGGCTTGACTTGTAAGTTGTGGTAGCTCTGAGGGCAGCTGGGTAAGTCTTTTGGGTAAGTCTTTTGGGTTTGATTTTCCTTTTAATTTTATTGTCAGTATCTACCCCACACCGACTGTCTTTTTCTTTCCCGCAACCTTTTTTCACTTTAAAAACAACCATGTGGTCTATCGAGTCGTGGCTGGGGCTCCTTGCCTTTGCCCTCCCTTCCATGCTCTTGTCCCCTACGACCTATCCAACTGTGGTTTGTCTTTCCCTGGGCTGTCTTACCCTTTTGGCCTTTTGGGTCCCGTCCAGTTCGGGGGTGGCATGAGTTCAGGCAGCCATGGCATGTGGCAGAGACACGTTGGGTATGCATTCTTGGTAGCAGTATCGGCGGTTGGTCGTCCCCGTGAGACATTTGACGCAGACGAAGAGGGAACAAACGAAGAAGTGGTAGAAGAGGAAGAGAGCAAGTGCCAAAGCCACATATTGCGGAGAGTCGTGGGACGAATAGGTACCCAGCGTTCCTGGCTCAATACGGGGAACACCTAGGTGCCTTGACATTCCATTCCTTGTTATCATCGAGGAAGGGGTGCCTACTTTGGTGAACTACTTTTTCGCGCCCTCGGCCTTATTCTTTCTTGCCTTGAGGAAATTTTCCACTTCCGCCCGAAGGCACTAAGCACTGAAATTCCAAGGAGGGCAAGAGGACGAGGCTTGACAAGCATGTCCACTGAGAACAGTCACACCAAGGCAGGCGGCAGTTGGTTGTCTTTCTCGCTGATTCTCTCCCCATCATACTCGGCCAAGGTTCGCCGTGTTCTCGTTCATGGAGCGTCTATTTCCAACCTCTTCGTCACGCCAACAATGTCAACCATATAAAACCCAAGAACCGACTACGTTCTCTCTTTCAGTTGCACCGTACGCATCCATCTACGACATCGTGGTGGCGGTGGGTGGCGTTGGTCGTCCTCCTCCTCATCGTCTGCCTCCCACTGCCGCATTCGTCCTCGTCTCAGGACAGATACACACGCCTCTCCCTGTTCTACTTCCTGCCTTTCGGCCGTGCTCATCCTACGCTTCATCGCCATCTTTCCTTCATTGTGCTTTGAGTACGCACCCCGTTCTTCCCGCCCCACTCGGCCGTTTAACGCCTATCCTATCCCATCCCGTCCATCCACATCCGTCTCTCAGCCACACGTCTCACGGTGTGCCTTCACCCCCCTTACGCCCGTCTCTGTTTTGATTACGTTATCGCCTACAGGTACCTCCCCGACCTTGGAGATCCGACTTGAGCATCACCGCCTTGGCGCTATAACCTCTCGGGAAGGAAGGTGCCTCTCTGACTTCACTCCGCCGCGGTTCACCTCACCTCATTCAAATTGCTAAGCACGGCTTTGCTTCGCAAGGACGTCGGGCCGAGGGAACGGATCTCACTAAAGACGGGAGAAACACGGAGCACACGTCCTCTCTGTCCACCTTGTCATCGGCCAGCTCCCCGCTGCTGCAAAAGATGGGCAGGGACGGAACCCAGACCCAGACGCAGGTAGGTACCCGCAGGAAGGTAACATGGCGGCGGCTCTAAAAAAACTGCGACGCCAAACCCTTCCACTGTAGTGCATGTCCTTCTGAACTTGGGGCAAAGGGCTGACTGGGTCGTACGTTTCATCTGTCTTGTAGCCTTGATATCTCACTGGACTTGGCCTTTGCGGACGTCGACCAGCAGAGAACAAGCCTACTTGGCTCATTTCAGACCGATTGATGGCCATCTGCGTTGTTTCCTCCTTGGCGTCTACGTTCGCGCGCGCGCGCACGCGTGTGTGTGCAAACACCACACGTACGATGTGATGTCGGCCTGCCTTGGACATTGTGCGGTGGATGCGGTCCCGTTACCCTCCATCGATCGTCCCCGTCTCGTGAACTTTGGCTTTGGGATTTTGTTGAAGAAAGACTGGGGAATCGTCGTCTTGGGACCCGGCCCCTCATTGCATAGTGGCTCCACCCTTGGACGAGACTGCACTCACCAAAGAGCAAGACGCTGGAGCTTTGGAGTTTCCTAACTTCTCTCCACCTTGCTTGTGCCTCGCGTTGCTTTGGAGCAGCAGCAGCGGCAGTGGGGGCATCTGTCTGCTTCCGCTTCGGGACACCACCTCCGACTTCATGGTTAAACCACACACACACACACTCCCCCTCTTCAACGAGACCATTCGGAAATATACGATGTACAAGGCAGGAACAAGACAGGGCAAGCAGGAGCCCAACGAAACCCTCAAGATTTCACTTCCAACCACCTGCTTGACTGTCGACAAGGAAGAATGGAGAAGGCAGCCCAGAGATCAAACATGTAGCCATCAGTTACCATGTCGATTCGTTGTCCCTTTGCCTTCGCCTTACTCTGACTACAGGTAGTCTCGTCTTCGTTCTTTCTGTACAATACCCTGCGGTGCCCGAGCTTAATCTTGCCGGACGTTCTCCCCCCTCCATCTAATCCTTGCCATCCACCAGCAACAGCAGCAATGACTACCAGCAACACTGGACCACAACGCAAGGCCCTGTCCTAGCGAGATGCCGTGCTGAGCTGTATCGCCTGATACCATTTGCTTCTGTATCAGTCGTGGCGTCTTGACATTTGGTACTTGGGCCTTACTCTTCCTAGGGGGATGCCGACTTGCAGAGAGAACGAACTGCCTCCGCCAAGAACCTGCGCCATTGACCTGTAAGTCCCACCATGTCCACACAGACTGGTACGAATACCAAGTCAAAGCTGTACTCCGTACAGAGGCAGGACATAGCTAACTGTGCAGGCCATTCATTACATAACGCGGCCAAACCGAACACAAGACATAGGTGCCTTCAGGGTGCAAATGGTGCGATGCCAGCTGGCAAGCATATCGATTTGTTTAGTCGCTTCGAGCCAAGTCCAGATTCCTCGACTTATTCTGGCCGTGTGGTCTTTGTGCATGCGTGGTTGTGTGTCAGTCTCATCCAGCCCGGTCCCATTCGAGTCGAGTTGAGTCGAGTGGAAAGTCCTTGCACCTGCACCTGGGCTTGCAACTACTGTAACCGGTGGCCATTGGGCACTTGCACCTCTTTCTTACTCTGTGTTTGGCTCTGTTTGTGTGTCTCGGTGCTCTCCTCCTCTCCCTCTCCCTCCCTCCCTCCCTCCCTCCCTCCTCGTCCTCGTCCTCGTCGTGCTCCTCTCTTCTTATCCCTCCTCTTCTTGTTGTTCTGCTTCGTTCTTCTTCCTCTCCTTTACCTGCCTTACCGTCCCTGTTTCGTTCACCCTAGTTCTTACTACCTACACTGCTTGCAGTGACTTGCAGCAAGCGTGCAGAGTCATATCTCTCGATCGCCCGCTTTCTGATCGCCGAGTATTCCCCCAGCATCTTGGATCCCCCCTTCTACCCACCCACACACACACCCTCTTTCTCTCCCATCATTTGGCCTTCTTTCCCTCCTTCTTTGCAGCCCACTCCCTCCCTCACACTCTCTCGCTTCCCTTTCCTCACCCCCCCCCCGGTATCCTACTTGCCGGCGACAAGACGACCGGTCTGCTCTGGGTTGTGTGTCTTTGCGTCCCAGTTCCATCGCCGTGCGCCGCAGTCTCCTTCGCCTTGTCCTGCCTCCACATCCAACCGGCTCTGCTTTCTCCAAGCACAGGCACCCATCTCCATTACCGCGCCTCTCACTTGTTGCAACTGTTCAACGTGTGATGCTTGTCGCTGCAGCACCCTCCTTCTCCTCATCCTCGTCTCCTCTTGCTACCGCCGCCGCCGCCGCCGCCGCCGCCGCTCTGCGCTCTGCCCCGTCCGCCCTGTCCTGCTTGGCTCTCTGACGTACATGGTAGAGCTTCATCTGCTACCCTTGCTCGGATTCAAACAGCTTCCTGCTGTCCTCGACCACGGCACCTTGCCTGGCCCCGCCTCAAGCCTTGGGCCCGATTTGCCCTTGTCTCCTGACAAGGCCTGTTCTATCCTCATCTGCCCTTCTCGCTCGACCTCCTCGTCTTGTACTCTCCTCTCGGCTGCCCTGGGCGAGCTCCGCTTGTTGCACCGCACCTGCACTGCACAGCAAAGTGCATATTTCATCCAGTGTTCCGATCTTCGCGCGCGCAATTACCAGTTTTGCCGTCGGGCACCGACATCTTATAAGTCCTCCGCGATTTCCAGTCTTCATACATCAACCTCTCGTCCCCCCAGCTCCCGAAGCTTGTAGGAATTACACAGTTCGAGGCCCAACCGCTCGGTTCAAGAGTCAAAAACCTCCGAGGCCATCCTTCTGTTTACATCCCCCCCTTCCCAACCTCTAAATTCTAAGGGTCCCGCTCCGCATACATCAACCTTTCAACTACCAACCCTCATCGTACACGTTCTTTCTTTCACTCACATACTCTCCCACAACTATCTCGCTCCTCCGCCCAGCCCGTCGCATACCTTTCTCTCGCCGTACGCCCTGCCTCGCAACGGATTCGACCATCGTAGTCCGTATACGTACACGTATAACCCCGTTCGACCACCGGCAGCCACACCGCGTCCTGTTCGACCACCAGGACCAGAGAGAGAAACCAGAGCGCGCTGCTAATAACACCACCCATCCTGCCGCCCGTGCTGCGCTTGACAAACCTTAAAACACTGGATCCTGCCATCAACCTTCCGGTTCCTGGTCCACGCAAGCCACAAACCTCTCTACATACGCACCTGCGGACCGCTGTCGTCTTGTCTGCCGCACCGTGCTGCTGCTTCTGCTGCCCGCACATATCCCACCCCCAAGCCTCACCCTTTCCCTGGTCCAGGCAAAAAAGTTATCTTCTCTCCAAATCGAGACGTATTCTCACCACGCTGTCCCAAGCCCAAGCCCCCTCCCTCAGGCTCAGGCAACCGTCGCCTTTCGACGAACCAGGTGTTGATCTCTTGTCCAACAAGGACCGAGACGAAGAGGAAGAGGCTCTCGGGGGGAGGCGGTGCCGCAACCTGGATACGCCAACAAGTGCAGACCGAACCCAAGATCCGAATACGCCATCAAGTGCAGACCGAACCAAGGTCCGAATCCAGAGCTCCACCCACGCACTGTTACCCTACCCATCAAGTCCCTTCCCATTTTCTTTCCCCCCTCTTCCCCCTTCGAAGAAACACCCTTGAACCTTAGCTTTGACACATCTTGATTTGCCTTTGCGCTGTTGAAAGGCCAGCCATCCGCGCTTCTTTCAAACTCTTCTTCCTCCGTCCTCACTCAACCCATCGCGCCTTGTCGAAGCTTACCACCTACACAACGCGCAGCAACAGCAACAACAACAACAACGCAACGACATCATCTTTGTCCTCATTTCATTCTCGTCAACACACAAAAACACCCGTATCCACCGGCAACGGCCTTGTCGAAAAAAGCCCCTCGCAGCCAAATCGATCACGCTGCCACACCCTTCTGATCCCATCGGAGCTTCATACTCTGTTGACCACCTCTCCGCTGCCGTACTCTCAGTCGGTAAGTGGCGCCAACCTGCAATGAATTCCGCAAACGTTGGGAAAAGTAACTTACACAATTAGACTCGACGCAACCGGGGGCCACAATGGCAAACTCCAACGTGCCTCTAAACCCAACCTTCTTTGGCCATGTTGCCTCCACTTTGGATGCTCTGGTTTTGTTCGAAGCATGCTTAAGCAGTGCCCTGCACCACGTCCCTCGACGACCTCACGACCGGGAACGTCAGGATCTTATCAAGAGCGGAAACGTCTTCATCTACGAGGAACACTCGTCCGGCATTAAGCGCTGGACCGACGGTGTTGCATGGAGTCCCAGCAGAATCCTGGGCAACTTCCTCATCTACCGCGAGCTCGACAGACCCTTCCCTCCTGGCGAGAAGAAGCGCGCCATGAAGCGCAACAAGAAGCCCACTGGTGTGACCAAGCCCGAGATCACACGTCAGGGAAGCGTCAACGGGGCGGGCGCCAACATGGGCATGGGAGATGGTTCGCAGGGCAACAAGGAAGCGGAACGCGCCCTCATAGGATCCCTGGTCGACTCATACCCTTTCAAGGAGAACGGCTTGGTGAAGAAGACAATCAGTGTTACGTACCAAGGCGTGCCGCATCATCTGGTGTCCTACTACAACGTCGAGGATGTTACAGAAGGAAAGCTCATGACGCCTTCGAAAGACCACCAGCTCTCAACAATCATTCCCCGCGGGGAGTTGATCATGTCCCAGAACTTCCGGGCTCCCATCGACGAGGTCGAAATGGACGACTCGCGTGGCCCTCACGGCCTTTTCACTCATGCATATCCAGTCAATGGCCACCATCACCAGAGCCTGTCGCGGGCCATGTCAGTGCCCTCACTGCATCACATGGGCGGCGGCATGGGCGGTCCCCAATTCGGACAACCGCCCTACATGTCATCTTATTTGAGCAGTGTTCCGGGATCTGTAAGCAACGTGGGCTATGCACAAAGCCAGCACCCAAGCTACGGTTACGACAACATTAGCCGAGCCAGTCGTTATCCTTCCAGTGCCGGGTTGGCTCCCGACATGTCGCGAACCATGGCTCTTGAGTCGCAGCATCATCATCCTAGGCGGCACTCAACAGCTTACGAACCTACATCGGGACCAGATATGAGTCTTGCCAGCAGCTTGCCGGCCGTTCCGACGGACGCTTCACGGGGCATGGGAGGAGGTTACATGAGTTCGATGCTGTACTCGCAGCAACGCGTTCATGACCTGTCACCGCACGAAGCTTTCCCCTACCCCTCCCCCCGAAACGTCCACTCAGAATCGGGCATGGGCGGCGACCGATCGATACAATCCTTTGACGGACTAAGCAGTCGCGAGACCTGGAACTCATTCGAACCACTAGAGGATGACCAGGGACAGTATATCTCCCAGGGAAATGCGGCTTGGCCAGGTAGCAGCAGTAACTCACTGGGCAGAACCTGAAAAGGTGCGAGAACAGGCGCATGCAAGTTCTAGCCACCGCAATTGCCCAACGCCACGTGCGTTGGATGTGAGAAGAGGACCCAACTATGATGTTAGGTCCAACAGAGGATCGCCCCTGACCGACAGTGTGGAAATGTTGCGGGGTTACAAATCCTTCAGTTACAAAGCAAGAACAAGAAGATCAGGCGCCAGTCAAGGCGTAGGTACCAGAACAGCGCGGCGTCGAGGTTGCGGTTTGCGACAAGGTTGTACCGTCCGGAAGCAGAAAAGCAGTGAAGAGGTCCGCGAGCTTAGCCGGATGCGCTCCCACGGCGCACCCAGGAAGTATCTTGGAGATGGAGAAAAGTCCTGGTTGCGATATATAAGCTATAAAGAAATTGCTATGAAGAAGTTTACCTCTAATCACAGTCTGCAACCTTTCATGTCAAAAGGTGCCACGCGACGATAATGCACCATCTCGCGTGCGTGGGGTGCTTGAGGTTATTTGTACCTGCTCGGTGATATCTCCCAAGTCTCATCGGTAGTCGACAGTTGCATATTGTCATTTTCTTAGACCTACATAGCTAGGTACATGATTCTAGAATACGTTATTAGTATTGCTCGTCATGCGAGTTGAGCATAAATATGCAAGTAACAGATGAACTTACACAGGGATTAGTGACGACAGTGACTGAGCGTTGCAGTTCACGGGCCAATGACAAAGCAGCTTGCCAAATTCCAAGGGACCTTTTCCCACTAGCTGCCTGCGAGGTAAAGAAAGATCCGTATCAAACCGGGCGCAACGAAACGAAGCGAAGCTGGTGCACGCGTCCAAGTCGGGCTCCGGGAACGACAACAAGATGTTGCTCCTGAGGTTCGGTGGTCGAAGGACATTGGTGCAATGCAGTCGTCTGCCCGGCAGTAGCATCGGCAGCAATCGTCTACTTCATACATTCCTTTCGTCATCGACGTACCGCCGGCCGTCACTCGGGCGAGTTGCCATTCCCACCACCATCTCGAACGTGGCCGACGGCCCCCTGCGCCCTTACCCGGGATATGTGGCCCTCTATGCATCTGAGAGTGATGGCAAACAACCCAGGTATGCTCAAACGCCTCGCCGATGCTGGCTTTTTGTAGCCCAGCGGACTAACTCCTGTCGCACACAGCACGGCGAGCAAGATCGCAGCGAAGCTCCCGACGCTCCCGAAGAACATCCATGAAGACATCCGAACCCTGCCGAACCTGCTGACGCTCTCGCGTCTCGTCGCCGCGCCCTTCGTCGGCTACTTCATTCTCCACGACCAGCACGCCTGGGCGTTAGGCCTGTTCGCATATGCAGGAGTGACGGACCTGCTGGACGGTTGGATTGCGCGGCGCTGGAAGCAGCAAACGGTCATCGGTACCGTTATCGATCCCATGGCCGACAAGATGCTCATGACCATCCTGACGGTGTGTCTGGCTGCACAGGGGTCGCTTCCAGGTGAGTTGTGTGCTCTCTCTCTCTCTCTCTCTCTCTCTTTCTTTGCTGCCGATGTTTCACACATGAAGATGTTGGATTGGTTGGGTTGGGGCACGATAGGAGAAGAACCCNCCCCCCCCCCCCCCCCCCCCTAATACGAGAGATGAGTGGAAAGAATACGTTTGACTGATCTTTGTTAGTGTGGCTCGCGACCATCATCCTCGGCCGCGATGTCGGCCTCGCCATGTCTGCCATTTACTACCGCTGGATTTCCCTGCCGCCTCCAAAAACCTTTGCACGATACTGGGACTTTTCACTGCCCTCGGCCGAGGTCCGTCCCACAACGATAAGCAAGTACAACACGTTTCTCCAGCTCGTCCTCATCGGCATGACGACTGCCGCCCCTGTCTTCAGCTATGATATCTCGACGCCGTTGACCATCATGCAGTCTGTCCTTCCCCCTTTCCCTTGCTGTTGTTGAAAAGTGACGGTGGTCGGCACCCAAGAGCTAGGGGTTATGGGTTTGCTGACCTCGGAACAGGTACATCGTGGCTACCACAACTGTCTGGAGCGGCGCGAGCTACATCTACACCAAAGACGCGGTCAAGATCTTGACCTCGCCCAAGACAACGCCCACCAAGGGTTGAGAAATCTGGCCGCTCCCTCGTGAGCTGCTGCTGCCCTTGAGTATGGAACCTCCACGATACTGAAGATCGCACGAGGCTTGTACTGCCTCACTTGTTGAAAACCCCGCACCTCGTCCATCAAGGGAATCCCGGAGGACATTACGTTCCGAACCCCATTTCGCAACCGTGCTGGGAGCAAGCAGGTTGTAACAACTACACATTAACATTACAGGGGGCATTGCAGGAAGTGGTTTATTGCAAACCTAAAAGTTGTACAGTATGACTACAGAGAGTAAAACATATATGCATCAGGGCGGTGCAGCCGATGCGGCCCTAAGCGTTCTATCCAGCGCTTGCCGGCTGTTATGGGGACTTTGTTTTCCTTCTTTTTTTTTTCTTTTTTTTTTTCTTTTTTTTTTTTCTCCACCTCCAGCCTCTTGGCCGGGTTATCATGTAAGAGAAGCAACGCCATCGTTCTCAGTGGCCGATTTCATCGTCTGCCATGACTTGGAACTGCTTGCGATCGCCTTGCTCCGCTGTTCGCGTTGAATATATCCAAGCAAACGAATACAGCCGGACGGCGTGATGCCTTCTAAACGTCTGGCCTGGGCCAGAGTCTCGGGCATTGTCGCCTTCAAGACAGCCTTCTCGGCCATGGCCAGTCCCGCGACCTTGTCATAATCGACCGTGGCCGGCAGCCGTAGGCTCTCGTCCCTCGCAAATATTCTTTGGTCGGCGAGCTGGCGCTTGATGAAGGGCGCGTATGTGGCCTCAATGTGTACGCGAGATCTGATGCGCTCAGGAAAGGCCTCAATGCCGGGCACCGCAACAGCCACCTGATCCATGGTCACGTTGCGCAGCCGCAGCATGTCTGTCGCGTCACGTCGAGTTGTGTCCTCCTTGACTTTAAACCCTTGCCTCATCCATTCGGAACCGCTCCTTCTCGTCGTCGAGAGCAGGGCCATGATATCGTTCATCTGCTGCTTCTCATCATTGAACGCCGTCCACCGCTTGTCCGACACGACGCCCCATTCACGCCCCTGTTCCGTCAGCCTAAGGTCTGCGTTATCGGCGCGTGACGTCAGCCTGTATTCGCTTCTGGTCGTGAACATTCTGTAAGGCTCAGTCACACCCTTTGTGATGAGATCGTCAATCATGATGCCGATGTAACCGTCGGCTCTGGACACCGGGGCCAGGGCAAGACCAAGGGCGGATCGGCCGGCATTGATGCCGGCAACGATGCCTTGCCCAGCTGCCTCTTCATAACCGGTGGTTCCATTAATTTGGCCCGCTAGGAATAGACCAGCAATGTTCTTCGTCTCGAGTGTCGCCTTGAGGCTTCGAGGGTCGATGTAATCATACTCAACGCCGTAGCCCGCCTGTGTCATGACGCAATTTTCCAGTCCGGGAATGGAGCGTAAGATCTGCTCCTGCGCCTCAGGCGGCACAGTCATGGACAAGCCGTTGGGGTATACTAGGTCGCTGTCAAACCCCTCCGGCTCCAACCAAACGATATGCCTATCTTTGTCAGAGAACCGAACGATTTTGGCCTCTAATGATGGGCAGTATCTCGGGCCCCTGATCGTTTCTCGAATATGAATAGTCTTGTCCAGGTTGTCCCGCACGATCGCGTGTGTCGCCTCGTTGGTGTAAGTGACATGGCACGACATCTGCTCCTCGACGGTGACGCGATCGTTCAAAAAGCTGAAAGGCATCGGTGGGTCGTCGCCAAGCTGCTTCTCGAGATTCGTGTAATCTATGCTGTCCTTGGCGATACGCGGCGGCGTTCCCGTTTTAAGTCTCCCCAGACGGAAGCCGGCGTCTTTTAGCGACTTGCTCAAGCCGAACGACGCATCTTCTCCAATGCGCCCTGCTGGATAGGCCTTCAAGCCAATGTGTATCTCGGCGCTGAGGAATGTGCCGGTTGTAATGATGACAGCGCTCGTTGGAAGAACTTCACCGGATTCGAGGCGGACTCCCGTGATCTTACTCTGAGCAGAGCCTGCGGTGCCGGGATTTGCGCTCGTAACAATGTCTGACACGCTGCCAAGGACTATCGAGAGGTTTGGGCATGTTTCCAGCTCTTCCCTCATATGCTTCTGGTAAAGTTTGCGGTCGATTTGTGCTCGGGGGCCCTATAGGAAACCATGAAGATTAGCAATATGCCTCTAGACGGCTTGATGGAAATTGAGCTTCTTCGTACCCACACCGCGGACCCCTTGGCCCGGTTTAGGACTCTGAACTGCACGCCGGCTTTGTCGATGATCCTACCAGCTAACCCATCGAGAGCATCGATCTCTCGAAGGATAATTCCCTTGCCGACGCCTCCAAAGGAAGGGTTGCAGGAGCAAGTGCCGAGATTCTCAATCTTGGGGGTAACGAGAGCTGTTCGCGCGCCTGCTCGGGCGGCGGCGGCGCATGCTTCTGCGCCGGCGTGGCCACCTCCTACAACGACGACATCAAAAGGTCTTTACTGTACGTTAGCGAGTATATTATAGCGGCTCGAATGTTGGTTTGCGAACCTGGTGCCTTCTGCGACGTCTGCGAGCCCTCGTCTCCCGGAAGACAACGATGCATTAACATGTCGCAGCCCTCGAACAACGTTACGCGGTCGCAGCTTTAACGCCGCAGAAAGGGATCGCATCGTTCGCCGAATGAGATCTGGGCGTGTTCTAAGTACGGCGGCAAAACGCAATCTCGGGGAGCTCGGGTTAACTACTTTTCGGCGTGGTGGCGATCTCTAGGTCACACTACCTAACAATTCCCTCTCCAGATTTATAACTATTTGCCCGTCTGTCGGGATTTCTTCGCCCCTTAGTGTCACACAGTGCAGCACAGTGGCGGTGGCAGCGTCGGTGCACGGAAACTACAACCACCGACGACGACAGACCTGGGCGCATCCCGTCGTTGTTGGTTATCGCATTTAGACAACAAGCACACTTACCTTTAATAATACGCACACACTTTCCTGAACTCAAATCTGGAACTCGGTTGAAAACTAAAAAATTGACGAATCTAGGTTTGCAATACAGCTACCTCAGGTCTGTACTTTTCGCTGCACCTGACGTATAAAAGCCTACAATGTTTGGATTCCTGGCACATACGACCATACCCACTGGAAAGCTCGGGATCCCGTCCGCTCTCCCATAGATAAGCCAGTGAGAGCCGGATTAGTAGTTGGGTCGGTGACGACCAGCGAATCCCTGGTGTTGTATGTTTTTATCTGGTGTTTGTTTTTTCTTGCCATAATTTTTGTCAATTCTTTCCATCAACGATACAATCAATACATGTGGTACGTTTGTGGACTTCAATCATGTTTATCCTTTCCGTCCACTTCTCCCCGCCGTTGATTCCCCCCCTTGAACCCAAACAGAGTGTTTGTTACGTGTTTGGATTCCCTTTTAAGCAAAAGCAGACTAAGGAAAGACTGGTTGTGCCGCAACATATTGGCACATAAGCTATGATGCTCGGTCCTCCTTTTGCCAATTTCTCTGTCTCGCAAATCGGGGCTCTCGAACCGGCACCCTATCGCCTCGCCCCCGGTTTTTGACTCTCGGGCCACGATGACACGGCATCTTCGACCTCCTCGAGAAATGTTGCCGAGTTGTGGATCGTTGTACCTCCAAGGACCAAGCGCACTCCAGGCGAGCTTGCGTTAATCGTTGCAACTGTCTTGGCCTCCTCGTACGTAGCACCGCCAACCATGAAGACAATGATATCTTGAGGCTTATCTCGAGTGGTGCCCCCGCCCTCGACGAAGGGATATTGTTGCTCTTTGAGCCTTCCTCGAATCAGGTTCTGGAGGGTGCTTTCAAGCAGGGGACTGTGCTGGGTGTATACGTTCTCGACGCCCTTGAGCCCCTTGAACCGGTTGCTGGCACCCCCGAAGATGCCGGCGCCCTCGAAAATGTCTGTGATGCCTGTTTGAGCTTGAGACTGCTGTAGAGAAGATTGATATGCCACAAGTTTGGCGACAAGGTCCGCTCGCCGTACCGACACACCGCCAGCCGCTACCAAGAGGTCAACAAGCATGGGAAGTGCATTTGAAGGGCTGCGCTCATATCGCAGCGCATAGAGAGCGACGAGAGCAACCTTGCTGTCGCTAGTCACCCTGGGTGACTGAATTAGTTTTTGGATGTTCTATAAGAGAGCCACATATTAGCCTTCGTAGGTCTGAGATAGTCTGACTTCTTGCGGCACCTACTTTTACATCAGCTGCGTGGTTGTCGTTACACGCAAGACTTTGCTCAAGTTCGCTGACCTCCAGCAGGTTCTCGGCGCCGACCCGCCTGCTCAGCTCTGAGACCAATGTGACGTGTTTGCTCACGTTTCCGGAGAGTTTGCGAAACTCGGGGTACTCTTCGATGAATCGTTTCATGTCCGAGATGGATTCAATATTAGCGCTGTTCTGCGTCTTGGACTGATACTGCTCGACGTAATCCTTGATGTTACCGCCTAGGTCGCCAAAGTTGAGGTACATGTTCTTCTTGAAGAAAGGGTCCTGGTCTTGTGACAAAACGATCTCCTTGAGCTCCGGGCGAATGTCCGGTACGTCACTGAGATCAACTCGGCCATTGGTGATGCCGAGTAGATGATGCACCATGGCTTGATAGGTCCATTGGGCGAGCAATGGCGTTGCTGGGTCTTCGCGCCGGTCAAGAATGAGGAGAATAGGAGGCGTGTCTACCTTCCTGAAGTCAAAAAGCTGTTCCTCCTGTGTGATGCGATACCGTATCTCTGTTGCCAGCTTTTTGGTAAGAGGACTGTTCCTGGCGTACCTAATCAAAGGCTTCTTTTTGAGGGCGAGTAGGACGGCGATGAGTCCGTCAGCGCTTCTTTGAAGGGCGTCGGGGTTCCAAGTTTCCGGGTTGCTTCCCCAGAGACGCTGGTGGGGAAGGCTGAGACCGAGCGAGAACAGATCGGGATTGATAACAATGAAGTCGGCAAAATGCTCCTGAACAAGCTTGACGACTTCATGGTCGTCGGCCTCGGCGAGCCTCTCCAGAGACGACTTCTTGACAACGTTGGTGAAGTACAAGTGATACTCGCCATACTTAGGCTCTCGCAACTCATCGATTAGGAGCTGGATCGAGTCGGATGACGGGCGAACAAGGCAAAGACACCGGAGATGGCGCATTTTCTCTCTGTTGGCGTTGTCGATCCGGTCGATAAGATAGACCTCATGGTTCAACAACGCCGACTGGGTGATAGCTGTGGACACGATAGAAACTGTCTCCCGGTCCAGCAGTAGAACCTTCATTTTCGCCGACTGGCCTGTGGATGAAGGGTCTGCCGAAGATATTATGCGAGAGACATAGCCAGCAACTGCCTGTGCCACGTCCATCCTGGTTGACAGGGCAAAGGGCAAGGAACTAATGCTCTGTGAGGTGTGCCGTGAGCTCGAGGGAGGGAGAAGGAGATGTATCTCCGCGGCGTGTCTAGATCCGTCTTTGACTACGGTCGACTACTTTGAGAAGTACCAGCGGGATCGCACGAATGACGAGATTGTTTTCGACACGTTGAGTGCAAAGCAAGCTGGGTCGGTAATTGGGGTGGGTGGAACGTGGTTGAAGCAGTTGTGATCATAAGTCGTTGTTGGTGCATTCATCTGTCGATAGGTACCTAGATGGGATACGTAGCTAGCCGGGGCAGCTTGCCTGAGCTTATCCCCTCCGGGCGGCGTGCCTGGCTGGCAAGGTATCCAGTAAAAGATACCATAGGTATCCGTACCTACTCTGTAGCTCCTGAACACAGTGTTGAGAACCGTGCTGGAGCTGGGCCGTCTGCAAGTGAGACGAAACACATAGTCGCCAGCTTCTCCACAGTGCCAGTTGATCAAACGGGCACCTTACCTCATCCTTCCTTGGTTTTCTACGGTAGATTGTGCAGTTCTCATCACATCTCCAGGTTGTTGCCGTCTTCATCAAACCTCAATCAAGCCCAATATTTCAAAGCGGGTTGGTTAGCGTACCTCATAAATTACCAGCCAGATAGTAGTAGGGACGCTTCTGCCCATCATCAACCGGCTCGCCTCCAGCCACGGTCGGAGAGCATGGCGACACTGTCTACGGACATTTGCCCAGTCAAGGCAGAGCCGACGTAAGTTATCTATCCATCTCGATGCACGCTCCCATTCTCAATTCTTTCTGTACCAAGAGTCACTTCACTTGCTGATTTGCACTGGACCAGCCTCTCGTTTACGCAAGGCCTCATACTGGGCCAGCTGTCGGTGGTCTTGGTACTTGCTGCCTTTATCAAATTCTTCATATTTGGCGACCCTCCTTCGCCCGAGGTGACAGCCTCCCTGAGAGCAACAGAGCGCCGGTCCAGGACATTGGCCCATAAGCGCTCTTTACTCAGTTTACGGACTGCAAATGCGAAGCAGGGCCAGCAGACACTCAACCGCAAAAAGTCAAGTGTTCTCCGCAACCCTCCCAGCCTGACCATCGGCTCCATCCTCAGTAAGACCTACTACAATGTCGACAGTCACCAGCCAGAAAGTTTAGACTGGTTCAACGTTCTCGTTGCGCAAACCATCGCCCAGTTTCGGAGCGACGCACAACATGACGACGCCATCCTGAGCTCTCTGACTAAGGCGCTCAACGGCGGCTCAAGGCCCGACTTCGTCGACGAGATCCGCGTAACTGAGCTGAGCTTGGGAGAAGACTTCCCCATTTTCAGCAACTGTCGCGTCATCCCCGTGGACGAAGATGGATTGAGCTTGGGCAATGGCAGGACACTCGACGCCAACGCGGCGACGAGAGAGGGGGCGAAGCTACAGGCACGGATGGACGTTGACCTCAGTGACATGTTGACTCTCGCCCTCGAGACGAAGCTCCTCCTGAACTACCCCAAAAAGCTCAGCGCGGTACTACCTGTGGCACTCTCCGTCTCGGTCGTCAGATTTAGCGGCACGCTGTCCATCTCCTTCATTCCCAGCAACCCTTCACAGTCAACTCCTACAATGATGACCTTCAGTTTCATGGACGATTATCGTCTCGATCTGTCAATCCGGAGTCTGCTTGGGAGCCGATCGAGGCTTCAGGATGTCCCAAAGATCGCTCAGCTGATCGAGGCACGCCTCCACCGTTGGTTTGACGAGCGGTGCGTAGAGCCTCGGTTTCAGGAGATTGCCTTGCCGAGCCTGTGGCCACGCAAGAAGAACACCAGAGGACCGGAAGACGGCTTGGCTGAGACCAACGCGTCAGTGGGCAGAGCGAAGGGGAAGGATATCAATCAAGATCTCCGGGCGGAGGCTCGAAGAGAAGTCGAGGCCGAGGCTGAGACTCGTACCGGCCGGGAGCATGATTCGCTTCGTCGGAGAAGGATGCGGACCGAGGATGACTTTGCGATGCCGGGCTCGTTGCCCGGATTAGATGTTGACATAAGGACATGACGTCCTCTTTTGGGTGGCCTCTGCTATGGCTATCGTACACGAGGAGCTTCTCAAAATCCATCCTGCACCAGCGTTACTGAGCTCTCAGTCAGGGGTAACAAGCCTCTCCACCAAGAGAGGGCACCGACGAACAAAAGCACATAGTAAATAACTGTCCACTTCCGTTCATTGGCTTGTGCGTCGTGTCCATGAGCGTGCCAATAGGGCTCGACGACACCCCAGAAACGAGGGAGGCCCATTGCGTTGCAGAATGCGTGTACCAACACGATGGTTAACAAGCTTCCCGACCGCAAAAAGAGGAATGTGGCATAGGCGCCAAATAGAGACGTGTAAGCAAATTGGATGACGGAACGGGCTACGGCGGCCACGAGGGGCACCTTAGGGTGGGTGATACGGAATTCGTAGAAATGGTGGACGTGGGCGAACCCAAAGATGACGGGTGACCAAAAGATGATCTGGGTCAACGACATGTGAGCGCAGAGGAGCAATGGGACAGAAGCGGAGCGGAACAGCATCTCTTCGGTCAGAGGTCCCTTGAGTCCATGTAAATATATTGTCAAAACCAAGCAGTGCCATAGGTGGGATGCCACGTACCATAACAATGTTTCGCCAGGCTGTCCACTGCGTCCAGACGCCCACCAGAGCACCAAAGGCTCGCCAATCTTCCCAACCGCCATCAATGAGGAGAGTCTCATAGAGCGGAGCAGCGAACAAGATCGCGGTGAGAGCCAGACATCCGGCAGACTCGACGATGCCCAGTGGCCAGTATCCCATGGCATGGAGAGGGCTGAACGGCAAGACACCGTCAGGAAGGCGAGCCAGGATAACATATGTCAAGACGGAGCATAATGCGGTGGAGCAAACAACGGAGGTAATGCGGGTGCGGATGACGACGGGGTCATCTCGAGAGAGCGTCGGTGAGGGCCGGCTGGCGGGTGATATGTAGAGAGGTAGCACATAGATGGCAGTGTAGACGACCTTGGGATCTATGAGTTGGTGACTCCGAAACGAGGCGGCCGGAGGGGTGCAGTGATTGGGGGGATTCGGTACATACCAGCATTGCGCACGCCGTGAGAGGTTGCAATGACGCCGATTGCGAGTCGGAAGGGCCGGTGGCGGGCCCGAAGCCGAATCTACTGGCGGAAGCCATAGGAGCGGTTGGTCTAGGTCCGTGGTGGTTGGTGCCGTGGAAAGTTGCTGCAGTATGGATGGCTAGGAAAGAAGTCGGCAGCTTCCTTGACACACACAATCAGTCTATGGCGGCTTCAGTGCCGAGACGAACGAATGTGCTGCAGCTATTCCCAGCGTGACACGGCTACCCTGGATGTCTGGAATACAATGGCTGCGCTTGGTGAGGCACAAAAAAGCACCTAGGCACACATTCACAGGTACTAAGGGTAGGCAAGCCCGCTTACATAATGTAGCTTCTCATTTACCCTGGGGGCCTGGGTGCAGCTGGCGACACTAACGCGCGCAACACAACACATGCAGTAATTTGACGCCCGTTTCAGTTCTAAATAACCGCCGCGCTTCTTTTACGCTCCCCAGTTGCAAGCAGCCCGACTCTGCAGGTTACCTGGCACCAAAACCATCGGTTGCCTAACGTGCTACTAGCCGCCCAGGTGCGGATCTGCTCTCAGCCTCTCATCCAGTGATTCTCCTGGGCCAAGACTGTTCTTAGGTTCCTGCAGCCGCCACCACTTCAGGCCTGGCGTACCCGGGCAGCTGTCTCAACGAGGTCCCGGTCTCACTTGTGGGAAGTGGAACGCCCCGGAAACACCCGTGTTGAAAAATAGAGTCAGGCACGTCTCAGCCTGTCAACATGGGCGGCTCCTGAGGTCATCTGCATTTGTCTCGCCTGCACATTCTGGAAGGATGTGATTTTGTGTGTTGTGGTCGAATAGACAGACCACCGTCCCCCGGTGCCGCTGCATGCGCCGCGCTGCTTCATTACCAACTCCGCTGTGTCGGGGCCGGGAAATTGAGTGCTGGGTTGTCACGAACCTGCAGACTGCAATGTCCATCAACCAATTTCCTTCCGGCTGTTACTACAGCTGCCATATACTGTTTTTAGTGCTGGGTATAGCACTTATACTGTGTTTCCTATTTTTTTTTTAAATTTTTTTTAATTTTTATTTTTATTTTTTTTTACATATTGTGTACCTGTGCGACCTCAAGAGGGACCGCCTTGGCCACGTACCTTAGTTACTACAGCTGCAGCAACTGCAGCCACTGTCGCCACTCAGCCCATAACCTGTTAGAGGCTTGTGACTGAGAGAGGAAAGGACGGCGGAACAACCACATTGCGTATTGAGCACCTTGACCAATACACGAGAGCCGAACGTACTCTGTACTGATGGGCGTACGCAAATCATAGCCATCTATTGGCAGCATGGGCTTTTCTTGGAGACTTTTGAGCCGCTCCCGCTGGCCACCCCTTAAATCCGCTTGTGTCTTGCAGGCTGGGTGAGTGCCGCTGAAATTAATCCTTCTTGTCAGGTTGGAACGCCCACCAGTCGCGGGTGCGCAGTACACTAGACAGGCTTCCCTTGCCTCTCCCATCTCCGCCCACGAGAGAAGGACCAGTTTTTGTTTCCTCGGGCGGATTGCACAGCAACGGACTGGTATTCTGGTCGCCTTGTGCAGGCCCACAACCCATCTCCGACGGGTCAACGACGTTGCCCGTCCCGCCGGCAACGAGAAGACAAACAACCTCTGGCGGTTGGACTCACTTGTTGAAGGCTTGGAGCTGCACGGTGCTGACGTGAAGATGACCGAAGTTTCGGATCTGGACGTACCGTCACGGCAACGGACCACCGAGCACTGAGAACAGATGCGGCGTCGTTGAATACGGGGTGCACGTACACGTGTACGTACCTTGGAGCCGTAATCTTGGGCCACTGGGCCAGGCACGAACGTGACTGGCACACTGCGAAAGAGGTTTTTTTTTGTCTACACAAATCCCGCCTTAGGTAGTGAATGAGTAGGGCAGGTTATGCATGCCCCAGAAAGCTTCGCAGTGCATACGATGCTCTCGTCTACAAGACCACATACGTACTTAAATTGCGCCTAGGCACTGACAGTAGGTACAGAAACTTGGGGATACTTGACAAACGTATTGCGGGTACGGTGGAAGCTGGTCCACTAAGATATCACACAAATGGAGGTGTCCGTTCTCGATGATTTATTTCTAGTCAAAGGTCATAACTCACGCCTGGATGTATGCGGGTGACGAATGAATCTGCTGCTGCTTCAGATACGCCGTCAAAAGCAAGTGAGTCGTTTAGCTGCTGACCCAGCAGGCGCCCCCTAGCGGAGTAAGCGTTGCACAGAAGTGGCCCACCCGGCTGTGCGCCGATGCTGCACTCACTATCCGTAGGTAGGTAGGCAAGGTTGACAGAGTATCCGTATAGCCCTAGGAATTTCGACCTCCACCGTCTGTCTGGCCGGTGTTAAGTTGTTAACAGACACTGCATTGTGGCCGTCCTCATTGAGGCACCTCGGTAATGATCAGTGAAGAATGGATGTTTATACCCATATGCAGGGTGCAACCTTGACAGAAGAACTTGTTTTGTCTAACCCCCTCTCTTTACCTGCCTGGCCACCTGCGCAGAGGGATAACGCACGGCGGTTAGTGCATCGTGCTGCACCAGTCAGGAGAGCCGTATGTGAGGGACGTGATCTAAAGGCGTGGTCGCCATGCAAAGAACGCACTGATGCCGTGCCAGTATGCGTACGTGCTTCTCTGTGTGCTCATGCCCACTGTGGCTGCCATCGCTGCTGCCGGGAAGGGGATGTCGCATCACTGGGACGTGCTCTGTAGTGTATGTAGTCAAGTGTCCATCTGGTATCCGTACGTACCTCGGTATTTTAAGCCTAGGTATGGAGACGTATGTTGTTGTGCAAAGGAAAGAAGGAGAAGTAGAAAAAAAATTAAAAAAAAAATTGCGCTATGCTAGAATGATGTTTTGCCTCTTGAACAACTCACTCACCTTGCCCCAGACTCATCTGGAAGGTTTTTATAACGGGAGTGACCCTGCTTCACCAAGGTTCCGCAGGGCCTCCGTCTCATTACTTGGTGCGGGTTTTGGTCAATTGCTTGTTGTTGTTCTCGGGTCTGTCATTAAAGGCCCAAGAGACCGGACGAATAACAAGGGCAGGGACATGGGCTGTGGAAACATACCCACAGACGTAAGCAAAGAACGACGAGGACGAGATGGAAATGCCACTACGGATACAGACAGGTGACTGCAGTGCATCACACAGTGCTGCAAATCCGGACACTGCAAATGCAAAACACGCCGCCGTTCTAATCGGCTTCATCTTGCTTTCCCGCCTGCCACTTATTACCTTGGTAGTACGGTAGTGCGGTACGGATAGTATAGCAATGTTGCACCTCAGCCCAGCTCCGCGTCGCTTCTAGTCGTCTTCCTTGGTGGCGCCTGCCTCCGAGCGCTCATGGCCCAGGGTCATCCAGACCTCGTCGTCGTCCACGGCCTGGGGGCTTCCTGGTCGCCGGGCCCTTCAGGTCAGACCTCCCACGGCGACGGCAACACTTGGACGCGATGTTTTTGTTGTTTTCCACCCGTCTAACGAACCACGTCGACGGCCAAGACGACCGATGCAGATATTGCAGTTTAATTAACACCCGTTTTGTCAAAAAGGCCTCGACCCCATCGTCATCGTCATCCCGCATCGTTCGTTGTCCTCTTGTCTTTGCTCATGCCTTTCCCTCCTGTCACCCGCCCTCCACCAGAAGAAAAAACACCAGCAACTCATTGACTTCTTTCTCACTCGAGCGACAGCAGCAGCCTGATAATTACCACGCAACGGCTTTTGGCCATCTCATCACGTCCAGCCTGTCATATCGCCCTTCCGTTTCTAGCCCTGGCCGGTTCGGTCAAGGTTCCATTTCCTCCAGGCTCCTCACCCCCCGGCAGCAGCAGAGAAACCCCTTCCCCCCGCGTTACGTCCAATTCTGCGCGTTCGTCGATTGGTGTGCGGGATTCTTTGGTCCAGGTCGCCTGGAAGCAACCCCAACGGTCAAGCCGCCACCATTATCGAACCAACTGCTGGCGCAGGTGCTGGACAGGAGAGGAAGCGGGCGATAGGGAAACGAGGCCATCCAGCCGCTCACATTGCTTCCGCCGGCCCCAGATCCCAGGCGAAGATTACCGCTTATCCGTGCAGAGCCTGGTTGTGTGTCTGCGCCTGGTACTAGTGCAGGAAGGTCTCCATCACGTATCTCCAAATCCGTAGGTACGGATACACGCCATACCTACCTCTCTGTGCCTGGTTGGTGCAAACAACCCCGTTATCCATACGACGCAGACTCTCGACCGCCTTTTCCCACTTTCCTGGCCCAACTGGTGTTACCAATCCGGTGTTCTCGTCGCGCTGTGTAAGGAGTCTGGCCTGCATGAGAGAGACCAGGAGTCTCGTTTTGGCGATTGGAAGAAGGCCGCCGCCGCCCACCGAAATTGGCCATTGAAGACGACAACGGGATTCAAAGATTGAGCATTCGACGCCTCGACACGAACACGATTGTTTCCGTAAAAGCATTGGTCTGCGCAGTCTGGTGTTTCTGGAAGGCTAAAGGGTACGTAATTCGCATCGTAGCCATACCTGTCTGCATTATATTCGTACACTACCTATTCGTACATTCCACCACAGCCCCCTCCCCCTGCCTCTTTTCGCTTTCTGCCCTGGTCCGCTTCCACTCCCTCATCCTTCCTCCCTCCCACCCCCGTCGGCGCTCTCCATTGCGGGCCTGGCTCACTTCACCTTGCCCACCGCTCGAGAGGTACCTCGTTGTAGGTGATTGGGAAGTACAGATAGGCAAGGTAGGTATGGAGCGAGCACACACACCTGTGGCCCTTTTCTCTCCTCTCCTCTGCTTCCTCTCCCCCTTCCTTCCCCCTTCCCACGTTTCTCTCTTCCCCTTCGTTCGGCTTCTACCTCCCGCCGACTAAATTTTGCGCGTCCTCGACGACGTTTTTCTTTCCTTCTGTTGTCTGCTATTACGCATGTCTTGAGGCTTTTCCGTCTGTAATAATCAATCCCACCCTCTTTTCTGGCCCCCTCGATGCCTATCGTTTCCTTTCTTCGTTCGCTTCATTCACTCTCGATCATTGCCAATATCTCTATGCTTGTAGTATCTCACACGCCTCGTCTCACTTCAGTCACTCACTTTGCCGACTCACATATTGGCCGCCACCACTCCACACATATCGTATACCAGCGTTCCCAACGGACATACACACCTCACCCGCTCTCTTGCCTGGCCTTAATGAAAAAAAAACCACACCGTTGCTGTTCCAACACATGCACATCGGTCAACCGAACCGCCTTGGACGACGACACTGAGCATCCCCGAGCATCCCGCCTCCGACGACTTTCCAACGGCTGTTCAAGGCTTCCGACCCGACCAAGCCAGGTCCGAACAGCCTCCGAATCGTGTCGCTGGGACAACCTTGACTTCTTCAATTTCACCTTGACTTGCGTACGACTCTTGGCTCCTGGGAAGCTCCAAAACCCCATGAAGGGAAATTGAGCCAGCCGAAAGCACAGACCGGCCAGCTGTCATCCGTCTCTGTCGCTGTAGCCGTGCTGGTCCCGGCGAGTCAGCCACGCCGGGCACATCCTCCTTGCGCTTGGCCCCCCGTTTCCTCTTCCGGCCTTACTTGTCAATCCCGTGCGTGCATCGCCGGTACTCTATGGCCCGGAGCCCCTACGCCGAAGAAGATAGTCCGCCTCCACACGCCCGCCCATCTTCCCCGAAACCCTTCAGCCGCTCCATTCCGACAAAGGCCACCCACGTGCCTGGCTGAGCATGTCCGGGTCCGGGTCCGGGAGCCCCTCTCGGGGAAGCCCCTCCCGGTCCCAACGAAGGCCGCTACACGAGCGTTCCAAGTCGCAGTCCAACTCCCTTGCCATTCGCATCGTCCCTTACAGCCCACCCCGCCCAAGCGGCAAAAACCGCGATTCCACAGCGTCGGCTTCGTCGTCACGCACCCCGACGTCCACGACAGCACTACTCTCTCCCAACCCATCGGGTCACGACCACGCCGGTTCATCATGGGCCGACGACCGCTCCGCGAGCCGTGCTAGTGACCTCCATTCTCATAGACGCTCTTATTCTTCCAGCACTCTAACGTCTGCATTGTCACCAGCCTCGTCCACCTTCCCATTGGTTGCCGCCAAGGACTATCGTGTTTCAGGCTCGAAACTCCGATCCGACTCCTTGCCCGGCGACGAGTCGTCTCCCACCACCCCTATCCCTACCACTCCACCTCATCAGACTGATATTTCCCGCGTTAATGCGCGATCCCGGTCCTCCCAGCGCAACGAGGACGACGAGCCTGTCACACCCTCAGCAAAGCGCCCCTTGTCTCGCCGCCGCAATCTCATCGCCCTGAACGCTGATGGCAAGACATTCTCCCTTTTGCCCCAGGGGCAGCGGGCCGCAATCCACGAAGACCATGGCTCATCTTCCAGAGCCCCTACCTTGTCGCTGTCTACCACGACTTCGCATGAACGCCTTTCGGACGCCTTCAGTGAAGCCCGTCCCAGCTCGACATTGACTTCACTTCCGGACCGAAGCTTTTCATCCACTCTAACCCCGGCATCCTCGACCACGCAATTAGCCGGTGACCATATTACCAGCACAGCCGGCTCCTCCTCGTCCCCTTGGAATTATCGAATGGTGGGCGGCCTTCGCAAGGTTCCCAACACCCCCGACCTCAAGCAAAAGCAAAAGTCGACGCTCCTTCACCCTGGACTCGAACAGACCGCAACCTACCCGCCGTCTCCATCTGGCTCTCGACTCGCGCCGCTGCCCGAGGCGCCTGTTGCTGATTCGTTTCCGTCCTCGGACCCCCACGACTTGCAGACCAAGACCTCCTTTCAGTCGTCCGTCACCGCATCAACGACCTCGGAGAAGACGAACTACAAAGTCTACGCCTCTAATTCCCCCCCTGCGACGACCGATACCGAGAGTGTGCTTCATGCACCGTCGACGACCTCAGAGACGACCAACTACAACTTGCACGGTTCCAGTTCCCCTCCTTCGCCCGAGAGAGAGGAGTCGGCGCAGCCTCCATCGTCAAGCCACTCGAACTACATAGTCCTCGGCCGATCCTCCCCCCCCGAGCCATCGTCTGCCGATAGAAGTCCGCCAAAGACAGCTGACAGCGAACAAAACTACGTCCTGCACGGTGCTTCGTCTCCGGCGCCATCCTCTCTAGCCTCCAGCCGCCGTTCTCGGGCCCGCCCAGAGTACTCGCAAGAAAGTCTCTTGGTAGCACCACTGAAGCCCCACAAGAAGAAGAAGATATCTAACGAAAGATTTGGTTATTACAAGTCACGGTCTAGAGATTCCCTGCGACGCGCAGCCTCGGTCAAATCAATCTCCAGTGCCCTCACTCTCGAAGCCGCACAAAGTTTCCTAGCTTCCCCTGCGGCTTTTTATCGATCACGCGTACTGGCCAGCCAGCCTGAACGGCAGCCAGAGACCAAAGTTGCGCCGACCGTAACCCCCGCCATTCCTGCCGTTCCTGCCATTCCTGTCGCATCACACATGAACCCCCATCCGCACCAATGGAGCTCACAATTGTCTACCGTTATCTCGGAGAGTGAGGGGGGTAGCGAGCCTCCGTCCCGCTCCGTGTCTCCCTGGTCGGCGGCGCCTGGGAGGCGGGGCAGCATACCCCTGAGCAGCCACAGCCGGCAGATGCTCAGCATCTCGTCGTCTCTGGCTGCCAACGAAGAGCGCTCATTGTCGCACTCGCGATCATTCGCCGACTCACTCGAACGCCCTCAAGCAACGCACAGTCGAGGAAACACCCTCCGGATGGTCAGCGATCAAGACGAGCATGGCGATGGATTGACGGAATTGCACCAACTCCACCAACGTCCCTCGCGAACCCGTCTTTCTGGCTTCTTTTCAAGCTCATCTTCCGATCGCAATCTTCACTCCTCGGGCAGTTCGCGCGCCAACAGCCTTAATTCAACGTCGATTCCAACCTGGGCCAAGTAAGCGATCATCTCTTTTTTTGCAGGAGGAAAAGACGTCACTTAATATCATGGCGTTTGCTGACTTGCCTACTTGTAGGTTTTATTATGGAAGTGGAGAACGCAGGTTTCTCGCCAGCTCGGGGGATTCATTAATGTCAGATCCTAACGATAGCCGACCGCCAAGCTCGTTCCATAGCCATTCCCCTAGTGTCGATCAGCTCTCGGTGAATATTTACAACCAACGGCGACGGCCGCGAGAGGTCAATGCCGCCAACCCCCGACCGCTGTCGGATGCAGGGTCCATGGAGATTAGCCCGGCGCCCTTACAAGACAACCAAATGCGCACCGGGCTGCGGAAAAAGACATCCAGTATCTGGTCACCCCACTTACAGCGGGATCAGCGAGCTGGCCGTTACAGCATCTGGGAACCACCCTCGATGACTTGGTCCGCAGAGAGTAGCATTCTAGGCAAGCGGAACATGCAAGTCACAATGTTTGCCATCGGGTTCATCCTGCCGATTGGTGAGCCGGTCCCATTTTTCGGCAGTGTGCGGAAGTGATAGTGGCTAAATATCAACAGCATGGATGATCGCTGCCTTTCTCCCGCTCCCCCCTGACCCGCAAGCCGAGATGGCGGAGCGCGACCCTCGATCGGTCCTTCTAGACCAAGAAAAGGACTTGCCTCGAAGGATCTCAGCAATCGACGAAACCCTGTTCCAAAGCGCCCGGTGGTGGCGTGCGCTTAATCGGTACATGTCTGTCATCGGGTTTTTGGTCGTCGGTGCCATCGCTGCCCTCGTTGCCGTGGGCGTCAAACAGGGTTGGGGCCAAATGGCCTAGCAACCCGATCGCGCCTCTGGCATCTCTGAGCATTTTCAAATGCGTCTCCGTCACCATTATCTCAGCGTATCGGAATCATGAATTAGGACCTGGCCTCCCGGCGACGGTCTAACGAATCTACGACGACAGTTTTCATCATATACATAGACGCATGCACTTACGACTCTTTTCTTTCACGTTCATCGGCACCACAGTCTTTTATACCATACCCAGCATCATGGCCCGGTAGCAAACTAGACGTTGTTCATTCCTTTTCCTTGGTATCTTCCTACGAGGGTTCTTGCCACCAACGATTGCCATGGAACATAAACTACTGTATTTGTACAACAGGACAAAGCTAACACACACATGACGATGACTTGGCGGAGGTTATTTAGTCTTTGTTTCTTTGTACATATTCCCGCTGGGCGACTGATACTTGATTGACGATACCCCCCTTGGCCTTACAAGGGAGTCAGGTTGCCGGGGTCAGTGCTCGGGGCAGTTACTAATGATGAAACCTGGCCGATACTTCTCGCTGTTGTGGGATATAGACATTTGATAATGGTTTAGTTTTACATACATATATAGCCCGCAATGTCTAATGAACCCCTCGAGGGCCACTTCAGTACCACTCACTCACAACCTTCCATCGTCTGTAACTGCCTCGAGTTGTAACAGCGCTTGCTTAATGATCTGTACCCATTTCATGCATGAAGCAACATGTGCTGGCACGCGATTAGGGCATCATGGGCTATCTGGCTCGCAGGAGCGCCAGTTCAATACAACTCATCGATGCTCATTCAGGCAGCCTTCTTCCTCTGCCTGGCCTCCACCTCGGCCTTGATTTCCTCCATGGCCTCGTCGATCTCTCGCTGGGGATCGGCCGACACGCCCAAAACAGGCTCTCGACCTGAGAGACTGTCTTGACTCAGGGTGCGTGTGAGCTTGGCGCCAGCTTTGCCTTGCCGTTGCTCGAGTTGCTTTTTCAGCATCTGCTTGGCGGGCGAGGCAAAGAAGACCATGGACAGCATGGTGCCCACGATAATGTAGAAATAGACGCGGGCCCACACCTGCACCGACCCGGAGAACTCGAGAATGAGAAAGGGGGCGACAACAAACGACATGCCCAACTGCGTGACGAAATACGAGAGGATGTCGTAGTAGATCTTGCTAGAGGTGGGCGTGCCACTATTGGGATCGATGAAAAAGGCTCGCAAGTAGCGGCGATAATCTGCCACATAGTCAGTCCATCGTGTAATCCAGCCGGGACGGCCTGGTGCGGCACACAAAGGTGCACTTACTTTTGGCCACTGTTTGGAAAAAGCTAGCAAGGATGAAGCTCATGTAGTAACCGGGGTAGAAGCCGTGCCACAAAGCGCTGGTGCCGAAGGTAGCAAGGCTTGCACGGAAACCAGGCTTCTTTCCCCTCGGCGTGACCCTCAGGTAGATATAATTCCTCAGCCAGTTATTGGTGTTCATATTCCAGTTACCGAGATAGGCGCGGGTGTTTTGAGCCGTCTCGACGCCCCAAGGATTGATATTTTGTAGCCTGTTCCACGACACTTTGCCGGTGACAGGATCCACGCCATTGTAGCCCAAGCCAGCCAGAATGCATGCCCCCTCTGTCAAGTACCAAACACCGTAGTACTTTAAACGAGCGGTGAAACCAGCCATGTGAAGAATCCAAATTCTGTGAAGAAAACCATGGTTCATGTAGGAGGGGCTCGTCAGATAGGTGATTGGATAATAGTTGGAAAGGAACATAAAAAGACCAATCCAACCCAGGCCGCTGGCAGCCTTCAAGGTAGCGGGCGTGCCACTGCGGGGAATCTTTCTCTTCTTCCTCACGGGAGGCGCTTTGGACGGATCAACTTGGGCGGGGAGGTTGAACATTGTTGTGTCGATCCATTTACGGTAATCGATATAGTCGAACGCAGGCCCAGCGAAGAGGGAGGGAAAGAAGAGAACGTAACCTGCATAGTCCAGGAGACCAGGAAGATCGACCAGCCTCCTCTCTTTCTGGTAATCAGATAGCTGATCTTCCGGGAGCTGGCCATCGGCCACATTCCAGCAGAATGCGCTCAACTTCATGAGGAGGACCATCTGGGCACCCGTGATATCGACAGAAGAGGGGTTGTTGGCAACTTGACGGGCGATATGGTTGATGGACATGTGGCCCATGAGGAAACCGAAGCCAATCCATGGCATGAAGGGGCTAGTGCGCATGTACTTGGCAATGCAGTAGACGCCCACGGAAGCGATGGCGAGAGTGCGCACACCGTCCCACAGGTCGAAGAGACCGACTAGGTAGAAGGTGGAGGTGCTATTTGCGAGTCGTAAAGTATCAGCCATGAGGAGCGAGCAGCGGGACAGGAGGTCAAAGTCGACGAAGAAGCAACATACCATATTATAAACAGGTTCTTTTGATCGGGTCTATCATCAGGAACTCGCTTGAGGAGGCCAGCCAATGGGTATGATATGAGGAACGAGAAGACAAGTTTGACTACAGGAGAAGTGTCGTCAGCAACGGGGATCTGTCTAGGTCATCGTTCGCAAATATCAGTTTGACTCTTTTTTTGCGATCGAACTGGACAGGAAAGACCAACGTTCGTCGGAAGATGCGCCGAGGCGCAGTGCGAGGAGCTCGAAGGCTATGGAGTCAAGCAGGGTTAGCAAGGCATCCGAGAAGTAGTACAAAAGAGATTCAGAGGCTTGTGCAAAGGTTTTGCCAGAGAGGCAGCATTACATACGCTTGCTGATAAAGGGCAACATATTGGCTGGTTGCCTTTGACACCACGACTGCTGTATAGCTGATTGCACGAGGTTGACGCGTAAGGCTGGTCTGCGACAAGAACAAGTGGCTGGAATCCGCTCAAGCCATAACTCTAGAAAGACGGCGAAGAGCGACAGGGAAGTCCGAGGAGTGGAGGCTCAGAAGGTCGAGGTTGCAGCGAGGGTAGTGGATAATGGTGGTAGTGACTTCTTGTTCTCGTCTTACTTCACGACGGGATTTTAGCTAGACTCCAGATGATGGAAGGGGAAAAGGCTAACGTAGAAGCAAATAAAAGGCAGATAGGGCGCACAGCAAGGGCAACTACGGATCGCTCCAAGCAAAGGTAGAGAAAAGTTAATAGCAGATGAGAGTCTTAAATTTGGCACGTAAGATGGGATGGTTGGCGATGGGACGATGGGATGGGATGGGATGGGGTTTCAACCGTTAGGTGGGCCTCCAAAAGGGTGGGTCCCCCACCGAATGTGGGCTGGTGCAAACGTGACGTCTGGTGTGCCTCCCTCTCAATCTATCCGCCTGCACAAGCAAGTTGATATGTGCTATCGCCGCCTTTCCCCTGCAAAAGGGTAGCTCAGGCTCTTGTAGGTTGGCCTGCCAGGTCACTGCGTGTCCGCTGAATGACTGTAGAAAGATTAAGGATTACAAGGTGGGAACATTGCATAAAGGCTTGTGTGCAGATCACCTTCGTTTGCCCTTGGGACGTTGTTGCCTTTGTTGGGACACGAAAATCTGCATACAGGCAGACAGGCAACTAGGATTTTATTCGTCAAGCAAGTCAACCGAGCAGCAACCCCCAACCAAGTAGACATGTGATTGTACCACAGACAACAAACCAATTGATGACAGAACAGTTCTAAGTTTTGGATGGAGATGTCATGGGGGTTTCCTGTCTAAAGAGTTGCACTTCAAGTGGAAAAGTTGGTACGTTGGGTACCCCGCAAAGTAGGTAGCGCATCTCAACCAAACCCACCGCTGTCTCTTGTTGAATCGAAACCGAGTCGTGTCGTTCAATCCCTGACACCCAGCTAGCTACATTTCAACTCAACATTCATTCCCTCCTACTCTATCGGGCAAAGTCGTGTCCCGATCGCCGGATTATTGAACCCTATTCGTGACATCAAACGAATGCTACATAAAGGCGTCGTCGCTGTATCTTATCGTAAACAAATGAGAACCTCATCGTGAGCCATTTCAATACCCCATTCCATGTCGCCATGTAAGCCCCGACCACAGGAACACACTACTGTACAACATTCTGCTTTATTTTCTGAAGTCAAGCTGAAAAGGCTGGCACGTGGTCCAGCCAAGCGAGTTGTTTCGCAATGCGCATTCAGCCAGCATCTGAATCCTTGTCCAAGATGGATTATAGAAAACAGCCGTTATCAGGAAACCACAAACGTCCTTCTAACCATCTGGTAATGCACACTGAACCTCGCCCCGTATCTCCAGTATCGTCACAGTTGCCCGGCACTCGCTTGCTTACTTGTTTGCATCCCTGTTGCTTTGGGCGCTCGCGCTCATCGGCTGTGTTGTCGGCAAGGACATCTTGGAAGCCTCCGTCTGTCGAATCTTGGCCCATGCATAAACGATTCCGCTGACGAATCCGATGACGATGGCTGATACGCTGCCAAAGGTGACCGGTGCGTCGAAGAAAACAAGACCACTGAGAGCAATAGGAAGCTTGTTGAGAGCACCGACTACCGAGTACGTCGTTGACGACGTCACGCGGATGCACCATGCCGAACAGTACGAGATGAAGACGGCACATAAGCCTGAGTAGATCATGCCGATGAAAAGGCTGTTGCGAGTCTCGACGGGGAAGTTTTTTTGGATATTCGCCGATGACCAATCCTCCGCCACAAGGGTGCATACGATGAGGACGGGAATGGTCAATAAGTTGTTGTAGAACATGGCTGCGTCATTCTCTTGTCAGCAAGTCATTCCGAACGGCGCTGCAACCGTAGGAATCCAGCGCGACTCACTATCCCAGTCCTTGAAGTTCATCTTCTTGATGACCTTCCGCATGCTCAACAGATACGCCGCTGTGCAGCACACGTTCATGCCCATCCAAGCATACCCAGCGTTCAGGGTGGAAACGGCGGCCGAGGCCTCGGCCGTCTGGAAACCACCGCCCAATGCATGTGCAACATCTGCCCATGCGGCCACGACAGAACTGAGAACCATCAGGCCGAAAGACAGCAGAGCAAGGGGGCTGACACTGCCGCCGAACCACAATACCTCGCCGTAGGCAATAACGATGATGGTAAGGTTCTTGAAAATGGTATAGACGGGTACGGAGAGGAACTGCAGGGCCTTAGTACCAGTGTAAATCATGCCGACCAGAAGTAGAGAAACGGGGAACCCTGCGGAGAAATGTCAGTGTCGGGCGGTGTGTGAGGTTACGTTGAGTTCATGACCAACATTTCTTTGCTTTGTCGGTGTCGAAGGGAGCCAGGTTCGTAATCATCCCGAGGTTTTTGCACACGGTGATGGTAAGGATACAAACTACCGACTGTGGACATTCTAGCGTTAGTAGATGGTTACAGATTGGGGGGGTTGTGCAGCGGGGACGCACCTGGACGGCGAGATACAGGAAGTTCAAGTTCCAGAACTGGCCGGAGACGACATACTTGTTCACGACCGTCATACTAATAGAGGAGAGGCAGTAGGCAAGGATGGCGATACCTGGGCTGTTGTCGATTTTGCTGATTGGCGAAGCAAGAGCAGGCCTCGGCCTTGGAGGTCGAGATAGGAAGCCATCCTTCTCGCCGAACGACTCTGAGCTGCGAAGCTCATAGTCTTCGTTCTTTTTGTCCGACATTTTGGCGATTGGGGCGAAATCGCCGTATTGATTCGGACCTCGGCGAGTGAAGCAAGCTGGCTTCAACGACGGCTGGGTCTCGGACTTGGTCCGATACGATTCGAATGCGCCAGACTCGATTGAAAGGGCTAGTCCGTCACTCGTAGGTAAGAAGGAGCGATGAAGTATCAATTCCCTTGACGTTCTCCAGAAGCGTTATCCCTTCTACACGCTTGATCGCACGCAACACGGAAGGCGAAGTCTGTTGGTACTGGGAGAGTCGAAGGGAGAAAGAAAAGAAAATGAGGTAAAGGGGGCGTTTGACACCTGTATTCGTGAGCTGGCGAAACGGGAACGCAGGGGAACACGCGTGCACCTATCAAGGGTCTTAGAATTCCACGCCAAATTGCTTTAGTGTCAGGTATTTTACAGGCTAGGTGGAGAAGTTTTTGGGTACGTAAGCCGCAGTCCCACGGTCCAGCCAAGGAAGGGATGAAAGGCAAGGGACCTGCACTGCAGGTATCCGTAAAGTGGGGGGTTATTAGTCTAAAGACAGCCTGCAGTGCACAGCAAAAACACCAGATTATCTAAGCGTTTTGAAAGTTATATACTTATTTTAAAAGTATTGAAAAATAATAGTTAAATTATTCAAGTAAAGATATATAAGTGTATGTATTAATTTTTGAACCTCTTCATAAGCTAGACTAAATTTACATCGCAGCACCACACATAAACTAGGCACTTGTTTTCTAGGATTTTCTAAGGGTTTTCTAGACTTAGAGGGAGAAAACCAGATGTTATGAGGGAAAAGTAGAGTAGACGTACTTAATTGTATGGGAAACAGCAGCAGCAGCAGATTAGCTAGAGGCAGATGCAGCGTATCATCGCCCATTGCATATCATTCTCGGTCACGCTTAACCGTCGCCGAGCCTGCACCGCAAAAGAGCGCGATGGGTCGCATCTTGTTCTGTAGTCTTGAACTCTTACATCTCCTGGCTAGGCGCGTCTTGCCCCGAATCAGCCATGTTCTCGTCATGGTCTGGTTTGGTGTCCTTTCCTCCGCCCTCACCGCCCGCTTCTGCCATAGAAGGAAAGTTCAGATGCTTCCAGTCCTCCAACTCTTCTGTAACGGACCGCAACCTATCACGAATACTCTCAATGGCATAGCTTCCCAAGAGTAACCGCAACGGCGGATACGAGCAGTGAGCCAGCTGCCAAACAAGCTCAGCACACTTGACGGCACTTGTCGGCTGGCGGTCGCCGAGCCATTGAACCATCCTCTTAGCATGCAGTGCTGGTGATGTTGCTTGTGCGTAGGCCTCGCTTGCTGGTTTGATAAGGAAGTGGCCCCAGGTAGGCAGCGGGGTTGCCAAGGTGTCGGGCTCATCCCTACGGACGAATCCAGGCTCCACAAGGGTCGCCTTGACGTTGAACGAATCTGTCTCGTAGAGCATAGCCTCTATCAGCCCTTCGACGGCATATTTGGTGGCACAATACGGTCCAAGGCCAGGAACCCCCAGTGCCCCAGACGTCGAGCTGAAGATGAGATAGCGGCCGCCGTTTTGCCGGCGGAAATAGGGCAATGTGGCTTGGATGATGTTGAGAGTGCCCATGAAATTCGTCTCAAACTGATTCCGAATCTCGTGCTCGTCCTGGTCCTCGCATGCGCCTATGACGCCGTAGCCGGAGCAGTTGGCGACCACGTCAACGCGCTGGAATCGCTCTAACGTCCGGCCAATCACGCGCGCCACTGAGTCTTTCGAGCGGACATCACATAGTAGCCCTAGATAGTTATCTTTGTCTTGGTGAGCTGCCATATCCTCGAGGCTCGTCTCGAAGACTCGTCCCACGGACGAGACTTTATCTCCTTTGGCCAAGGCGGACTTCACCAGAGATCTGCCCATATGGCCCGTTCCACCGAACACCTGTAGCAATAAAGTTAACATCAGCAACTTATAGAACATCAAGGGTTTCCATCTCCGTGACTTACCACCCATACCAACTGTTTTCTCTCGCTGTCGGGCTGGGGCGGGTCGCAACTAGCTGGTAGCTGGAGCTTTGCTTTTGTGATCACTTCCACTGTAGACTGAGCCGCACTGTCTTCACTAGAGACGTCCATGTCGCTGGATAACGAAGATGTTTGTCCGGCAGTAGATAAAGCCTTGTAAATCGCACTCAGATGGTGTCGTGGATCAGCTTCCGCAGTCTCATCTACTCGGAGACTATTTTACTGTTGCAGTCCGGGGAAGCGGTCGACGAGATGTACAGGAACCTGACTGTGCATAGGCTGTACGAGTGGCTTATCACACTAACTGTGATGGATGGCAAAACGAATAGGAACCGTAAGTCTGCGGAGACAGGCGAGAATTTGAAAACAGTTGAGCCGCCGTAGGTTATGACTGCACGTAGTATTTCTGTCACCCGAGGGTTGTGCAGTGCGAAGGGTGGGTGTGAGGTAGCTGGTGGCCTATTAATACCGTGATGCGGCAGATTGTGATCTTGGACTATTGACATTGACTGGTTCTGTCGATGTCCGATCATAACCATCTGGGTTTCAAATG
The DNA here is from genome assembly GCA_003386485.1 of Colletotrichum lentis. NCBI lineage: Eukaryota > Fungi > Ascomycota > Sordariomycetes > Glomerellales > Glomerellaceae > Colletotrichum > Colletotrichum lentis. The sequence goes on along the minus strand of NWBT01000035.1, from coordinate 655,380 downwards.
CCGCGAGACGATGTGTGCCGAATAACCCAGCAAGTGCTTTCTCTCTCTTCTTTCACGCCACTCACTGCCTGTACTAAGTTGCATACCTGAGGTGGGGGAGGGGCGGGTGCTGTACCTTACCAAGATAGGCTCCAAAGTTACCTGAGCATTGACCGAATTTCTACATCATGGCATGTAATATATGCAGAAAAGCCGAGTAATTAAGTAACGAAGGTCGTCGAGGGGATTATGCTGCTATCTTCATCGCTAGCTACCTGGGGTCGCATCACTTTGAAAGCTATACTCAACCTTGACATCTTTGTGGGCTCGCGGAGCCTTCGTGGCGCCCGAAGATACTACGATTCCATACCCAGCATACCTAGGTGGTGTTTGTGACACTAACCCCCTCCTACGCCACATGCTTCGCAGGTACCTAGGTAGACCCGCCCCAAAAATCTCGACACGGTGCGTGTCAAACGTGAGAGAATGAATGGGCAGCAGTAAACTGAAATGCTATAAAAAAACACACACGCATACACTACGCATTTTCATTAATTGCATACACGATGTCCATCTGCAGCGATTGAATCGTCCTGATTGGCACAAGTGTAATCATGCAGAAACCTCACTCTGAAGGTACTGCTGAACGTATTCCTTTCTGTGCGGGTTCACGTCTAGATCGGCGGTCCTGTTTAGAGGGGTCCACTTGGGCTCGTCCTTGAAGAGCCTCATCGCTTTGATGTACTGCTTGCAGTCAGCCAGGGCTCCCTCAACAAATGGGTGACGCTCACGTTAGACTCGTCCGTGGTGAATCGGTGGTAAATGCCGGCGGGCAGGATGATCAAATCGTCCTGTCCACAGTTAGCCTGCCTGCTGCATGTATTTGATATGCGATCATCCACCTTTTCCACGCGAATGCGAATCCACGCGTCATCAACGTCCCTCACGTCGAAATAGCCATGACCATCGCGAACAAAGCGAATTTCCTCATCTTCATGTAAATGCTCTTGGAAGAACGACTTGACTTTCTCCTCGTAGACATCACCCATCTTCTCCGGCGAGACGATGATCTCGTCTCTGTTTCTGTAGCCACGTTCTGACGCAAGTTGGTTGACGCCATCGAGGTCGGGGATTCGGTGATAGAAGACACCAAGCTTCCTCAACTCGTCGATAGTGATTTCCTTGCCTGAGTCGTGCGCCAGGCGCTGGTCACCCTGTTGTATTGCGGATGGTCAGAAAAATGGTCGCCATCAAGATTGGAGCAAGCCATTCGACCGACCGGTTCCTTGGCTGCTCTTCAAGACTTACATCGAGGTTGTCGTACCAGTACGCTTTCATGTTGGGTTGTCGGTGTCTTGTCGCAAAGGTTTAAGGTTTCGTGTCTGGAAGCGCGCATTACATCAGGTTCTTGAGCATTGTCAGGAGAAGAACGGGCTACTGACAAGAGGTGTACTCTGATGGGCTTGGATCAGCTGACGGTATATCAAGCCTGTTCCTCTGCGTACGTGCGGTGGTAGCAGTACTCTGTAGTAGTAGACGAGGTGCGGACGAGGTAGTCGAGATCTGGCAACTTTTGAAATGACGCAATTGGCTCTGTAGGTGGGGTCATCAGATTATGCCCAATCCAAATGCGCACCACATTGCTTAACCCCTCGTCCAATCTTCAGCAGCTTTCTCGACAGCACGTGGGGTCATTTTCAGCCTGCCAAAATCAGGCCGGCGTCAAAGCAATTGACAATCTCAGCCAAGCCGGGGGCTTTCGCCCCTGGACCATAGTCCTCAAGATCTAAACACTCGGTGTACAATGATCAAAGTACAATAACTCGCAAAAAAAAAAGTCCTCGTTTGCTTCACAGACGCTTGCAGTAGCCTGGAGAATCCTCAATACGTTGCGGGAAAGATGGACGCGCATGATGTATGTAGATTGAACTTAGGTAGTAGCGGTGCCTATGAGAGCCATGGACGGCGGCACACTCCAAGTCAGCTCTACCTACGCGATAAAGCACGTTTGCCAGGGCACTATGTGCATGGCGAAATGTTGATGCAAATGAAGGAGTCGCGAAATCGCGACAATGCTAACCTGAACGCCGAAACCATGCCAATGTTGATAATCCCACTGTTTTCTCGTGCCTGCGTGTGCTTCTTGAAAAGCCGAGGACATCCACTCATCGAACGTCGGGGGCGAGCTCTGGTCCACCAGCGACGACAATATCGTTGTTGATGCCATCCGACGTCTCTTCCGTGGGCCGCCGCTCGAAAAGCCTTCTCCACCAACTTGGGGGATCGAATGGACGCGAGCCATTATGTAAGGGCGGGTACACGTCGGAGAAGAAGTACCAAATGTGCCCAATGACAACACCCATAATCTCATCCTTGGGAATAGAACCATGCAGAACGAGACTGAAAGCCATGAGAACCCAAGGAAGGTAAGGGGCGGTGAAGACCAGCAAGCCTAGAAAGCTGAGTCTCGTATCGGGGTTGCGTCGCGACCAGATGTAGACCAGGGTGGACGACAGAGGATGACCGAGAAATGGCATCGAGACCAGTGGCGAGAGAAGTAGAAGGCTCGTCATAGAGTAAATAAGCAACCACGAGAAGTGGGCCGGTGAACGACCGGAGGATTCTTCGAGAAGACGGGCGTAACGTTGAAGAAAGTAAACATGGAATAGGAGATCGAGCGAAAAGGGACCAAAGTAGAGAAAGGTGGTCAGAAGACGCCAGTACTGCAGTGCACGTCAGGATATAATCGTGTCGCGTTATTAGGAAACAGGCATCGCGGATTGACCGTCGTATGGGAGGAGGGGAGGGGCAGCGGATGGGTCGGAAGCAGGAAGCAGAGACGAAAGGACAAACCTGTGATTTTGCAAAGACAGCACGAAAGCTGTAGAAGAGCTGGAAGGGGGTAACCATTTGGCACTGGACGAGTGCACTGGTAAGGACGGTAGCCGTCGTCCACCATCGGGTGCATATGGGCATTTCCCAGAACCACGTCTCGAGCGGGAACCTGCCACCGTCACCCATCATCTGATCCATGCCGTGTAGTGAACTGTCCAAGTGGCGCTTCAGAGGAAGAAAGAAAGAAGTGAGGCAGCTACGCTCATTTCCCAGCGATTGAGACGCGTAAGAATACTGTATTTCTGCGGCCTGCAGAGGAGCTGTCGTCCAGCAACGACGAGGGTTGCGAAAGAAAGGCGGTACAGAAGGGAGGACGTCTTTTGATGCTGTTTGTGGACAAGGTGTTGGGTCAATAGGTTGCTGGCCAGAATGCTTGATCGGAACCCTCTCGAGAACGAGACGAGCAACCAGGCGAAGGACTGATGGTTGGGTGAGCCGGCGAGAAAGTAAATAGGTCGTATGGTGAGAGGTGGCCTTTGGTGTCAAAGTCCAGTGCATTACGGGTCGGGTATGTATTGTTACATTTGCCGCGACTATGTAATCGATAAGATACCGTGCGTTAGGTTGAGGCCAGCTGGCGACTGATGACGCTGCAGGGCGACGGGCCTTAGGCCATCATATGCTGGCGTCCACCGACAGACACCTAATCGAACAGGTGCGCAGGAACAGCCTTGCAGGTCTTATCCGTAGTTGTGTCATAATGTCCCCCCCGTTATTCATGATCCTAGACGGTCAAGGGTCAGCCATGTAACAGTGCGGGAATACGCGCGACACCTCATGGTTGGCACTGTAAATATAAATTGAATGCACACGCGAAAGCTACGCGAGAAATCGCGCTTGCCAGCTGCCCCTGGTCGCAACCCCGAAAACCCGAGGGGCTGGTAAATCTAATGGATTGACTAGCAGTTCCCAAGTTCTATCGCCCGTGTCCGACTTTGTTTCCAACCGCCATTGTCGTTGCAAATTGATTCTTCATCCTGACTTTGCGGCTTACTACCACTCCGGCTTACCACCACGCTCCTAGTTACAAAGACCAATCGACATCCTCTACGCTACCTCTGCGCTGTCGCCGCCCTGGTCTTCGCCGAGGCCTCCTTCCATCGACTCGATCGTCGCTTGCTTGACATCCACCCCGCCAGCGCTTGTTGCATCCTTTGAGAAAAGCATCGTTCCATCTCCGCTATCTCGAGCCTGGAATATTGTTCCATTGAAGCCTGCGCAAAGATATCTGCGGCCGCAGATACGCACCACGAGGCCGACAAGCTCTCGCTGGTGCTATGCCTCCTAGGAAGAGACAGTCGGACGCTTCGCGTCGAAAATCGCGCCAGAGTGATGTACAACGTAAGACATCCGATGATCACGGCCACCAAGGCAATGCTCTGACTACTGCACAGCTGGTGACCCGATTCCCAACCGAGGCAAGCGACGCTACAGACCTGGCACAGTTGCTCTCAGGGAAATCCGAAAATACCAAAGTGGCACCCAACTTCTTCTGCGTCAGCTTCCTTTCTCTCGACTTGTACGCGCCACGCAATGCTTACCATTACTCGTCTATACAAAATCTTTGCTGATTTTCCTCTAGGTGCGCGAAATTGCCGAGTCGGTGAGACCCCGGGGAGAGGCAATGCGGTGGCAGTCACAAGCGATACAGGCACTTCAAGAAGCCGCCGAGGCTTTCTTGGTTCACCTGTTTGAAGATACCAACCTCTGCGCTATCCACGCCAAGCGAGTAACCATTATGCAAAAGGATATTCAGCTTGCCAGGCGCATTCGGGGCGTCTGGGGTGGATTGGGTTGATCTCATTACGCATGGTGCGACAAGGCTAGAGAAGTTTGTGCGCGGTTACCATGAGCCACTTGATTCCTTATCATTGCTGTACAAATACCCAGGTCATTGGTGGCGGTGGTTTGGGTCCGGAGTCTAAGGTGTTGGTGGTATTTTATTCTTGTATTTTTCTGCTCCAACTCAATTGAATGTAGGGACCAGGACACAGTCAAATACGGTAGTATTTGTTACGTAAGGAGAGGGAGGCATTCTTGATAGTTGAAAATGTCGAAGGGACATTCCACTGTGTTGCCGGAAGAGTGACGACGACCAGGCGAGTTTTGTTCTCTTACAATTTGAAACGTCCAATAGAACAGTGAGCCGAGTAGTTACTACTACCTGGGTACGCATCTGCCCTTTTGGTTGCTGCATCCGCAACCTAATGCCTACCTACCATGTAAGTAGTAGCTAGCTTCAGGCTCTCAGTGACGAGGCAGGCTCATTACGTCAGTGGGACGCAAAGTACCTTCTCATGTACCTACCCAAGTCACGTAGGTACTTAGGTTCGAGGCTGAATCCGCACCCTTCTTTAGCTACCCCTACTACCTTGTAGATTCACAAAGCACACCTCATTTGCTGCGTAGGCATACGTCCGTATCATCAGCTTGTACACAAAACCGCTGGTCTGGACGTCACAAGAAGCTTTGGCAGCCGATAAGTCTGTCGAGATCTTATGCACTCGATTATTTGGAAACAACACCATAACTTCAACCCCGATACACCATGAGTGGCCTTCTCTCTGCCAGATTTAGCGGCCGGCGCCTAGCATGGCCCGTCGGAACTGGCATCTGCGTCGCCTACTCGCTGCATTGCCGACAAACGCCCAATCATCTTAACTTTCATCTCTCGCCACCCGCAACACAAGCTTCTCACGCCCAGACGCGCTCCTTTGGGGGGCTGAGCCCTGATGCCATGAGGCAGCTCTCAAGTGGCACTTTATCTGGTACACTGGCCAGCCTACGATGGTCCAGCCACGAAAGCCTGCTTTGCTAACACGGCTGCAGGGTTCGGTGCCGGGCTTCTGGTGGGCTTTTTGTCCCACACGTTGGTTCTATTCGCCGGTTTGATCATGTTTACCTCTTATGTACAATCTGTCTCCCTGGTATTGCAAATCACATCATACGCTGACCTCGCCTTCGCAGCTTGCACACCGATATGGCTTGGACTTGCCGCATCTTCTGGGCCTCAAGGCGCGATTGGGCAAGGGTATTTTGGCAAGGCCATTCAACAACGCTGTATTTCGGCTATCGTTTGCTGCTACCTTCACTCTTGCCGCTTTCGTCCACTTCTAGGCTTGTCCCATCTATAAGGGCTGTGTCTCTCGTGTCAGCCACGTTAAGGTCAACGGGTCGTTCTGGAAGTAGTCTTTGGTCTTCTGGAATATGTCTGCGTTGTGCGCGTTGAGCCAGGCCTTCTCTTCGGCCGTCAGAAGGCTAGGTTCGATGAGGTTTTGGCAGTAGGGGACCATAGTGACATGCTCGAATCCTAGGTAGGGTTTGTCGCCAAAAGAATGCTTTGTCTTGACTTCCGTCACCATGGCCACGTTCTCGATTCGTATGCCGTATGATCCATCTTCATAGAAGCCAGGCTCGATTGACACGACATTGCCTGGTGCCAGGGCTACCTCGGCAAACTGGACGCGAGTACCGATGCCAATGGGGCCCTCGTGCACATTAAGGTAGGAGCCAACGCCATGGCCTGTTCCATGACGGTAATCAAGACCTTCTTTCTGCAAGAAAAGCCACATTAGACACTCAACTTGAGAAAAGCAAGCTTAGGTGTTGCCACTTACCCACAAGTGTTGACGAGCCAGGCAGTCAAGAGCGAAGCCTGTCGTCCCCTTTGGAAAGATGGCAGTATCCAATGCAATGTTGCCCTTAAGCACCAGCGTATACGCAAGCTTCTCGGCCTCGGTTGGTTGTCCGAAGTGGAGCGTTCTCGTAGTGTCGGTCGTCCCATCAAGATACTGAGCTCCAGAGTCGCATAGGTAGATGGCAGCAGGGTCTATAACGGAGCAAGCGCCACGCTCAGGTTTGTAGTGGATTACAGCAGCACTTGGGAAGGTTAACATTAGTTGCTCGTAGATGAAAAATATGAGGGTGGGAGGAGTAGAGGAAGCGGGACAGCAGGAAACAACTGCTTACTTTGCACCAGTCGAGGAGATGGTGTCGAAGGACAGCCCAACGTAATCCTTTTGCTTCGACCGAAGCTGCTCCAACTTGTCAGCTGCCTGCACTTCGTCCAATTTGGCCTTCTTCGCGACTAGCTGATCCTCCAGCCAGGCAAAGTACTCGATCAAGGCAGCCCCATCTCGAATGTGGCAAGCCCTCATGCCAGCCATTTCGTTATCGTTCTTAACAGCCTTGGAGTCTCCGATTGGACTGCGAACCTCGTCAACCTGACCATCTCCGCCGAGGGAACGTTTCAAGGCCCATGAAGCCTTAGTCGAGATCATGAATTTCTTGGAAGGAGCCCCCGGTGTCGCCTCAGTGGGTTTGTCGGACGATCGGAGGATACTAATGGCGTCGAAGATGGCCTCATAGGGCTTCACAGTAACGTCATTGTCTGCAAGGTAGGCCCGAGTTTCCTCTCCCAGTTTGTAGTCGTCCACATACAAGGTTGCCGAGTCGGATGCGATGATAGCGTATGAGAAGAAAACGGGGTTGTAGGGAATATCGTCGCCACGAAGGTTGAAAAGCCAGGCAATTTCGTCCAGCATGGAGACAACGAAGGCGCGTGAGTTCTTCTTGCTTAACTCTTGCCTCAACTCCTTCAACTTGGCCCCGACATCTTTGCCGCTGAACTTTACGGGCAATACCTTAACGGGGTTCTTGGGGCGAGTCGGACGGTTTCCAGCCCAAACAAGGTCTACCAAGTTCTCGTTCAATGGTAACAGATCAGAGCCACCTGATTTCTTGATCCTTTCAGCAAGCTTCTTCGCGATTGAGCCCGTAACGAGCTCGGGGTCGACAGCAACAACTTTCCCACCGGCGGATTGCTCAGCAGACCATTCCTGCCAGGTGGGAACGTCTTGTAGGCCCTGCTTCAAGAGCAGCCAGTTCTGGTCGAGCTGCTTCGAGGCCTGGTTGAAGTATCTTCCGTCAGTGGCTAAGGCTGCCTTGTCCAGCGTGACAACAGCACACCCGGCAGATCCGCTGAAGCCAGAAATGAACTCTCGACGGCCATCGCAGCCAGCAATGTATTCGGAGGCGTGGGAGTCTTCGGAGGGGATGACTGTATAGGATGGCAAGTCAGTATCTAAGTCGCACTCTAGCAGGAACGTGGCTACGCGTTTTTACCGTAGACATCGACGTTACGCTCCTTCATCAGCTCCCTGAGCTTCAAGAGACGGCTGGTTGTGTCAATTCGCTCCATGTCGATGGCTGGAACTTGGTGCAATGCTCGATGGCCGAGGCCAATTAATGACGAGATACAAAGCCTACCGGCTGGTTGGATTGACAAGAACGGTGTTCTTGTCACTGGGAATGCTGGGCAGGGTCGGCGGACGAGACTGAAGGCGGGACGAAGACTTCTCCTAAGCATGAGGAACGGAAGGGGAAGAGGATGTATCGAGTCTTTCTAGGAGGGCAATCCCTTCACAACGTTGACTCAACACCAAAGGTGGCTTGACGTGCATATGGCGGGGAAACGGCTGAACGGGCATTGACGGGTCAGTGAGGGGGGCAGTAGAAGGAGCACCGAATCGTGGTGGGGTAGCTTCAGCCGCTCTGAATACATCAGAAGGTACCTCACCGCAAGCTGATTCCTTAACAATATCCGTAGACTGATCATTTACGGATACCACCATCTACCTTGGTAGGGTACTTACCTAGGCATGCAATTAAACCTCACCAAAAACCCTCATCTGGTCACTCTGACACTCTCAGAGGCTTCCTCTTCTCTAGTTTTCTCCACAAAAGTAGCTACTTAACAGAAATTGTATCAAAAGCTTGTATCCGCTCTACGGGCTACTCTAGGCATAAGGAAACAAACCCTCCTTCTACATTCGACAACGTCTGTTGCCACATTTAGCTGGCAGCATTCCACTTCGCTTCTGGTGCCTGCATAGTGACTGACCACTGACCAAGATAGCCAACGTTGATTGGTTAGGTATCGTTGTCTTATACAACGCGCTATTTCTGGAGCATCGCAAGTCTCTGGTGTCACTCCTTTAGTTGCATAGCTGGGAACCTTCCATCATCGAGTATTTCCAACAAGCGACAGTTCGACCTGCCAAGAGCCGCCAGTCGCGAGAAAATAAGAACACCTACTCTCTTTACCCGTGTTCGGCAAATACGGCCTTTCTTTCCCCGATTGGGGATTCAAGGTCTTGCGACAAACGTTGTTCCACCGCTCTGCATTCCTACTCACACATTACATTTGCTTGGCCCTGTGGCCAGAGTCACGGTTCAAGCTCTTGAGCCCGATCATCAAATCTCACGACGTTAACCGTTTCGCTGCCCGGAGAGTTTTCCCACGGGCTTACTAGGACAGCAGTGTTGGCAGGCTAATAACAGCTATATCTTCAAAACATGGAGAGCTCCATGCCGCCGTCGACCATCCAAGAGGCGGAAGCCGTTAGCTACCCGACTTACCTACAGCTGACTACACCTTGGCTGACTGTACATAGCTGGTTTTGGCTCTTTATCAGCCGGCACCCCCCCACACGATCGCACAAATTCAAGAGACCCTTCATCGCATGCAACGATCGCCATCCGGCTGGTGGATCGCTCGGGATCTTCTGGCCCACGCAGATGATAAGGTCAAGTTCTTCGGCGCCCTCACCCTGATCGTCAAGTTGAACACCGAGAGGTGCGACCCCTTTTTCTAGCATTGCTTCATCATTTCTCCTACAGTTACTGACGTGGCAGATAGCTCATCTTTGTCAGGCGACGATGCCTCAGAACTCCGTGAAAACCTGGTTGGCTGGTTTGTCAAGTCACTGGACGATGGCTCCGGGGCCATGGTCATTAGAAAGCTGTCTTCAGCCCTGGTCACCCTTTTTCTTTGCTTCCCTCATCAGTGGGAGTTGTGTATCCGCCATCTTTGCTTTTCTTTGTCCGAGGGAAGCGCTTTGCCTAGCGAAAGGGCTGACGGGTCCATAAGCACATCCTCCATTATGCGGACACTTCATCATCGAAAACTCCAGGCAGCGCTGTGGTTCTCAGGGGCGCTGGTGGACGAAGCAGCCAAAGTGGAAATGAACTCAGCAAAACAGTAAGTGAGCCTTGGGGACACACGACCTTCACTCCTCCTGACGACTTAGCAGCATGGGCTTATACGAGACCATTACTCGCAACATTCCAGATGCACTGGCTCTGATGTCTCACGGCCTCTCACGCCAGGTGCCTGCAGACACAATAGACCGCGTCGTTCAGAAAGACTCTATCATTTGCTTGCAGGTAAGCCCCACCAAAGGCGCAATTGCACAGTGTTTCGTCTGGAACATTTACTCACTCGACAACACGTAGTCTTGGGTTTGGTTTTCCCAGAGGGTATCGACACATAACGAGGAGCTCATTCGCTCTCTACGTGAGTTGATCCAGCCTACGATTGCGGCCTTGGCCGAAGAGGAGTTGCACGAGGCGGCTGTCGAGCTACTTTCCGATATACTCTCCAACTACTCGGGGTTTCTGACGGAAGCCCACTATGAATCTCTCTTTTCCCTCTTCGAGACCCAGTGGTCTCACGAACGCTATCAACGGCTTGTTGAGGGGGATTTCGAGTTCGATTCAATCCAGTTCGGGCAGCTCATGCTCGCTCTTGGTGATTCCAAAGTCGAGGCTCTAATCCACAGCACTGATGCCCGATCTTCACGCTTTCTTACGCGTGCGCGCGGCCTGCTCTCTGCTCAAGGGTACCCTGTCGGCGAAGACAAAATATTTGTCCCTGCCCTCGAATTTTGGTCTACCTATGTTGAGACGTTGACGGACAGCATCTACTCGGAGGACGAGGAGGCCAAGGTTTGGGTGTCCACGGCTACATCCCACGTTCTGGAAGCCATCTCTGCCGTCTGGCAGCGGATCGCCTATCCAGCTGGTAGTGTTCTTGCTGGCTGGGACTCGGCCGACCGGGCAGGTTTCAGTGATGCAAGGAAGGATGTTGCTGACCTTCTCCAATCGTCATTCACAGTGACAGGCCCATCATTGATCTCGACATTCGGAAATCTGACTCTTCAGTCTCTGTCACCAGAGTCATGGTCAAATCTCGAGGCTTCTGCTTTCTGTCTGGGGTCTCTAGCCGATTGTGTGGCTGGGGATGCCAGGTGCGACGACACACTCAAGGCTGTCTTGTCTTCGCCTCTGTTCGACCTGCTACGGACATCCGGGGATAATATGCCAGGTCGTACACGTCAGACCTGTATATCTTTGATTGAGAAGTATTCTGACTACTTCGAGCGCGAGACGCAGAGCCTTCCGGCTGCGTTAAATCTGCTCTTCTCTGTCTTGCCCGACCCTTTGTTGGCTGGGCCTGCAGCGAAATCAATCCAACGACTGTGTTTCTCGTCTCGGTCTATTCTAGCACCCGAGGCAAGTGCATTCCTGAGCCAGTATCAGAACATCGCCACGCAGAGCCAGTTAGACTGTCTAGCTGGCGAGCGAATCATGGGGGCTATTGCGGCTGTCATACAAGCTGTGCCGGATGAAAGTTCAAGGCTAGGGCATCTTGAGGCTCTGCTTTCCTTCGTTCAGCATGATGCTCGTAAGTCCATGCAGCTGCTGTCTTTGCCTAGGCTCCCGAGTGATGCAGCGGGCAATGCCCTGGACATTCATCGTTGTTCGACGTTGACCGAACCATCCGAACTCCCTCTACACATGGCCTTGAGGGCGTTGAGGTGTTTAATTAGCATTGGGAAAGGCTTACAGGCACCGGGCGATGCCCCTTACGACTTAGAGAGAGAGAACTACTCATTCTCGGCCCCCCCAGGTTCCAGACTTGGCCAGATACAAACAGAGATCCTGTCCTTGGTTGCCCAGCTGCAAACCTCATTCCCGCAAAGCGGTGAAGTGGCTGAGAGTGTCTGTAACATCTTTAGGGCAGGATTCTCAGAAACTGAGGCTGGTTCATTTGTCTTTCCTCCTCGGCTTGTTTGCGATTATCTCACCCAACAAACGTCCCAAACACCTCGCATTGGCTTGTTTGTAAGAACAGCCTGCTCGTTCCTCAGCTCCCTGGAAAACATGAAAAGGAGCGACGTGGACGAAATTAGAGTCAAGCTTCTGGGATGGGTCATAGGTCTACTTCAGCAACTGCCAGGTAAAGAGTTTTTTTAGTCCGCCCAGATGCACTGCTGACAGATTTGGCTTCACAGAACCAGACTCCGATACGGAAATGGCGCAGAACGGCATCGAGTTCACAAATCGTCTGATCACGCGGGAGGCCGCCGCCTTATTTCATGCCGACTGTCTTCCGCATGCCGAGTTTTTCTTCATGTACACGTTGCGGGTACTAGATGGGCGCGAACCACTGCCGAAAGCGGCAGCCGCTGACTTCTGGGTTCGTTGCATTGCGAGGTGCACCTATGTTTGATACCGTGCTAACATAGGACGCAGGCAACATTCATGACGCTGAAATCCGGGGATCAAGAGGCACAGAAAACGATAGAACACGCCATATCCCAGCTCGGCCCGTTGCTCGCTCACTCCATCATCCGCAACGTCGGTGGAAATGCCTCACGGAGCGAGTTGGATAAGCTGAGCGAACCTCTAAAGAAAATGGTGAATCACCATGTCAAAGCTCGCGCATGGCTCGAGCAAGCTCTGCATGATCCGTCATTCCCTGGGCAGCAAATTTCCACTGAAGAGAAAGCTGTTTTTCTCAAGAAGATTATCGGGTGAGTCGTAACATCTAGGGTGGAAGGGAGGGATATTATCAATGCTAACTTCCGCCTGTAGTCTTAGAGGTGCAAGAGGAACCAACCAAGTCGTACGAGAGTTCTGGCTTTCTGCACGGGGCTCTAAATTTGCCTATGCCTCTTGAGGCCGGTGCAAGATCACTGCTAAAGGGTCAATGAATATTGTGGGGGAGCCTTAGCAATTGGAATGTCACGGTGTGCGAAGGACGTTCCATGATGGACATTCATTGATGGTATAAGGCTCAGTATGTCGCTCTGCGGGCCTTTGGAAACATGGTAGGTACATTATGGTACATAGGAACCCCAAAGGGCGGTCGTGAACCTGGTCTGGTCTGGAAGAAATCCAGGTGGTAAAGTAGATGGCTGTATCGGGAAAATTGCTGGACGAACAGCTGCCAAATTGGCTTCACAGCCCAGTGGCTTCTCGTACAGCCGCCATGGTTTTCTCGGCGCTGAGACGGGCCTTCTTGGCCCCCTGTGCCTCGACAGCGTCGAGATATTTCCCCTCGTCGGCTGATAAAAAGTCAAAGTAGCGCTCACGAATTCCGTCAAGCCCCTGAACGACAGCTGCAGAGACGGCCTGCTTGAGGTGTTTAAGAGACTCTTGAGAATGAGATTCGGCTAGTTGGGCCGGTTTTCTTCCCTGGGCGTCGAAAATGGACAGAATTTCCAACAAATTAGACACACCGGGCCGGTTGTCCGGATCATAGGAAATATGGTTTGAGGAGTCGGTCCGGGCGCACATGATCTTTTTGTGAATCTCTTCCGGCGTGTCGGTGATGAGGATGCGTGACCTGGGGTCAACAGCTGATTTTGACATCTTCTGCTTAGGTTGCTGAAGCGACATGACCCGCCGAGCCGGAGCTGTGCGTAGTTAGTTAGGTAACCAAGTTCGGACAACACTCGTTATGACTGAGTTACATGTGATGGTCTCCGGGGACACAAGGTGCGAGCCAAAGTTATGGTTGAAGTTGGTCACGCATTCACGAGCAAACTCGAGGTGCTGCCTCTGATCGTCGCCTACAGGGACATGTGTGGCACTGGAAGGACGGTTAGCGGAGTGCAACCAATATCCGTCACGGCACTCGAATATTTGCCAAGGTGAGGTGGTCAGTTGAGGGAAGTCTACGAACCGATGAACGAGGATATCTGCAGCCTGAAGAACTGGATAAGAGAACAAGCCAAGCTTCAATGATGACTTGGCACCCTCGTCGAGGATTGTAGCGTCAGAAGAGAGCGACAGTTTGCTCTACAGAGACATTATGACTTTAGCAACTGGGCAAGCAGCGAAACACACAGCGATGATTCTCCACTGACTTTCCACTGTGTCATACGGGACAAATAGCCCATGGAAGCTGTGCAACTGAGAATCCACATGAGTTCCGAGTGAGCCGAGACCTATAGCCGAGGAAATTAGCACACGATTTCAGTCTCAATACATGGATGAGTGAGTAAGGTGGAGAGAGAGAGAGAGAGAGAGAGAGAGAGAGAGAGAGAGAGAGAGAGAGAGAGAGCAAGTGGGGAGAGAGAGAGAGCGCGTGTGTGTGTATGTGTGTGTGTGCTGCAATGGTATTTAGAGAGAGGGTCACCTCATACGGAAGACTGATAAAACAGTATCGAGCGTTCGGGGTCGATACCAGCAGCTAGTAGGGCGGCCAGCGTCTCCCTCTTCCATTGCTTCAGCTGCTTCGCTTGTTGAGGTACGGTGATAGCGTGTAGGTCCACGACAGAATAGATAAGCTTGCAAAGGTCAGCCGGCTCGCTCTGGAGCCGTACCCATTGCCGAATGGCGCCAGCGTAGTTGCCCAAATGCGGCGTTCCCGTGGGTTGAATGCCTGAGAAGATGATCTTGGGCTTCTCAGTCGATGCGGCACGTCGTCCGTCCGGGATCCTGAATCGGCGGGTTACTGGTCTAATGTGCCGCCACATGGCGAGAATCGCTTGCTGTGGCACTCGCCGGAAACGATTGCCTAGCGCCAAAAGAGGATTAAGAAAGGTTTTTTTTTTTTTTTTTTTTTTTTTTTTAGAAAATGAAAAATTTGAAAACCCCCCGATGACGTGGTGAGCCTATGCCACTGGAAAATCTCTGGCTGTGTGCTCACTTTCAGTTGTTGGCGATAGGAGACGATCTTGCATCAGGATCAATTCAGAGGTAATGTGACAGACAAGCTTGGCCGGCGATTGTCCTAACTGTCAAGCACAGGCCTGTTCACCAACGGCTAAAATTACGAACGAGTTGTTGCGGTGTATTGTTATATCGGGGCGTTGCAAATTTCCTTATAGCTCCGTCGCCACAGTAGAACATGTGGCTGGTGGGAAGCCCGGAAACGATGGCGATAGGTGGATGACTTCTGGAGCACCCTTCCATCTGCGTGATGGGTTCTCGCTGCTATGATATACAGAGGCGCATAAGGCCCGTCTAGATACGTAGTACAAATCGACTGATCGCCACATCCATCACTATCAACGAAATCCTTCCAAATTCTCAAGCATCGGCATCTGATGCTGCCGCTGCTGCCTCCTTTCTCTTAAGCGCCTCCTCCCGCTTGTACCGCCCTTGGACAAACCGGCGCTCGCCTTCTGCCCGCTTGTCACTGTCGATATCGAACCTTACCTTATCCAAGAACTCTTCCACCTTTTTGACTGTGTCCAGGTCCCGATTTTGACCCAGGTGTCTCCAGTTGGACTTGATAGCCTCGCCAGCAGCTTGGTCGATAGTGTCCATGGTCTTGCCGACGCCTGGGGAAAATGCAATGTTAGTGCTAAAATACAGAAGCAGAGAAGACGCTGCGTGCAATTCAATGATGCCACATACCCAGCTTGTCAAAGTCCCAGACATTGGCCTTCATGCCGATGCCGTAGTACGCGTGTTTCTGCAGAAACGCTAGCCAAAGTTGAACGGTCTCCGGATTCCCGTCACGGATCTGGACAAGGCGACGCAACGTGACGCGCTCAAAGTTCTCTTGCGACTTCTTGAAGATAAAACTACTTCGCGGGACTGTCCATCGTTCGGTGATTCGGGGGAGCGGCACGGGGCCGAAAGCCGGAAGCTTGAGGTAGTAGGCGGCACGGATGGCAAAGTCGGCGAAAAACTCAAGGTTCCTCAAACTGTATGAGCGCAGCTGAAGGTCGCATGATGGAATGCCATATTCGGCCTCGCGTCGGAGAGGTTGAAGGTAGAGGGCTTGTATGCTTCGAGGGTATCGCGGTTCGTCCTGCTCGTTCTTGGAAGCAACATTTTCCCTACAAACCGACGGAGAGTTAGCACAGCATACGGAATATGCGCCGGGCGCATCCAGAAGGTTATGAAATGGCGCTTACGACGCTTCAGGCTTGCCGGATATAGTATGTTGCGTGCCTGTGGCTAGGCTACGAATCCATGGCTGTCGCCGAGCGATAGCCTGAAAGAATAAAACGAAACGATTAGCTTGCAAGCCCCTTCGCGTTGCCTGCGATCGCGTCGTAAAGGCGGTATGAACAGACCTGTGTCGTTGGCCGTGCCAGACAGCGGGCCGTCGGGCGTAGTAGTGATGTTACGCGCATGGTCTCTGAATGCGTAACAGGCCGCCGTTGCCGTTCGAGCAGCACTCATGGTTTCGAAGGAAGTAAGATTCGTACCAAGCCTATAAAATCTAGAGGTACCCGCAAAATATTCATATAAAGGATAAGAGTCGCTTCAAGTGGGATATCGATAAGGCGGGTAAACTTTCATGCATACATATTTGCATCGATTCAGCTGTCAACTCTCCCTCACTAATACGCCAGTCTCGATCGGGTGCATTTTGAGAGCTCTTGCTCCTTCTCAGCAAAATGCAGAAGTGTCCAAGATGAAAAAGCAGCTTTATCCACTTCCCTGGCTGCCCAGCACAGGTGATATCACCAGGTTCACGAGGGCAAGCTACCACAATGTGATCAAATTTACTGCAACGGGACGATGGGTAATCTGGACTGGGTACTTGTGTATTGACACTTCTGCTTAATGACGGTTGCGCCGACGGCGCTCAACCAATTTCTTGTAGTGCGCCTTTCTGCCGCTTGCTTTCTTCACCTGGATGTTTTCGTACTTGGATCTGAACTTGCCCGAGGCTTTTTCGGCGCTGAGAAGCTCATCCACAAGCGTCTGCTTCCTCTCCTTACGTGTCAAGCGAGCGCTGTGAAATTCGGTAGGGCCTTCAACGATACGTCCCACGTGGGCGTACCGCGGCATTCTGGCCTTGAGTGACTCCTTCTTGTAGTGCCGCTTGGGATCAATGGCAGTTCCTCTCATATGGAGGATCTGCAGATCCCGTTTCAGGTCGGGGTCGTTGGGATCAGTCTTAGGAATCCCAAACCAGCCTGGGCCAGCATTGTCGTGTGTCTATCACTTTTCGTTAGCAAGCATTCACGACATATTGCCAGCGACATATCAAAGTGAAAAGTATTCTCGTTCAGAGTAACTATGAAAATAAATGATCATTAGGGCGTGGTGCGGTAACCCAATACGGGCACCGTCACCACATCAGGAAGATTAAGCAAGGGATTGCTTATCATCAAGAGAATGGTGAGAACGTAGAGAATGCGCGGCAACATACCTTGTCCTCGGCTGGCCTAGGATTGCGAAGCGTAATGCTTTTCGAGTCTTGCGCTTTGGGCTGGCCCTTTGATTCCGGAGTTGGATCGACAGGCGCGGCCGCGACGGCGATCAAGCTGCAATCCTTCGGCCGCGACAATTGTTTAGTCGCTAGGCGACTTGCCGCTTCATTCAGAAGTTCATTAAGGCGCTCATCGCACAGCTCTGGCATAGCGATGAAGTGCGATTGAACTGTGAGAGTCGAAGGAGAATTCGGCTTTGAATCCAGACGGTCGGAGGAAAGGAATTCGACGAAGCTTCGCGTAGTTGGGAATTTTTTCTTCTTAAAGCACGTGGGGCAAGCTGGAAATGGGGTGGAGACGAGTGAGAAGAGAACATTAGGTAAGGCGCTCGACAGAGCCGGACTTCGTCATGCCTCAGGCGCTCACTCACTAGATACCACATAGGTCATGGACTTTGACCATAAGCCACGTCATTTTGAGCCTACCGACCGGTTGTGTTTGAAATTCTGTAACATCAATAACTTATCCATGAGTACCCGTAAGGTGGTTAGGTTCCAACGAGGCTTGCTGGCTGACATGATGGATGCCCAACCTTGAGGGTATTTGTCGAGTAACCTTGCTCGCTGATGCATGTCTTGCGCTCGTGGGCACCATTGGCTGGGCTGCATGGCTGCTACCTGAAGGCCTGCGCAGCTATCCGTAAATGTCGAGGCAAGGTACTTGCAAGTACTTTGCTAGCAGCCTCAATCGCGACTGTACGTTCTGGCTCGGCCGCTGACTGATAAGATGGCAGCATCCTCTTGCGTCGAGTCCAGCTATCCCTAACTCACTACTTCCTTCTTTTGCGTTATATTATGCCGTGAACTTACACTCGATTGTTGCACGTAGTATATTCGTGCTATAGCGCGGCAATTTTATCAGTTCAGCTATCACATCTGATCCTTTCGCCGTCACACAGGTGCCTTGTTTAAGGTACTTGAGGCGAGCACAGATACATCTTCCCCACAACTACACCTACCCCACGAACCGGTTCTCTCGCGACACAACACCGCACCCGACTCGCGCCATCCGGCAGAGGTACCTCTCTTCACCTCACCTCAGTCCTGGTCCATAATTACAGCGCGCACCTCACGCTACTCGAGGATCGCTTCGCCTTCACGACGCTCACGCCTCGGCAAACCTATCGCCATGGATCCTCAGAACCAATCCGGCTCCCATGCCCAGCAGGGCCGGCCCCAGCCTGTCTACGACACAACGCATGGCGGTCATTATGGTAAGCAAAGAATGGGAAACAGCAATGCCCTACCTTACCTATGGCAGGCGCAACGCGTGCACTGCATGCGCGTCACCTCTGTTTGCTCCCATGATACTGACGTTTTCTTCCTTTATCTAGGCGCGAGCGCTGCGGTTCGTACCCCCCTTGGTTTATGAACACTACTTTCTGCCTGCGATGGCTAGCTCTGCCCCATCCAGCAACCACGTCTGACCACGTCCAAACATAGCTCTCCGCCCAGGGTTTCGCTCCTGCCGAACTCTACACCGGTCCTTGGGCCAATGTGCGTGTGCCCATATTCCAGCAGCAATGCGAGCGCCTGGCAGACTGACGCGCTCTTACAACCGCAGGTTCACCAGGGGTTGACCGGACAGTACAAGGACATCTTGACAACCTACTGGCAGCAGACGATCAATCACCTGGAAAGCGACAACCACGACTACAAATTGCATCAGCTGCCCTTGGCCCGCATCAAGAAGGTCATGAAAGCCGACCCCGAAGTCAAGATGATCTCTGCCGAAGCGCCGATCCTCTTCGCCAAGGGTTGCGATATCTTTATCACCGAGCTAACCATGCGCGCCTGGATTCACGCCGAGGAGAATAAGCGCAGGACTCTGCAGCGCTCTGACATAGCATCTGCGCTAGCCAAATCGGACATGTTTGATTTCCTCATCGATATCGTGCCCCGCGAAGAGGCTTCGTCCCATGCCAAAAGAACTGCTGGTCAAGCTGCTCCTGCTCCCCAAGGTGTCCCGGCCCAAGCCGCTTCCCAGATACCAGGCCAGCATGGTTCCTTGCCACAGGCCACCAATCACTCTTCCTCATCCCATCCCATGGCTGCAACTGACTACGGCCTCGCTGGCCATGCCCTCGGCCCTGATCAAGACTACCGGCAGAACCCCAACATGTATCCTGGCCAAGTACAGCCAGGCCCTTCGGCTCCCTACGGCCAAGCTCAACAACCCATGTATGGCGAGATTGAGGGAATGTACGGATACGGAGGGATGCAGCCTCAGCAAGTAAGTAACCTCTCGACCGCCGGTATCGCGTGGCGGGATTGTCTAACGTATCTTTAGCCGCCTATGTCCACCGAGGAATTTGAGTAGAATTATTCGGTATCAAGGGTGCATAGTCTCAATGCCTCTGTCCTTAACTGCTACAGCTGACGGGAAGAGGCACAAATATTGTTTCTATTTGGGTCTGGCGTCACGGCGTTGAATGCATTATTGACGACGAGAGCTATCATGACGTAAAGACATCGGGTCTGCCAGTGCTCATGATGGGTTGGACCAGTTCAAATTGACCTAGTGCGAAGGAGAGAGCCAACACAGACTGGGCTTGTGCTAGTCTGGTAGCAGTACGGGAGAGAAAATATAACTGATTGGTTGCCGCAGCGAGCTTCTGGGCGTGATATCGCGACACTGGGTGCTTGGGATCGATGATCCAGCAAGTGAACATCTCCCCCACAGCTCCCGTGATGCAAAGGAGGTACCTTACTTCATCATACCGAATCGGGAGGAGAAGTTGGCGAGAGGAGCGCTGCGGGTAGGACCATGGGCATTGGAAGTAAGCCTGTAATTTTGTCAGGCGGTTTCGAACAATGAGGGGGAGGACCGAGACATACTTCTCCAACAGAATGGGACCGTTCAAGGCGTCAACGCGGCCATACTTTTTGTTGCGGATGGAGATGTCAAAGAACTCGTCATGATTGTCGGACTGCATTAGGTTGATGGTTTGTTGTAGTTCGTCCAGGTTTTCTCGGAGCATGGCTCCATTCTCGAGACTGTCGACAAACTCGGTGAGGTATTGCACGTCGTTTGCCAGTGCAGCAACAGCATTGGTATTTATATGCTTGACATCAGGGGACAATGGTAACGCCTATACAGCTTGTGTTAGCGAGAAACGCGATTAGACCAACACATGAGGGAAATTAACAAGAATCTTGTTGGCGGCGTGACTGAGAGCGTCAAAGTAGATGAGTTCCTTGATCTCTCGCGGCAGGCCAAGAAGCGTGGAATTCATGATATTGGAGAGGTATCGGGTCATCGTCTGCATGTAACTGCTGGGATCGGGAGATGATGCGGTTGCCATCCTACAGGATGTTGTCAGTGTGGATCAATCCATGTGGTGTTGCAACTCGTATCAATCCTATCGTCTGACTAGACTGATACATACCAGTCATATTCGGCGGTATCCACCAGGTCATCGATCTTGGAGTTGACGAGTTCGAAAATGCGCTTCTCGGCCGTCTTTTTGTTGTTTCGGAACTCATCTGTGGCAATGAGCGTGACAGGGCCGCCAGCTGACGTAGACGATCTCGCTCTAATGAGGAGCTGCTCAAGTTCTTGGCAAGCAGCTTCGAAGTGCTCAAGATTGATAAGAATCTGCACAATCTGCCCAAGGTACTGGGAGCTCAGTCTCTCGACAAGAGACTTGCAGACCTTCTCTGTCAAAAGCTCATCCAGGGACTGCGAATAGTAGAATCAGTAAAGTTGCCCTGCTCTTTAGTTCAAAGGATCCGTTACCTTGCGGAGCGTATCGTCGATGATGTTAGGATGCTGAAAGTGATCATCGGAGAAGAAGTAAAACTGGTTCAAGAAGTTTCGAATGTCGATACAGCAGAGCGGATACATTTGCGAGAATGGCAATACGCAGGGGAAACTGAATGATGGTTAGAAGTCATGCGATCTGCAGGCGGGGGTTGAATAGGCTACCTGAGCTCTTCCAGAGATTTTTCTTGAGAGAACCAGCTGACATTCACCACCTTCTCGTACTCCTCGCGGGTGTTGATGGCCATGGGCATGTAGTCGTCCGTCGAGACAATCTAATTTCGTCAGGTACGTAACGCACCGGAGAAGCATAATAGAGGCGCCTACCTCTTGGAAATCTTCGCTGAATCGTCGCTTCAGAAGCTCGGCATATTTGTCAAATAGGGTAAGGAGGAAGTTGTCGAGCATGGATACAGAGTATCCCCAACCCTAGCAAAGTTTGGTTTCAGGCAACATCAGGATGGTCAGAGGGCTGGAAACCTCACCTCCATGGTTTGTATGAATAGGGCTATGACTCCCTTGATCTTAAGAAGAATTTCGGCGTTGCTTACTTCGTTTAGCGCCTGCGAGGTAAGTGTGATGGCTGTGTGGCACATAGAGTCCCAGAGCTCGTCAACCTGATGGTCTGTCAGCAGCTGCATCGAAACGAATGACTGATTGAAGCGCGAACCTACATCAACAGCGGATCGTAGGTGAGGGACACGCCGCATAGTCGCCTTTTCAATGATGGCGAAACCAGCGATACCTTCAAGTAAACTACTGAGTGAAGACTCGTCATCTGCGACGAGTCCAATAGCACTTGGCAGCAGTAAGTCTTTCTGCTGTCGGCGAGTCGTGGCATACTCAGCACGGAACTTATCGCTCTGTCCCAGGGCGTCGTGAATGTGCAGACATTCGAAGAGTGGCGTGAAATCAACCTGCAGCTCTTCATTGTCGAGTACATCGAATTCCTCGCTCTCGTCAAAAACCAGCTCGGTGGACGAGTTGAGTCTGAAGTTATTTAAATAGCTATCGCGTTCCACGCGTTCTCTCTGTCTCGCCCTCCTAAGCTCGGTATGATAGAACGCAACCTCACCGAGGAATTGTGAGGTTTCGCGGATGCGAAATAGCCAGGTGTTGAGGTCTGTCATGACGGCCTCGGAAATGGTTTTCTGTGATGCTGGTATTGACTTTTGGATTACATCCGCTAGCTTGTGTTGAGTGGCATATTTGTTCTGGATCGTCGGGATCAGATGCTCATTCTGAAGGTCCTCGAGAGATTTGAGTGCCGCGTAATACTTCTTCTTGCGGATCAGGTCGTGAGCATGGTTGACGGCATGCAGGATCTTGAGGGATTCTTTCAGTGCGTCCGATGCATCGGCTATATTCTGTCGTACAGCCCTTGTGTTTACTAGGGCTTGCTTTTGATTGGCAAGCTTCTCTGTGCTTGCTTGAATGGACTGGTTTAGCCTCAGGATCTCTGCCGTGAGCGCGACGGTGCCCTCGCGTACGCTCTGTAGCTGGTTCACCGAACCCAGAAACTCTTCGTGCTTTGTCAGCCCTATTCTCTCGATTTCGGCTTCCCTCTCTTCAGAGTACCGGACCAGATTCTGCATCAATGAAGGGGTTCGATTCGAGTGTGAAGCATCTTTGAGGACAGGGATGAGTTGATCGAGGAAGTCTGTGTCGGTCGAGGTCAGGATGATCTGGATGGCTCTGGGTCAGTATGCGCAATTCTCGCACGAAGGGTGTCGAGAGCCGAAAACAACCTGCTGGACAGCTGCGCCGTAGTCATTGTAGTTCTGCGGACGTCGAGGCATACTGGGCCATGCATGACCTTGACAGTCCTGCGCGGCTCGTTGAACTTGGCGGAAGTGCTTTCGTCGTCAGAATTGGGTCTAAGCTCGTGTGTGCAACCAGACTATCGTTACCCATATGCCAGCGACATATGCGTAGAGCGTAATGACTGTAACTTCCTGAGATGATTATTGGGGCTGACGAGGTTCTGCTGGGGGCAACAGTGATTATCGAGACGTTAGATGTCCTTGCTCAGGGAAGTGACAGCAGCATGAGGCTCTGGTGGGACGTTCAAGTGACACTAACGGGTGCTACCCCACCTTTACCTTGGCTTGCTTACCCGGTAGACGTGTGGGTGGTGTACCTGGTTGGTGGGGGCCATGGAATCGGCCCAAGGGTGGGTCTTTCCGCCTATCCACATTGATGCTGGAAGAACATCGCCATAATCAAACGACATGTTCCTGTCTTTATGTGCTTGTACAAAGTGGTAAGCTTGAGCATTGGCTTCTGTACAGTTATTCCTACCTAGACCTAACTATGTTAGATTGGCAATATCGTATACTCAGAGTTGGGAATATACCTATGACATCTTTCACTGCTCTAATTACATTGCTTTGTGGATTCTGTACAACATCCCAAATCAATCATGCAGTACAAGGGTTAGGGCCAGCAACATAGATCGGTGTACCTTGGTCTGACAGTCTTGCTTTGGGCATCGGGTGTCTAGTTGCTACTTGGTAGGATTGTTTCATGCTGTGCATGACGACACGCTGGTGTCTTTTTTTTTTAACATAGAATGCCAATGTCTTCTGGCATCTCGAAATGAGTATCGGTCGTCCGGGGAGCTTTATCTAATAATAAAGATTCGAGGTAAATCGTTCCTTGTACAAAATCTATTTCTACCCAAGGACACGGACGAGAATCCACAGAGTAACTTCCAGCACAGGCAAAGCACCCTGAGATACCTGTCTGCAGTTGTAACTGTAATCCCAGATTGGTTGCTGGCTTCGTGGTCTGCGTTTTCTAAACTTGTTGATGTGGGAGCCAAGTGCCTGATCATGATACGGAAGGCATCGTCCGAGGCAGCAAAGAGCTCAGGAAACGCAGTCACCGGTCCTATTTCTACCTCAATCGAGGTTTGCTTGAAGACAGTTAGGTTCGCGAAATGGATGAGGAAGGAGTCAATCCGAGCGTCTGCCTGCCAGATGTGTACTAGCCCAAGCGAACTTCTTCTCGTTGCTGCCTTCCAGCTTTGTCCGAGGGTCCCTTCCTACTGCCACTCGATACATGGCGACGCGCTCCTTCCTGCTGCACGCCTGTTATCCCCGCCAAGCCACGTCCATTCGTCTCCTTGTTAGACTTGAACCCTCTCCTTCTTCTCGCTTCTTGTTCTGACCTTTTGTAGAGCCCTCCCACTTCGACTTGTCCCACAGGTCTACCACCATCATCACACAGGCGCCGTCCCAGCCTCGAAGTAAGGTAGTTGTCTACGGACAGCCGTTACATTCACCTCACCGACTACCTTACTTTCTCTCTGTACGTGGTTGAATGCTTCTTGTCGTCATTAAGATTGTTTTGCATAAGGCAGAGCTGCTTGTCGTCAACCACCAAAACTCGTCGTGTCACTGTCTGCATTATTGACCTTGTCTTTTCAACGGTTAGTTCATACTGCTCTTTGCGTTGCTATCTTCGTCATATCACGCATCTGCTTCTTCATATAACGAAACTGAACCACGTCTCGTTACTAACCTACGCAGAGATTTGACGACAAAGAACCCGAAGCAGGATAAAGATGGCCCACAACCGAGAAACGGCCATGTTCAATCCATCGTCTCCACACTCCTCTATCGGAGGTGCCGAGTCCTTTAAAGGAACGCCTGACACAAGATTGACTGCCTTCTCCCCGGAGGAGGGTTCCGCCAGATCGTCACGTTTCCTGAAGTCTATGTCACAAGACTCACTCGGGGCTACTCCTTCGAGGTTTTCCACAGGCGCCTTCGGTAGCGTTATCTCCACTGCTGAGAGAGACCCTTTCATAACCGCAAGCTCTGCTTCTGGCTGCCAAAAGCTGTCGCCAACTGCCTCTGACTTTCAGCCTTTCTCGACCCCCCTTGACAGAAACACAGACTTCGGTGCCCCTGATCACAACCAAGGTTCGTTCTCGCCGGATCGGAAGTCCGAGACTGCATTGTCACGATGTCTCAACATTGGTTCACCGAACCGAAACCTTGGCATGGCCGACCTGAACGCTTGTTTTTCAGTAAGCCATTTGCATTGTGGGTATCCAAGCATACACTGACGAGGGCCCAGAAACTGCACCGACTCGGCCTCTTGGTTCAGGAGCCAATCCAGGTTCAATGCAAGGGAGGCAAGCTCTCTATCCAGTTCAGTGATATCCGCGATGCTGTTCTCGTCCATGACAACGTCCATCGAGCCGAGCCGGATTTCGAAGCCGAATATCTATCAAACGGCAATTTCTCCGAGGTACGACTTCTTGACCCCTATACCGGTATCTGTTCTCAGACCTCTGCACAGCACATCTACCGGGTTCCGAACAAACTCGGACCCTGGCTATCTCTTGTTGCTTCAGCCACTTCCTTGGGCCTGCTGGATGTGAACGCCGTTGAAGCAGCCGTCAAGCGCATACTGCAGTCACAGGGTCAACTCTCCGCGTTCTACGTGCATCAAGTCCATGATCCATCGGTGTTCAAGGCTTTCGTTCAATTCGAGGACCCGTCCAATGCCATATCGGCAGTGGGTGCTCTCGACAACAGAGTCGTTGAGGTGAGTTCTGGCCATCAATCTCCTTTATGCACCCATAATCTTGAGCGGAGGTTGATTAATATCTAGGGAGCACATATGACGGTCTCACTCGTGGGTGCCGGTGACCTCTTTCAGATGCCCCAAGACACCAGAGATATCACAACCGACGGCCTCAGCCACAACATACCTGTTGATCTGACAAATGCCCTCCAGGCATTGGCTCTATCCAAACCGGCCCCCCAGATGCATCTGATGGGTCATGCAACGCCCATATCTGGACCCAATACTCCCTATTCGACTCATGGAATCCAGGTCCCTCCTTTTGCGATGTGGCCCATACTCTGTCAGCCGCAGTTTCAATCGAGCGGTGCCTACATGCTCAACGACGGTCACCGTCTGCAGCAGCCGCCTCCTACGCCCAACTCCGCTAGGTACCAGCTCAATAACCCCATGTTCATTCAGTCTTCCCGCAACATGTCCACGACGAGCTCCTTCCACCCCAGCGTCAGAGGCGAGCCCCGCAGACAGAACGCAGCTCGGGTCAACAGGTCGCCCTACTACAATGTTGCGAGTCACCACAATCATGTCGATGTGAACCGTATCCGGGAAGGAACAGATGTTCGCACAACGGTAAGCTGGAAGCTAGGGGTTGAGAGGAACATGGCTAACGCAATCAGATCATGCTTCGGAACATTCCAAATAAAGTTGACCAAGCAATGCTCAAGAGGATTGTTGACGAGTCCAGCTGGGGCAAATATGACTTCATGTATCTGCGAATTGATTTTGCAAATGACTGCAAGTATGTTGTTTTGTTCTCCACCGCCAATGACGAATGGCATCCAGGACTGACACAGCATGCTCCTGATAGTGTCGGATATGCGTTCATAAACTTCGTTGACGTAAGTGTTCTTTCCCCTGGCCTGTAGCAAGCGCATACTAATACCCTCTGGCAGCCTCTGGACATAATCGACGTGGGTACACACTAACCCCTGATACATGATGTTGCTGACAGCTCGAATCCAGTTTGTCAACACCAGAGGTAACCAAAGATGGTAAGTTTCCCGGTTCTGCATAGGTCACGACGAGGTTGGTTGACGATGGTCAGGAATTGCTTCAAGAGCGACAAGGTCGCCGAGATTTCCTATGCTAGTAAGTAGCGCAATTCCCGATGCGTAGTTGAGTTGCTTGCTGACATGTTCCTGAAGCTATCCAGGGCAAAGACTGTCTTGTTCAAAAATTCAGGAACAGCTCTGTGATGTTGGAAGCCGCGCACTATCGCCCAAAGGTACGACCTCGCCCGGCTTGGACAACCGTGGACCTGACACCGGCGTAGTTATTCTACACCTCCAACGGACCAGTTCCTGACCTGGCGGGAGAGGAGGAACCGTTTCCGCTGCCAGACAACCAGTCCAAGATGAAGCGAAGCTGCGAAAATGCCGAGCACGTTGGTAAGGTTTTTCCCTACCAGACCGTACAACAGACAGACCCCGCTGACCATTGTGAGGGCTTTTCACACCCAACGCTGGTCAGCATTTCCGTGACGAACAGCGTCGCCGGCGCTCGCAGTACGACCGAGGTACGAGACTGGCCGCGCTCGAGGAGCATGATTTCGAAGCCTCGATGCAGTCATACATGTACCATTCACAGTAGAAGACAATATTATCAACAGCAACTGGGGAGATGTTGGAGGATGCAGCAGCTGGGCTCATCATAATATCGTGGGAGATTGGCACACCACAAGGTTTTTGTCCACATGCACGGGGCTTCAACTTTGCTTGCAATAGATACAGGAGCTTTCTGGAAGCGTCGTCAATGTATGTAATCATTAGTAGCTAGCTAGATTCTGCTGCGATATCATGGCTCTATTCTCCGCTCCCGAGCCCGTTGTCACAAACCACCCATGCCTCCTTTTGACCTATGCTACAATGGCGAGAATGCAGCGTCATGGAAATGATCCTTTACTTCCGAAGTGCAACCAAAGCCAAGACTTGTGTACAGTTGGCAGTCGCGACAGCACCGACACTCGACCTCTGACGGTGACGGCAAGGGCGCCAGTAAGGGCCAGTCTGATCTGGAGGTGAATTGTGTTAAAAAGGCATTGTTGATATGCTGTTTCTCAAAGAGGGTACTCTTGCAAAGCCGGGAGCGGTTTGCGAGTCGTAGAAGGAAGGTTTCCGCGGTGTTTGGATGGATACACAGAGGTAGAATCAGCCTCTAGCAATGAGTCCACAAGGACTGTGGTGGCCGATTCGACTGGACCCCCGTCTGAGTATTCATGCCCATCCAGTTTAGCATTCTCCGCTATGAATGCTTCATCATCGGGGGAGCGGACGTCGGAGCCGAGTGAAGAATCGCGGTAGCTGCCGTCGGGGTCACTCTCCATGAATTCTTCCACTGGAAGCAGCTCAGGTGTTACGTTTGCGTCTGCGCAGCGACTGTACCCAGAATCCGATGTCGACGTCAGGAGCCGTGCTGGCACCGTTGGTAGGGATCGGCGCACACCCGGACTCCTGTCCGATGGGTCACTTTCGCCGGGAATGCCGTTGTCTAGCGGCTGTCCGAATGTTTCATACCTGGGGACGTACGCACCCCCAAGGCGGCGCTCTGTGGTAGGGCCAGGTAGCGGATGGTTGAGGCTCGGAGACCTTCCAAGGTCAAAGGAACCTGTCAGGATGGGCTGTGTCATTGCTCGGGAGAATATGACTAGCATGAGGCATGAAAGGAGTAGTATCGCCTGTACTATCGCCATCCGCTTCTGAAAGACGACCTCGTCAGCAAGGATGTTAAGCCGGGAACTGAGAGCCACCGTCTCCCTCTGTGATTGCTCCCGCTGACTCTCTAGCGCAATGACAGTGGACTGCCATATCTGGTCGTACTGTTGGCGGACAGTCCGGAGCTCCGAAAGTACAGTATGATTGAGACTATCAAGGAAAACATCTATTCGCGATAACTGTTTCCTCTCGGCCAGGAGCTGCGTCTCCTGCAAGGACCGAGATTGGTCCTCGATGTACTTGAGCGACAACGAAACATTGGATTCGAGATACTGGAGACGCTTGCTGACCGCTTTGAAGAAGCTTTCCTGGACGGTTGGAGATCCGATTGCCGCAGTTGAATTGTTCTTGTTCCGAGCTGGTGGGGTGGCTTGTGGGGATGCCTTTGTAGACAAGGTGTTGTCACTTGGCCCTCCCGCCTTCGCTTCCGTGTTGGCATTGCTTGACTGTGCGCCAGCAGACGGGGCCGGTGCTGAGGACGGCGTGGGGTACCGCTCGGCGTTGCGAGGATCTGGCGCTGGGGCAGACGTCGGTTTGTTCTGGGGATGCTGGTCAGTAGACCTTTCCACGTCACAACTGACCTGGCCAGCAACATGATCCGAATCCTTGTAAATTCTCTGTGATTCGGTTCCCGTTGGGTTTGTGCTCGAAGGAAATACAGAAGTCATTCGTCTCAAGCAAGATGGGTTCCCGCCTTCCGAGGGACGAAATATGTGACTGGGCATCAGCGGATCCTCCGAGACGGCGCATCTCATGTCTTGAGCTGTTTCTTCAACAGCTGCCATCGTTGCGTTTTCTTGCCCGTCAATGCTCTCACTAGCCGTGTTGCCGCTCGCAGGACCGGACAATTCGGCAGGGGGTTCGTCCACTAACTCCTCGTCTTCGGCAGCCGTTTCCTGATCCTTCAAGGATTCAAGCATCCGTGTACCATGGACCCGAAGGAGGGAGACAGGACAGTAAAATTCGTTGCCGTAGTGTGTTAGAAACTCAATCCTGACATATTTTGCCCATATCAGAGGGTTTTGGACAAGAAAGGGCTGGATATCCCGAGAGTTCTTTGCC
The DNA here is from genome assembly GCA_003386485.1 of Colletotrichum lentis. Classification (NCBI taxonomy): domain Eukaryota; kingdom Fungi; phylum Ascomycota; class Sordariomycetes; order Glomerellales; family Glomerellaceae; genus Colletotrichum; species Colletotrichum lentis. Next base: position 626,060 of record NWBT01000035.1, on the reverse strand, counting down.
TCAAATGTACCAAGATCTTTCCACTTATCGACTTTGACAGGATACCTGTCGCTCACGCTAACTCGGAAGTGCCGTATCATGCTCGAGAAGAATTCAAAGTTGGCCAGTACCACTGTGTCAACAAGAATGTCATCACTGAGCTCAACAATGACAAACTTGTTTTCAGCTGAACATTCTAGCAGCATGTATGAATCCTTATTCTCGAGAAGGATAGCTTTGGCATTCTTTGCCCCTTGATTGGTCTTGAGTACTGTTGCACCTGCATCGAAAGAGGAATAGGAAAACCTTTCTTTGCAAGTTTTTCCTGCATCCTTGCTTCGGTAATATTGAGTCCGGCCATCGTCGTACAAGACTGGGTCTTGTTGTTGCTCAGACGTTACAACTTCGGTGGCTGTCGCTTGGGGTGCTGATGCGATGTTGCTAATCTTTTCTGATACGACGTCAAAATTGATATCAATCTGGCCATCGTCCCCGAGGCTATCTAGACCCAAGTTCTTTGTGGCCCTGTCGGTCTCCATGCCACGGTCGGCCGTCTTCCGATACTTGAGTTCTGAAGGGTCTTGTCCGGCCTTGCGCAGCATCATCTCCTTCCAATCTTCGAATGACATGAACGGTCTCGGAGGAGGTTCGTCATCGGTCGCAGTAACTTTGAAGGATGAAGTCGAAGTGACGGCTGTTTCAGAGTGCCGGGTCGCCGAGAACTCAGGCATGGGCGTCGCATGATCTGTCGAATCTTTGGGCAACGTTCGAGTGCTGTCGTTGGTAGATAATGCAACATCGGCAGTCACCTTGTCGCCGGGCCAGCTCGTTCTCAGGCATTGTTGCGGGAGCGTGTGGGTAATATAGTTGATCGTCTTGAATTCGCAATTGCTCGATTGCAAGCCAGCAGGAGAGCCATCAGGGGCCGTTGGCTGGCTTGATGCTCGTGCAGAGAGTAGGGCCAGTATCTTTGCGATCAGGCCAAGGCGGTTACACGAATATCCACGGGAATGAGTCCACATCATGTTGTCGTGCCAGGTTCAGCAGCAGCGCTGGCGAGATAATTGAGACGTTCGCTCATGGTACAGTGGGTGATGTATATGGATAGTTTCTTAGGCAGTTGACGACAGGTAGACTGGTAGCGAGCGATGTACAAACAAAAGGTACACGTAGGTGCAGCGGTGAAAAGGCTACACCACTTGTTGAATTGGAGGGGCGACGCACACGGAGATAGGAGTTATCGGCGGCCCGGCTGGGGCCGCCTGGCGGCACCGAAGGGACTGCTGCGGGCTTCGTCCCAGGCAGTAGGTTTTGAGGCGGCCTAAGGCACCTAGGAAAGGTGTCGAATTGACGGGGGTAATAGTGATGGGTCAATATTGCGTATATTATGCGTTGTGTGCGTATCTGACTGTATGTGTAACTGTAACTATTGTATTGCCCTTACGCCTGGCCTTACTACCTAACTAGGCCCTTAGTAACCCCTTTTCTAGGTGCCTAAGGCCTCTATAAAGCCTACTGCCTAGGATAAAGCCTATAGTAGTCCCTTTAATATTTGCTAAGTAACTAGGCTAACTTAGGCTAATAACTCTTATCTCTATACACCCTTTTAGTATATATAAAGTACCCTCTATAGGACCCTCTAATTTAATATACCCCCTTAGAGAAGGCTTTTTTATAAGCCTTTATAGCTTATAGCTGTAAAAGATAGAGCTTTTACTTTATAATACCCTATATAAAAGGCGCTTAGAAAGAGCTTTCTTATAACCCCTATAGTGCTTATAAGGTACTAATATATAGGAGATTATAAGTCTTCTCTACAGCCTATATATCTTCCTTTATTATTTACACTTCTAAGTAAGCCTTATCTTTAGTAAGCTCTTACGCTTAGTTATACTTAAGAACTACCTTCTTATTAGTTATATTTAACTATTATAGGAAAGCCTTATACTTTAATAGGTTAAGAGCCTTAGTAAGCCTATTTACTATAAGCTCTATAGATAGTATATAGTAAGAGGAGTCTTATATTATTTACTATCTAAGTAGAAATAAGTAAGGTATTCTTTTACACTAATTATATATATATAGTACTTTATAATCTATACTAGAGAGAAAAACCTCCTACTATTCTTCCTTAGTAAGAGGAAAGCAACCTTATTATTAAATATTAAAAGGTTAGCTTATTTTTACTTAATATAATATAGGAGTTATTATAAAGGAAAATATAATATATAGGTAGGCTGCACTATTATTAGAGCCCTATTATGTATATAGGGCTTAAGGCTCTACTTCTATAGGGCTTTAGTAGCTAATTATACTTCTATAAAAGTAGTATTCCTATAGTTAGAATTAAACTAACTGTCTGTATATAAAGCGTATAGATACTACTAGATATATACTACTACGTTATATAGGTCTATAGATAGTATAAATATAATATTAATATATTACTAAGTAACCTCCTATTATAACTAGTAGTTATAAATATCTATATAATATAACTTTATATAGGCCCTTCTAGGCTATACATTATGTAAACGTGTTTTATTTTCTAGGGGTCTAGTGATATATATTAAGTATAACTATTATATTAAGTTTCTAACTAACACCTTAGAGCTTCTAGTAAAATCTCTACTTCCCCTTAATTATACTGCACCTACTAGATAGCGCAGATTACTACCTGCAGCCAGCCTAAGCGCTTTATCTTAGTAATAGTTAATCTGTCCTCCCTCTGCTAGGCTATCCTGCTAATAAAGAAGCAGAGCCTCTACTATAGGGCCTACCTTACCCTAATAATAAGGCCTATATTAGCTGCTAGGCTGTTAAGAAGTAAGATTACTAATCTAACGTTAGTAATATTAATTACTATATAATTATCTATTTTACTATTAATAGTAATAATGTTATATAGAGAGTTCCCTCTGTACTACTTAATAATAAAGCTTATCTAAGCTGTTATAAACTGTTTTATAACCTCTAAGAGGTTATAATTAAGAGGGGTATTAATATTAAAAGGGTTGTTTAAGTTAAGCGTAGGTATAACTAAGGATAAGGACTTAATAAGATTAGACTTAATAAGATTAGAAAGGAGGATTGAATTTAGTTACTTTAGTTTTAGGATGATTTATCTAAATTACAGGTTTAGCAGGTTATAGGAGATTTATCTAGATTGCAGGTTTAGTAGGTTGTAGGTATAGTTAATAGGAGAATCCTAGGAGATTCCATCCTAGCTAATTATATATACCTAATAAGCCTGCCTCTTAAGGTTAAATACCTCTATAGTTAAGAGTTCTTAACCTTAGTAGTATAGACCTTAAGAGCAAAGCTATCTCTAGTAGACTATACTAACCCCTATAGTACTATATGTTTTTAAATAAGCTACCTTACTAAGTTAACAGTATAAGAATAGGGTATAGTGCTTATATTAGGCTAACTAGTGTTGTTTTTTTTTGCATTATGTGACTAATCTTAACTGCAGGATCTAATTAGTTCTACGCTAGTTTAATTAGCGTTCTTAAATAACTTTATATAGAGCTTTAAGAGCTCCTTAGTTATAAGATTAATAGTCTTTTAATTATTATATTATATTTATATTCTTACCTATATAATATAGTAGTATGTATCTAGTAGCGTCTATATACTTTATATATAGATAGTTAGTTTAATTCTAACTATAGGAAAACTACTTTTATAGAAGTCTAACTAGCTACTAGAGTGTAAGAGTATAGCTAAATACACTTAACTAGGTAGAGTCTAAGTAGAAAGGTAGGTCTAATTATATTATATAACTTTTGCTTAAAGATTCTAACTATAGTAGAATCTTCCTTTAATTAGAAAAAAGGGAGAAAGTATAGCCTATATGCCCTTAATCTAAGGAATCTCTAAATAATTACCTAGCTAACTCCTTATAATTACCTCCCTCTCTAAAGCCTTAGTCCCTAAGGCTTATTAGTTTAGATTATAGTAGTTCTATAGTTCCCTATCTTCTAACATCCTATCTAATTAATATTAGTATTACTAGTATTATTAGGTGCTTAATGTTCTTTTGTTAATAAATATAGTAGGCTTTTATTTAAGAACGCTAATTAAACTAGCGTAGAACTAATTAGATCCTGCAGTTAAGATTAGTCACATAATGCAAAAAAAACAACAGCAGTTAGCCTAATATAAGCCCTATACCCTATTCTTATGCTATTAACTTAGTAAGGTAGCTTATTTAAGAACATATAGTACTATAGAGGTTAGTATAGTCTTAATACTAGATTAACTTACTAGAGATAGCTTTGCTCTTAAGGTTTATACTACTAAGGTCTGCAGTAAGAACTCTTAACTATAGAGGTATTTAACCTTAAGAGGCAGGCTTATTAGGTATATATAGTCAGCTAGGATAGAATCTCCTAGGATTCTCCTATTAACTATACCTATAACCTACTAAACCTACAGTTTAGATAAATTATTCTAAAACCTACTAAAGCAACTAAATTAAATCCTCCTTTCTAATCTTATTAAGTCTAATCTTATTAACTCCTTATTCTACTTAGTTATACCTACGCTTAACCTAAATAACCCCTTTAAACTAAGCACCCCTCTTAATTATAACCCCTTAGAGGTTATAAAACAGTTTATAACAGCTTAGATAAGCTTTATTATTAAGCAGTATAGAGGGAACTCTCTATATAACATTATTACTATTAATAGCAGAATAGATAACTATATAGTAATTAATATTACTAGCGTTAGATTAGCAATCTTACTTCTTAACAGCCTAGCAGCTAATATAGGCCTAATTATTAGGGTAAGGTAGGCCCTATAGTAGTAGCTCTACTCTTTTATTAGCAGGATAGCCTAGAAGCAGGATAATATATCTAAAATTGCAATAATAAAGGAGCACTTAGGCTAGCTGCAGGCAGTAATCTACGCTATCTAGTAGGTGTAGTATAATTAAGGGGAAGTCTAAAGGTTAGAGAAAAGAGATTTTGCTAGAAGCTCTAAGGTGTTAGTTAGAAACTTAATGCGATAGTTATACTTAATATATGTTACTAGACCCCTAGAAAATAAAACACGTTTAAATAATGCATAGCCTAGAAGGGCATAGTAGGCTTTTATAATACTACTTTCTATTTTTAACTTCCTTTTATTAGATTATATATATTATTATCTTTATAACTATATTTTTTATATTACTATATTATATATTATTATAATCTTTATTATAGTAATAGTTACCTCCTCCTTTAGTCTATAATAGCCTTCTATATAGTTATTATATAGATGCTAGTAGTATAAATACGTTAGCTTTACTTATCTTACCTAATAAGACCTCTTATTACTATAGTTAATTATCTTAAAAAAAAAAATTTTACCTTTATTTTAGTAGTTTGTCTTTTTTTATTAACTTTTCTTTTAACACTTAGTAAAAATTAGTTTTTCTTTTTTATTTTTCTTTTTCTAAGTCCCTAGTTACTTTCTCTCTTTTACTAAGCATTCTCTAAGTTTTTACCTAATATAAGTATAATTCTCTATATTACTAACGTTATTAAGACCTACTATAAGGTAAATAATAGCTTTATTAAGCTTATTAGTAAGGGTCTACTATATATTAGCTACCTTAGTTAACTTTATAGAGATATACTAAAGCTTATATACTACTAGAGTAATTACACTACTTAGTGTATTACTTATCTTATTAAGTAGAAGAAGTATTTTATAGTTAGTTTATCTTCTAGCTTTTACTAAATGTTCTCTAAAACTTATTACACTCCTAAGTCTCTTATAAACTCTAGGGTGCTACCTAAATAACCTAAAATACCTTTATAATATACTATTTCTAAAAGGAAGAAAGTAAGCTAATAGTGCTTAAGCGCTAGTATATTAAGTATATACTAACTTACCTTACTGCTACCTAAGTCTAAGTAGCTAAGTATATACTAACTTACCTTACTGCTACCTAAGTCTAAGTAGCTAAGTATATTACTAACCTTTTAAAAGGTACTTAGTAGAATAACTAAAAGTAGTTAATACTTTAGGAGCTTACTTCTAACTATAAGCACCTTAGTCTTTTAGCTTTTATCTTAGTAAGCACTTTCTCTTACTGCTCTTTAAGTCTTTACTACTAATAAACTTCTTTAGGGTAGAATTTTAACTAATTAAAGGAATATTATTAGTTATCTTGCTTAGCTTTAACTTATATACCTTTATAATAATAGCTAGGTAATTACTCTCTAAGTAAACCTAAAGTTCTTTATTACTACCTACTATAATATCTATTATATTAGTAATAATAAAGGCTATATTAATTAATTTACTAGCTAGAATATATTCTACTAAAAGCTAACTAAGTATATTAGTAACCTTAGTCCTACTTATACTATTACTATTACTAAGTCTATATTAGTTACTTAAGAAGCTAAGATAGTTACTTCTTAGAAGTATACCTTTAGGGCTTCTACCTTAAAGAAGATACCTTTATAGAAGTATTACTAGTCTGCCTCTAAGTCTCCCTCTATAGCTCCTAGCTGTTATAAAAGTAGATTTATTTATTAGTAAGGTGCTAATACTATTCCTACTAAATAGTTAGTAGCTAATTAAGACTCTAATATATCTATTTACCTTCCTCCTTTTAATAATCCTTTATTAAGTAAAAGTAATAATAATAATAATAATAATAACGCTAAAGGTAATAGGAGAAATAGTAGTAATAAGAATAATAATAATAAGTCTATTATATCTTACCTCCCTATTAGTAAGTAGTTAGGCCCTTAGGGCTAATCTAGTTATAGTAATACTAAACTAACTAAGTCTTCTTCCTATTAGTTATTATAGAGCTCCTACTAAAGTAATACTAATAATAATAATAAAGCTAACTAACCTAGCCTTAATCTATTAGAGTCCCTTTCTCTAATACGTTTAGGAAACTCTTACTAAAGTAGCACTATTCTTTCTAAGCTAGATTATAGAGAGTTTTAGGCTGCTTATCCCCTTATAAAGGCTTTCTTTAAGGTCTTTAGTAAGAAGAAGTAATATTAGGTTTTTAATACTTAGTAAGCTATAGCTAATATTTTAGTATAATATACTACCTTATATAAAATAAGTAAGAATCCTAACTAATATATTTACTTAGTCTTATATACTATATATATAATAGTAAAGCGCTTTAATAATATAGAGAAGGCTACTATAGTAGAGGTAGTAGCCTCTAGCAGTAAGTAGACTTAGCTTAAAAAGCTAGCTATAGATAATAAGGAAGAGAAGCTTACTAGTAGAATATTATAAACTATTTACTAAGAACTTCTTATAGTAATAGGAGTCTTACATTATTCACTATCTAGGTAGGAACTAGTAAGGTATTCCCTTACACTATTCTATATATATAGTACTTATTAATCTATATAGGTAGAGAGAAAAACCTCCTACAATTTATATAGGAGGAAAACTACTCTATCTTAGTAAACATTAGAAAGTTAGCTTATTTTTATTTAACATAATATAGGATTATTATAAAAGGAAAACATAATATATAGGTGTAGTGTATTATTATTAAAGCCCTATTATGTATGTAGGGCCTAGGGCTCTACTTTTGTAGGGCTCTAGTAGCTAATTAGACTTCTGCAAAAGTGGCTTCCTGCAGTTAGAATTAAACTAACTGTCTGCATACAGAGCGTACAGATGCTGCTAGACGTATGCTACTACGTTATGTAGGTGCACTTTATAGGTTAAGAGGGTATTATTATTAATATAGTATCTAATATATAGGCCTATAAGTATTTCTCTATTATAAAAAAGGAGTTAATAAGATTAGACTTAATAAGATTAGAAAGGAGGATTTAATTTAGTTACTTTAGTAGGTTTTAGGATAATTTATCTAAACTGTAGGTTTAGTAGGTTATAGGTATAGTTAATAGGAGAATCCTAGTAGAGGAGATTTATCTAGATTATAGGTTTAGCAGGTTGTAGTAGAGGAGATTTATCTAGACTGTAGGTTTAGTAGGTTATAGGTATAGTTAATAGGAGAATCCTAGGAGGTTCTATCCTAGCTAACTATATATACCTAATAAGCCTGCCTCTTAAGGTTAAATACCTCTATAGTTAAGAGTTCTTACTGCAGACCTTAGTAGTATAGACCTTAAGAGCAAAGCTATCTCTAGTAAGTTAATCTAGCATTAAGTAGACTATACTAACCCCTATAGTACTATATGTTCTTAAATAAGCTACCTTACTAAGTTAACAGCATAAGAATAGAGTATAATACTTATATTAGGCTAACTGCTGTTAGTTTTTTTTGTATTATATTACTAATCTTAACTGTAGGATCTAATTAGTTCTACACTAGTTTAATTAACGTTCTTAAATAGCTATATATATATTATATAAATCTTTTATCTATTACTTACTATATATAATAAGCCTTACCTTTACCTTTATAAGGCAGCTATACTTATTAAGCTTATATATATAGACCTATATATAGTTAAGAATCTAATTACTATAAGTAAAGCCTTTAGGAACTTCCCTCTATAACCTTAATATCTTATAGCTATAAAAACAGCTTCTTTTAGCCTCCTTAAAAGTGTCTTTAAAAGGGTAGTTTACTAGCTAACTATATAATATAAGAAGGGGAGGTAGTTATTTCTAATAAGTACCTATTAAAAAAGCTACTCTACTGCTTCTTATAGGGAGCCTACTAACTGCCTCCTGCTTCTAGCCTATATTAGGCTATATACTAGGCGTACTTAAAAGCATACTTAGTTATGCTTTTAGCTCTATTATAGGTGCACCTAGTAGACCTACACTTACTAACAAAATAAAGTAATTAGCCCTCTCCTATAGTATATAAGTGCTATCTAGTAATTTCTACTTTACTTTAACATATAAGTATTACTTTTAGTAGGAGTAACCTACTAGAAATACAGCCTTTAAAGATTCTCTTAGTAGCTTATACTTAAGAGTTATATTATTAGCTTCTTTAAGCACTTATAATTATTATTCTTAAGATTCTTTCTACCTCCTTACATTAAGTATATCTCTAAGGGTAGTTATAAATAAGGCCCTTAGAGGTAGTATTATTAGTAGTATTATTAATATAAATCTTACTTTAGTATAGAGTAACAGTAGGGCTAGCCCTTTATAGCTATAATTTAAAAGGTCTTTAGTTTTATAGCTATAAAGGGTTAGGCTATTAGGGCTTTCTACCCCCTTAGCGTAGTTAGTATATTCTAAGATCTTATTAGCTTCTTTATCTACTGTATACATAAAGCTTCTTTCTTATGCCTCTTAGTATATAAGACGCTTAATTATAGTAGCTATTTCCTATAGATTGCTTTTATATATATTATTAGTAAGCTTTATTCAAGAACGCTAATTAAACTAGCGTAGAACTAATTAGATCCTGTAGTTAAGATCAGTCACATAATGCAAAAAAAAAAAAAAAAAAAAAAAACAACAACAGCAGTTAGCCTAATACAAGCACTATACCCTATTCTTATGCTATTAACTTAGTAAGGTAGCTTATTTAAAAACATATAGTACTATAGGGGTTAGTATAGTCTACTAGAGATAGCTTTACTCTTAAGGTCTATACTACTAAGGTTAAGAACTCTTAACTATAGAGGTATTTAACCTTAAGAGGCAGGCTTATTAGGCATATATAATCAGCTAGGATAGAATCTAGGATTCTTCTATTAACTATACCTACAACCTGCTAAACCTATAATCTAGATAAATCTCCTACAACCTGCTAAACCTGCAATTTAGATAAATCATCCTAAAACTAAAGCAACTAAATTAAATCCTCCTTTCTAATCTCATTAAGTCTAATCTTATTAAGTCCTTATCCTATATACCTTAGTTATACCTAAGCTTAACTTAAATAACCCTTTTAATATTAACGCCTCTCTTAATTATAACCCCTTAGAGGTTATAAAACAGTTTATAACAGCTTAAATAAGCTCTATTATTAAGCAGTACAGAGGGAACTCTCTATATAACATTATTACTATTAATAGCAGAATGGATAATCACATAGTGATTGATATTACTAGCGTTAGATTAGCAATCTTACTTTATAATATTACTATTAAAGGTAACCTTCTTATTAAAAATAACATCCTATATAGTAAAAACTTTACTATAAGTAGGGCTTTATATTTAATATAAGTTACTTAAGCTGTAGCCTATAAGAAAACTAATTTAGGCCCTTAGGGCTAGTTCTTATATTGAATTATAGTGAAGTTAGGTATTATTAGTAAGTATATATACTTTATAGCTGTATATATATACGTAAGAAAGGTCTAGCTAAACGTGCACTATATTAGCTTTACTCTAGAAGTGCTTATACTACAGTTAGTATAAGGTTTTCTAACTGTAAGACGCTTATAGTATATAGTTATAAAGGTAGATAGTAGCTATCTAGACCTCTAGCTAAAGGATATCTAGTAGGTATATATTAATTACTATACTATATACCTTTTACTTAATAACTATAGTAATACGCTCTATAGCTCTATTTTATACTTAGGTATTTAGGGCGCTTACCTTAAGGTGTATACTATATACCTCTATTACGTTTATAATATCTAAGTAGTATAGAAGCTTATTATTAGTCTTAATAACCTTTACCTAACAGTTATATTATACTTCTAATAGGGTAAGGAAGTCTATAAGTATAGTAAGTAGTATCTTAGTAGTTCTTTAGTGTAGGTAGAAATCCTATATATAACTACTACTGCAGTTAGAAATTATTATATAAGACGTATATCCTATGTAACTAACCTCTAGATTATAGAAGTTAATTACTAAGTAGTTACTAGGCTTTATGTAGATTATAGATTCATATAGGCTGTATCTAACTAAGCAGTAGGCTTTACCTTTTATATAGGTAATACAGTTAATAATGTAAATCTTATAATTATTAGAGCCTTTAAGATACACTCTATAAGCTATATTAATAATCCTTTTAATTACTTTAGGGCCTAGGTAACCTAGCCTATAGTGCTAAGTAAATAGGCTGCTAAGAATTAGCTTCCTATATATCTTTATAGTGTATTTATTTTACTAGCGTAATTAGGGCGCTTTATCTAAGCCTATAGGAGGTAAAGGTATTGTAGCAGCTAAAGCAGCCTCTACCTTAAAGGCCTATAGTTAAGGATCTATTAGTTATAAATATTATTAAAGCAGGTTATAAAAGACCTATCTGCTTTCTATAGTAAGAGGAGTCTTATATTATTTACTATCTAAGTAGGAATAAGTAAGGTATTCCTTTACACTATACTATATACATAATATAGTTAATCTATATAGATACAGAGAAAAACCTACTATTCTTCTTTAGTAGGAAAACTACTCTATCTTATCAAACATTAGAAAGTTAGCTTATTTTTACCTAACACTATATAGGGTATAATATAATATAAAGGAAATATAATACGTAAGGTAGGGTGCATTATTATTAGAGCCCTATTATGTATGTAGGGCTTAGGGCTCTACTTCTATAGGGCTCTAGTGGCTAATTAGACTTCTGCAAAAGTAGTATTCCTGTAGTTAGAATTAAACTAACTGTCTGTACGTAAAGCGTATAGATACTGCTAGACGTATGCTACTGCGTTACGTAGGTATCTGCTTTCTACAGGTAGTTATTTCTAGGGCTAGTATCCTACTAAAGGCCTTATTACTTTAGCTTCTTAAAGAACATTAGGTTAGCTGTAAGGCTAGGGTAAAGAGTAACATTATATAAGGTAAACCTTATAATAGTGCCTATACGCCCCCTAAGCTTAATTTACATAGTGCTATACGCTTTAATTAGTAATTACTATAAGCTAGCCTATAGGAAATTACTTACTAGCGTAGCTCTTAATATCTTAAACTATAAAGGCTTATTAAAAATATATACTATTAATGTTAGAAGGCTGTATATAAAGACTTATATGTATGTATATGTATTGTAAAAGGCTTAATTTATCTAAGTCTAAGTAGCTTAAATACCTACCTTAAATAGGCTTTCTAGCTGCTAACTTATACGTATAAACAGAGTGTAGAATGACATTTAGACACTTATGCTTTTTACTTTTTGTATAACTAAGTTAGTAGGAGCTATTTATACTTTTCTTCCCTTATTTTATCCTTCCTACTATGTATCCCCCTTTTGTAAGGCTAGTAAAGAGGGTGACTATTAGTGTTTAGTCCTTTTGTATAATGCTTTTATTATAGATAAGTTATTAGATTTGTTAGAGAATTACTAGATTAATATAGGTAAATTTCTCTTATAAATATCCTATAACATCCCCTAGCTAGTTAATATACATATTGTTATCTATAGGCCTATAGCCTAGTTAAAGTATGTCTTCTAGGTACTAGGTTGCTTAATAGGTCTTATATGTTATAGGACGTAGGATTTAGTATTAAAGGTTAAAGGGTTAAAGGTCAAAGGGTTAGTTTTAGTGTTTTATTATCTTATATAGGAGGTAGTTAATAATAACGTTATAAGCTAGTTTAAGATCTTATATGTATTAGTGTAATATGTATCTAAAGGATAATAGTTAAATAATAACGTTGTAGATATATGTAGGTCCTATAGGTAAGCGTGTGATTAACGCCTAGAAAATAGAAGGAATAATATAGGGCTAATAACGTTAGGAGAAAATACCCTTTTTCTAAAGTTTGTTAGAAGGCACTTATTAATAGTAACGCTGTAGCTATAGAGCCTCTATTCAGCCTGTTCTTAGCATATTTATATAAGCTAGGCTTATATAAATACCTCTTCTTCCTTATCTATATATACCCTCTAGCATTTATAAACGTTAGAAGGCTGTATATAAAGACTTATATGTATGTATATATGTTATAAAAGGCTTAATTTATCTAAGTCTAAGTAGCTTAAATACCTACCTTAAATAGGCTTTCTAGCTGCTAACTTATGCGTATAAACGGAGTGTAGAATAACATTTAGATAATTAAGCCTAAATCTAGTATTACTAACCAAGCTAGGTAATAAAGGCTTTTTATAGTATAAAAAGAGGCTAGTATAATCTTTCTCCTACACCTACTATATAGTTAGTTATTCTTAATAGTTACTACCCTTACCTCTTATAGGCGTTTAGTAAGCTTTAGGTTACATTATACATACTCTTTAATTATAGCCTTAACTACTTTACTCTCCTACTGCCCTTTAGGGTGTATATAAGGAAGGGCGTACTAGCAGTAGTTAATATAGTACCCTAAGGTAAGATAAAGCTAGCAGCTTATATACTTTAAAAGCAGTATCTTTACTATACTTATACTTAACCTTTCTTATTTAGGTAGTAAGCTCTACTCTTATAAAGGCGCTAGGAGCCCTAATAATAATAAAGATTATTTATAAAGTACACTTAGCTTATAAGATTATATCTACTAGTAGCCTCTATAGCTATAATTCCTACTACTACAGCCTCTATTACTTTAATTACTATAGTTACCTTTAGGGTTCTTATAGCCTATATTAGTTAGGCTAAAGGCGCTATATATTACTTTTCTATTCTCTAAGGCGTTAATATAGGTTATAGCTTTATATACTGCTGCTACAGCCTATATAACTATAAGACTACTATCCTTAACAGCGCTATCTCTTATTTTAATAAAGGTCTAAGTCTAGGCTATAAAGTAACTATTTAAAAGGTATATTATAAGGTTACTAAACTAGTCTTTTAGGTTAGTAGTGCCTAAGATGCTACTTATAGCACCCTTATTTAAAGCAGCCTACTATTTAGTAATCTACTTCTTAACTACTTCTTAGTTAGTTAAGGTAGCTCTTATACCCTTAAGAAGGGTCTTTCTATAGGCTAATTTTGCTTTAAGATCCTAATTAGCAGAGTAATAGCATAAAAGAAGGTTAGTACTAATAATATTTCTAACCTAATTAAGAAGCTTATTATAAGCCCTTTTCTAATAGGTATATATTTAGTATCTTTAATTATAATTACCTTAGTAGTCCTTATAGACTGCTAATTTAGCACTTAATAGCTTATAGATATCTAAAGCTTATAGGCGCTTATTATTATTAGGTAAGGGGCTAACAGTAGAGCTACTTTAATTAGTTCTTTTTAGGTAGTTACTTAGCTCTAGCATTCTTAGAGCCTAAAGGAGCGTAGGAAGAGCCTTATAAGTAGCCCTTAAGCCCTTAAGCATAGGGTTAATTACTTGCTAAAGGTTATTTACTTTTACCTTTAATTTTAGCTACTTAAACTAAAGGACCTAGTTATAGGTAGTATTAAGAGTAACTTTTACGTTATTAGTTATTATTATTTACTTTTAGCTTATAGGAATTATATTACTAAGCTTATTACTATTAATTTCTAAATATATAAGACTCTTAATTATTAAATTAATAAGGGTAATAGTAATAAGTTAATATTATATATATTATACGTTATGTGTATATCTAACTATATATATAACTATAACTATTACGTTACCCTTACGCCTAGCCTTACTACCTAACTAGGCCCTTAGCAACCCCTTTTCTAGGTGCCTAAGGCCTCTATAAAGCCTACTACCTAGGACGAAGCCTGCAGCAGTCCCTCTAATATTTACTAAGCAACTAGGCTAACTTAGGCTAATAACTCCTATCTCTATACACCCTTTCGGCGCGCATAAAGTGCCCTCTATAGGACCCTCTAATTTAATAAAAGGGGTTGTAAAGGGCCTAGTTAGATAGTAAGAGGCAGGCGTAAGAGCAACATAATAGTTACATATATATATATAACGTATAATACATATAATTACTATATAAGGTACCTCTAGTAAATTTAATAATTAAGAGTCTTATACGCCTATATACCTATGTAATGCAGTAGTATACGTCTAGTAGCGTCTATATACTTTATATGCAGACAGTTAGTTTAATTCTAACTACAGGAAGCTACTTTTGTAGAAGTCTTATTAGCTACTAGAGCCCTATAGAAGTAAGGCCCTAAGCTATACATACATAATAGGGCTCTAATAATAGTGTATCCTACCTTATGTATTAAATTTCCTTTATATTATATTATACCTTATGTATTAAATTTCCTTTATATTATATTATACCTTATGTATTATATTTCCTTTATATTATATTATACCTTATATAGTGTTAAGTAAAAATAAGCTAATCTTCTAATATTTAATAAGATAGAGTAGTTTTCCTTCTACTAAAGAAGAATAGTAAGAGGTTTTTCTCTCTACCTATATAGATTAATAGTATAGTGTATTTAGTATAGTGTATAGAAATATCTTACTTAGCTTACTAAGTGAAAGAATATAAGTAAGACTTCTAATATATATACCTATATACTAACTATAATAAGCTTTATATAGTAAAAGTCTTACTTATATTATTTTATCTAAATAGAATAAGTAAGGTATTATTATTATATTATACTAATTATATTATATTAATTTATTCTATATAGTTAGAGATAAAAACCTTTTATTTTATTATAAATAGAAAAATCTCTATTTAATTAAATATTAGGAAGGTTAGCTTATTTTTACCAAACTAAATATAGAGAGTAATATAGTATAAAGGAAACATAATATATAGTAGGGTGTATTATTATAAGAGCCTTATTATATATATAAGGCTTAAGGCTTTACTTTTATAAAGCTTAAGTAGCTAATTATAGTTCTATAAAAGTAGTATTCCTATTATTAGAAATAAACTAACTATCTATAATATACATACATAGTAAGTCAGCTATTATAGTAAGTTAGCTACCTCCTTCTACCCTCTAGCTATTTATATAAGTTAATTAATTAGCATTATATAAAATTAATTAAAACTACTTATTATCCTCTTCTTTAGAGGTCTCCTAAACTACCTAATATATTTATACATTATATTTAGTCTTTCTGTAATTACTATATTGCTGCCTATGTATTTTACCCCCCTCTATATAAGCCCCCTCCTAACATATATTTTTGCCTCTAGTATTAATAACACCCTTCTCTACCTAGAGTACCTCTACTTTAGCTCCATTAAGAGACCCTCTAAGATGTAGTTAGGTCTTTTTAGCCCTTTAATGCTTACTTAGTATCTTATTTACTATATAAAGCTTATAGCGCTTAGCTTAAATAAAAGTTAGTTTATATACTAACTTACTAATACCTTTAGCTTATAAGTTAACTACTTTATATAAATAGGTTAGTAAGCTATATTAATAACTAGTAATCCTTTTCTCAAGTAATATAGAGCTTTATATAGCGTTATATACTGTAGTTAGTATCTTTAGGTCCTAAGAGCCTTAGCTGCTTAGGCGTAAGTTAGATAGTATTAGTATCTTTAGCTTAAAATCTAAGTAGGAAATAACTACTTTTAGGTTAAAAATAATAAGGCTAGCCTATCTAAAGCTAGCTTATATATTTTCTTTACCTATTAAAGTAAAAAAGGCTACCTTAAAGGTAAAAAAGAAGTTATCCTTAGTAATATATATAATCTATTTAAGAACGCTAATTAAACTAGCGTAGAACTAATTAGATCCTACAGTTAAGATTAGTTATATAATATAAAGAAAAAAAAAACTAATAACAGCAGTTAGCCTAATATAAGCACTATGCCCTATTCTTATGCTGTTAACTTAGTAAGGTAGCTTATTTAAAAATATATAGTACTATAGGGGTTAGTATAGTCTACTAGAGATAGCTTTGCTCTTAAGGTCTATACTACTAAGGTCTACAGTAAGAACTCTTAACTATAGAGGTATTTAACCTTAAGAGGCAGGCTTATTAGGTATATATAATTAGCTAGAATAGAATCTATAACCTACTAAACCTATAATCTAGATAAATCTCCTGCAACCTGCTAAACCTACAATCTAGATAAATCTCCTATAACCTACTAAACCTATAATTTAGATAAGTTATCCTTAAACTAAAGTAACTAAATTAAATCCTCCTTTCTAATCTTATTAAGTCTAATCTTATTAAGTCTTTATCTTATATACCTTAGTTATACCTACGTAACGCAGTAGCATGCGTCTAGCAGCGTCTGTGCGCTCTGCGCGCAGACAGTCAGTTTAATTCTAACTGCAGGAAGCCACTTTTGCAGAAGTCTAATTAGCCACTAGAGCCCTGTAAAAGTAGAGCCCTAGGCCCTATATACATAATAGGGCTCTAACAACAGTGCACTACACCTACGTATTATGTTTCCTTTTGTAATAATCCTGTATTATGTTAGGCAAAAATAAGCTAACCTTCTAATGTTTAATAAGATAGAGTAGTTTTCCTCCTATATAAATTACAGGAGGTTTTTCTCTCTACCTATATAGATTAATAAGTACTATGTATATAGAATAGTGTAAGAAAATACCTTACTAGTTCCTACCTAAATAGTAAATAATATAAGACTCCTATTACTATATATACCTTAGTTATACCTATACTTAACTTAAATAACCCTTTTAATATTAACGCCCCTCTTAATTATAACCCCTTAGAGGTTATAAAACAGTTTATAACAGCTTAAATAAGCTTTATTATTAAGTAGTATAAAAGAAACTCTCTATATAATATTATTACTATTAATAGCAAAATAGATAATTATATAGTAATTAATATTACTAATATTAGATTAGTAATCTTACTTCTTAATAGCCTAGCAGCTAATACAGGCCTTATTATTAGGGTAAGGCAGGCCTTACAGTAGAGGCTCTGCTTTTTTGTTAGCAGGATAGCCTAGCAGAGGGAGGACAGATTAACTATTACTAAGATAAAGCGCTTAGGCTAGCTGCAGGTAGTGATCTACGCTATCTAGTAGGTGTAGTATAATTAAGGGAAAGTCTAAAGGTTAGAGAAAAGAGATTTTACTAGAAGCTCTAAGGGTTCCTAACAGTTAGCTACCTAGATAGTGCTTATTCTAGAGAGGAGACTTATATACTGTTAGTTAGAAACTTAATGCAATAGTTATACTTAATATATATCACTAGACCCCTAGAAAATAAAATAAGTTTACATAATGTATAGCCTAGAAGGGTATATATAATCTATATCTATATTATTTTCTTAATTTCCTTATTATATAACGCCTTTAGCAGACTAAAACAGCTAATATTAAGAGGCTAAAGCTTATATAATAAATAGAGAGGTATATAAAGAGTAATAATACTATATTTCTTATAGTAATTATTAAACTTAGTAGACTTATAGCTGTTATAGCTATTAAGGATTAAAAGCTACTTAATACCCTTATATAAGACTTTATACACTTTTTAAAATACTATAGCTAATTTAGACTAATCTTATTTATAGTCTATCTATTTTTACTAGGGTAGATATACTATTAGGGTAGGAATTAGCTATTAGTATACTATAAGAGGAGGTAATATTTACTTTTAATAATAACATATAGAGGTAGCACTTAGCTATCTGTATATACACCCTAAATAATAGAAACCTATTTGTAATTACTAAGCTACTTTATATAAGGCCTTCTATAGTAATTAGAGGTTATAATAATCTTTATATATAATAGTATTCCTATTAAGAAGCCTATCTTATTAAAATTATAGATATTATTATTATAGATTCTATACTTTGTAATTATGTTTTATATAAGGGTAAACTAGGCCTATATAATTATAGGATTCTTAGCTAATACCCTCTAATAGTTAATTCTATATTAAAAATGTATCTTTAGTTATAGTTAGCATTATATAAAGTTCTCTACCTATTAGGGTCTAATATACGTTATATTACGTTTATTAAGGAGGTAGTTAGCTATATCTTATATGTTAATAAGTTATAAGGGAAATCCTTAATTAATAAGGTTAATAACTTATTTAAGAATTACTGTTTCTTTTAGCCTAGTTATCTTTATTAATTTTAATTATGTTTCTTATTATAGTAGTTATTTAACGTATTAGTCCTAAAGTGTTATTCTTAGGATATTATAAATAGTAGCTGCTTTTTATATAGAAAGATTTAGGTCTTTATTAATAGCTTAAAGTGTAAGTATAATACAGCTTTCTTTTAAGGAGGATTCTATAGTTATATATAGAGGAAACTTAGTGTAAAGAGGAAATATATAGAAGTAATAAGAAGTAGCTAACTTACTATATATATACGTTATATAAAGTATATAAATACTACTAGATATATACTTCTATATTATATAAGTCTATAATAAGCTTTTTAGTAAGAGAAGTCTTATATTATTTACTATCTAAGTAGAAATAAGTAAGGTATTTCTTTATACTAATTCTATATATATAGTACTTATTAATCTATACTAAGGAGAAAAACCTCCTACTATTCTTCCTTAGTAGGAGGAAAGCAACCTTATTATTAAATATTAGATAGTTAGCTTGTTTTTACCTAACATAATATAGGATTTATTATAAAGAAAAACATAATATATAGGTAGAGTGCACCTACGTGATGCAGTAGCATGCGTCTAGCAGCGTCTGTACGCACTTTATGCATGCAGACGGTTAGTTTAATTCCGACTGCAGGAATACCACTTTTGCAGAAGTCTGATTAGCCACTAGAGCCCTGCTAAAGTAGAGCCCTAGGCCCTACATGCACAATAGGGCTCTACCAACAGTGCAACCTACCCTACGTATTATGTTTCCCTTTATAATAAACCTATATTATATTAGGTAAAAACAAGCTAACCTTCTAATATTTAATAATAGGGTAGTTTTCCTCCTATATAAATTACAGGAGGTTTTTCTCTCTATGTATAGATTAACTGTATTATGTATATAGTATAGTGTAAAGGAATACCTTACTTATTCCTACTTAGATAGTGAATAATGTAAGACTCCTCTTGCTAATAAGTAGAGTGCACTATTAATAGAGCCCTATTATGTATATAGGGCTTAGGGCTCTACTTTTATAGGGCTCTAGTAGCTAATTAGACTTCTGTAAAAGTAGCTTTATATAGTTAGAATTAAACTAACTGTCTACATGTATAAAAGTGTATATAGACGCTGCTAGATATATGCTACTACGTTACGTAGGCCTATAATAAGCTTTATAAAGCTATTTATAAGTGTATTAATTAGTAAGATAACTACTAATACTACTAAAACTATCTTTAACTTTACTACTAACTAAGTGCTTTAGTTTAATTAGTTAAAAACTAAGGTAAAGTCCTATAAGCTTTAGGCTATAATTAACTTTTTATACGTCTAGTAAAAGACACTATTATTATAATAGAAGTCTTACTTAGATTCTTCTACATAAGTAGGCTATATAAGGTATTCCTATATACTATTCTAGTTACACTATACTTATTAATCTCTACTAAGGAGAAAAACCTTATACTATTCTCCTTTAGTAAAAGGAAAACTACCCTTTTAATTAAATATTAGAAGGTTAGCTTATTTTTACCTAATATAGTATAATATATATTATAAAGGAAACATAGTATATAATCGTGCCACGCCCCTACTTTTCTTAGGTCATGTAAGCTTACCTGCGTCAGCAGGTTCTCACAGGCTATACGCAAAAACCACCTATACGCAAAGTTTAATATTACATAATAAAGGAATTAAATACAGTATTTAATATAATAATATTAGCTTAATCCTAAAATAAGACGAAAAGTCTCAATAATTCTTAAATAAATTAAAGAGCTTAGAAATATTTTTAAAGTCTTATATAAATTAGATAAATATATAGAAGTATAGTTTCTTATATTAAGTAACTGCTAAACTTATATACTCTTAGTATACTATAGTATATAAAATAAAGTAAAAATACATAATAGATACTTAACTTGTAATAGAATTAAGTATTAATTTTATTGTATTTATTATATAGTTAACTACTAAGTTTTTAAAATACTATGTTTAATTCCTTTATTATGTAATATTGCACTTTACGTATAGGTGGTTTTTGCGTATAGCCTATAAGCACCTGCTGACGCAGGTAAGCTTGCGAAACCTAAGAAAAGTAGGGGCGTAGCATGATTAGATAGAGTATATTATTATTAGAGCCCTATTATGTATTTAGGGCTGAAGGCTCTACTTCTATAGGGCTTTAGTAGCTAATTAGACTTCTATAAAAGTAGCTTTCCTGTAGTTAGAATTAAACTAACTGTCTGTAGCATAAAGTGTATATAGATGCTGCTAGATATACACTACTGCGTTATATAGGTGTAAAAGACACTATTAAGAAATACAATAAGAAGCTTATAAAGCTTTTAATAAGTAACTATCTATATATTAATACTACCTCTTTAAGGCTTATACTATATTTAGTAAGCTTATTAGATATAGACTTAAGTATACCTAATTAGAGGTCTATACTTCTACTTATTTAGAAGACATTAGCTAGGTAACTATTTAAATATTCCTTAAATAAAGAGTATATAAGCTATACCTCCTCCCTTTTCTACTTAAAGGAAGATTCTACTATAGTTAAAATCTTTAAGTAAAGGTTATATAATATAGTTAGACATACCTTTATACTTAGACCCTACTTAGTTAAGTATATTTAGTTATACTTTTATAATTCTTTTACTTCTACCTCTTTAGAGAAACTAATATAAGTTTAAAATAAAAAGAAGTAATAATTTTACTTAGGCTACTAATAAGCTTTTAACTAGTAGTTACTAAAAAGCTATTAGTATTAATAAGCTATAATATTTTATTCCTAAGGAACTAAAATAAAACTACTATTAAGTAAGATATAAAGCCTTATTTATAATAAGCTATATATAAGATAATTTCTCTAATTTAATATAAAGACTATTATACTAACTTCTACTTAAGGAAGTTTAGACTTTAAGTATATAAGTAGATAAAGCTAACTATACATTTATTAGTAAAGGTATTATAGCTAGGCTCTACTAACTATAGGCTTAAGTAAGCTATATATAAAAGATTTATACACTACTTAAGCGTATAGGATATAATCTCTCCTTTTATTCTCTAGCTTAGATAACTAGTAATTAAGGTACTAATTACCTAAATAAGGCTTTACTTAGCTCTTTATATATCTAAGCTTATAATTTACTACTCTTACTAATTATACTATATAATAAGTAACTAAGATAAAATAATAAGTAAACTAGCTAAGCTATTAATATAGGGTATAAGATTTCTTAGACTTAGTAATAACTAACTAGCTACCCTTAAAGAACTTATTTTCTTACTTATAATGTAAATATAAATACTTACTAATTGTTAGAATAGCACTATTATATAACTATACGACACCCTTAACTTAGGGAGATAAGTGCAGAGATTAGATTATGTAGCACTTATTTATGCAGCAAAGGTAAACTACCTAAAGGTGTTACCTAACTAACTTAGGCATTATAGGACAGTATATCTATCTTATATAATACCTATCTTATAGTAAGGAAGGATAGTCACAGAATACATTTTTTAGTTTACTCTACCTTTTAGTACCTATATATATATATATAGTCTATTTAACACTAATTAGTAATTACTTAGTAATTATATAATTACTTTATATAATTACAGATTAGTAAGAGTAAAGAAATAAGAATTATTATACTAAACGTTATATAGTAATATATCTAAAATCTAACTACTGTTGCCTTCTAGTAAGAACTAAGTAGTTAGATATAAGGTATCTTATGCTATTTCCTTAATCCTACCTACTGTTACCTTCTAGTAAGAACTAGGTATTTAGAAGTAAAATAACTACTATTTTAGTTTTATATAATAGAGATCTTTACTATTACCTTCTAGTAAGAACTAAATAGAGATACTTACTATATAAATTCTAAAGTATGTAGTATATACTAATATATACATAACTATAATAATAGACACTATATAAGATAAAACAGCTACTACTAAATATAACTTTATATAGTAAGCAAAAAGGTAATCCCTTAAACAGACCTTAAGAGAAGGAACTATACTTACCTATATATAAACAGATAAGCGCTAAGAGTAAGATTCTACTTATTATATAGAAAAAGTTAATAAATCTAAGAATCTAAGGTAACTTAATTAACATTACTAGGGCGTTAAACTAGGAGGAACTTACTACGTATGTTAGATATGTAATTGTATAAATTCTCTATATTACCTTTAATAAGGACCTAATAAAGATTACTCTATATAAAGAATTCTACTATTAGATATCTACCTTATAGAATATAGTTAGCTAACTATATAGGTAGAAGCTTAT
The DNA here is from genome assembly GCA_003386485.1 of Colletotrichum lentis. Taxonomy (NCBI): domain Eukaryota; kingdom Fungi; phylum Ascomycota; class Sordariomycetes; order Glomerellales; family Glomerellaceae; genus Colletotrichum; species Colletotrichum lentis. Next base: position 602,963 of record NWBT01000035.1, on the reverse strand, counting down.
ATAAATCTTAAAGCAAAAGGGATTCTATATTAATACTATATAAAGCTTAACCTAATAGATTATAGACTTAATCTATACTATTATCTAGAAATCTAACACTTAGGATAAGTAACTAGAGTAACTCTCCCTTTATCTAATATATATAACAACCTTAGATAAATAGATTACACCTATAGAGACACCTACATAAAACCTTAATCCTATTACTACACTAGTTACTACTAAACTAGTAATAGACTCTATTAAGAACTTATATAACGTATAGATAACTTAAACTCTAGTTATATAAGACTGCTAATTAACAACTTAAAATATACCCCCTAAAACATAATTTACTTAGGAGGTTAATAGTTTCCTATAATTCTAAGGCTATATAATACCTATCTAGTAAAAAGATAGTATCTATAACCTTCTACTAAAGCGTATTATCTAAAACAGACTATACAAACTAAGTACTATTTTAATATTCTAGAAAGAATAGCAGAAAGATAGAAACTACACTAGTAAGCTATATAACATATTATATAATAAGGCTAAGGTCTTTATTAGCTTCTATTAACAGCTTTATATTATAGAAGATTAATACTATACTATATTTCTAGATATCCTTTAGGACTATATAGAAGAATTCTATCTCTATTATATTAGTCTATCTAGAGAGTAGGATATAATATATAATATATTAGATAAGTATCTTAATACTAATACTAACTATAGCTTATATTAGGCTAATTAGACTACTATATCTTTTATATAAGTAAGGAGAGAGAACCCTAAGAAGACTATAATAGAAGTACTAGAAACCCTCCTTAACAAAATACCTCTTATATAATAAGCACTTAGATCTAGATTTTAGGGTAAAGTAATACTTTATATATAAGTTACTTAAGCATACTAAGGAGCACCTAGGTCAGAAACTGCTCTTAGCAACCTTAAGGCAGACTATATATATAAGAAGTCCTTCTCTAACCTAAGGGCTTTACTTTAAGTAGCTTTTAATTAAAAGATAATATTATATAACATTTATTTTATAGGCAGAAGGTATACCTCTAACTAAAAGGGACGCTACAAGCAGCTATATAATAACTAAATCCCTAGATAACTACATAATAGAAAATAAGGTTAACTATTTGTAGGATAGAGACTTTTCTATATAAATAATAAGAGGTGTTTTATCTATAAGAAGAAGGGCTATTAGTTAATAAATTACATAGAGGATAAATAAAGGCATATAAAAAACTAATACATCTAGGTATATACTATATTTAACTAAGACCTATATAAGGATTTTATATTATACCTATTAGAAGTTAAAGGAGAGAATCCTATTAAAAACTTATATAATAATAACTAAGATATACACTCTAGCAATAAGGAAGCCTTAGCCTTCCTCTTATCTTTAGTATTCTTCTATTATATAATAGGAGAAGATATTTTTTTAGCTATAAAGATATTAGAAGTAAGTTATTTTATACTATAGGATCTATACAGCACTATATACTAGGGAGAGCTCTAAGATATAGGTGTAGCTAAGTTTTTAACTATTAGAAAACCTTAAGTGCTAGCGTACTTAAGAGAATACCTATATAGAGATGTTAATATACCTGCAAAGCGAGTTAGCTAACATAGCGAGTAAGCTACTTTTCCTACTTTCTACCTCTTTCACCTTTATACTAACTTTCCTCTATATATAACTATATAAACCACCTTAATTAAAAGTTATATTATCCTTACCCTCTAGGCTATTAAAAAGGACCTAAAACAGTCTATATAAAAAGCAGCCTAAACCTTTAAGGTTACTTAGATAATACTTTAAGACTAATATACTAGATGAATTATATAACCTAAAAGATAACTAAATATAATAAAGTTAAATATACCTAAAGAGAAGGTAATTCTTAAATAAGTTATTAACCTAATTAATTAAGGGTTCCCTCTGTAATAAGAAGATATATAAGAAATAGCTAACTAACTCCTAAATTTACATAATAGGATGTATATAGGACCCTAATAGGCAGAGAACTTTATATAATACATCCCTAAATTAAAAATATAATTTTAATATTAAATTAACTATTAGAGGGCTTTAGCTAAGAATCCTATAATTATATAAGGTTAGTTTGCCTTTATATAAAACATAATTACAAAGTATAGAATCTATAATAATAATATCTATAATTTTAATAAGATAGGCTTCTTAATAGGAATACTATTATTATTATTTTTCTATTAAGAGAAGTCTTATATTATTTACTATCTAAGTAGGAATAAGTAAGGTTTTTCTTTACACTATACTATATACAGCAATAGGAGTCTTACATTATTCACTATCTAGGTAGGAACTAGTAAGGTATTCCCTTACACTATTCTATATATATAGTACTTATTAATCTATATAGGTAGAGAGAAAAACCTCCTATAATTTATATAGGAGGAAAACTACTCTATTTTATTAAACATTAGAAGGTTAGCTTGTTTTTACCTAACATAATATAGGATTATTATAAAGGGAAAACATAATACGTAGGTGTAGTGCACTATTATTAGAGCCCTATTATGTATGTAGGGCCTAAGGCTCTACTTTTGTAGGGCTCTAGTGGCTAATTAGACTTCTACAAAAGTGGCTTCCTGCAGTTAGAATTAAACTAACCGTCTGCGCGCAGAGCGTATAGACGCTGCTAGACGTATACTACTACGTTACGTAGGTACACTATACTATATATATAATACAGTTAATCTATATATAGAGAGAAAAACCTCTTATAATTTATATAGAAGGAAAACTCCCTTATTATTAAATATTAGAAGGTTAGCTTGTTTTTACCTAATATAATATAGGATTATTATAAAAGGAAAATATAATATATAGGTAGGGTGCACTATTATTAGAGCCCTATTATGCATATAGGGCCTAAGGCTCTACTTTTATAGGGCTTTAGTAGCTAATTAGACTTCTATAAAAGTAGCTTCCTGTAGTTAGATTTAAACTAACTGTCTGCATATAGAGCGTATAGACGCTACTAGATATATACTACTACGTTACATAGGTAGGAATACTATTATATATAAAGGTTATTATACCCTTCTAGGCTATACATTATGTAAATATGTTTTATTTTCTAGGGGTCTAGTAATATATATTAAGTATAACTATTATATTAAGTTTCTAACTAACACCTTAGAGCTTCTAGTAAAATCTCTACTTCTGTCTAGCCTTAATTGTACTACACCTACTGGATAGCGCAGATCACTGCCTGCAGCCAGCCTAAGTGCTCCTTTATTATTACAATTTTAGATATATTATCCTGCTTCTAGGCTATCCTGCTAACAAAAGAGTAAAGCTGCTACTATAGGGCCTACCTTACCCTAATAATTAGGCCTATATTAGCTGCTAAGCTGTTAAGAAGTAAGATTACTAATCTAATACTAGTAATATTAATTACTATATAGTTATCTATTCTGCTATTAATAGTAATAATGTTATACAGAGAGTTCCTTCTATACTACTTAATACTAGAGCTTATTTAAGCTGTTATAAACTGTTTTATAACCTCTAAGGGGTTATAATCAAGAGGGGTGCCTAGTTTAAAGGGGTTATTTAGGTTAAGTGTAGGCATAACTAAGGATAAGGAGTTAATAAGATTAGACTTAATAAGATTAGAAAGAAGGATTTAATTTAGTTGCTTTAGTAGGTTTTAGGATGATTTATCTAAACTGCAGGTTTAGCAGGTTATAGGTATAGTTAATAGGAGAATCCTAGATTCTATCCTAGCTAACTATATATACCTAATAAGCCTGCCTCTTAAGGTTAAATACCTCTATAGTTAAGAGTTCTTACTGCAGACCTTAGTAGTATAGACCTTAAGAGCAAAGCTATCTCTAGTAAGTTAATCTAGCATTAAGTAGACTATACTAACCCCTATAGTACTGTGTGTTCTTAAACAAGCTACCTTACTAAGTTAACAGCATAAGAATAGGGTATAGTGCTTGTATTAGGCTAACTGCTGTTGTTTTTTTTATATTATGTGACTAATCTTAACTGTAGGATCTAATTAGTTCTACGCTAGTTTAATTAGCGTTCTTAAATAAAGGTTATTATAACTTCTAACTATAAGGGAAGGCCTTATATAAAGCAGCCTAATAATTATAAATAGGTTTCTATTACTTAGGGCGTATATATAGATAGCTAGGTACTACCTCTATATATTATTATAAAAGGTAAATATTACCTCTTCTCTTAGTATACTTACTGCTAATTCTTAGCTATATAGTGTATCTATCTAAGTAAAAATAGATATATAATAAATAATATTAGCTTAGATTAGCTAAAGCACTTTAATTAGTATATAAAGACTTATATAAAAGGCTTTTATTACCTCTTAATCCTTAATAGTTATAATAGCTATAAATTAACTAACTTTAATAAATACTATAAAGAATAAAGTATTATTACTTTATATATACCTCTCTATTTATTATATAAGCTTTAGCCTCTTAATATTAGGTGCTTTAGCTTATTAAAGTACTTGTAAAGTAAGGAATTTAAAAAGATAATATAGATATAGATTTTATATATTACTAAGAATAACTTCTTTTTTATCTTTAAAATAGTATTTCTTACCTTAATAGGTAAAAATAATATATAAGCTAGTTTTTAATAGGTAGGCCTTATACCTTTTAACCCTAAAGTAGTTCTTTCTTACTTAGATTTTAAGCTAAAAATACTAATACTATTAAACTTATAGCTAAATAGCTAAGGCTTTTAAGACCTAAAGACACTAACTATAGTAGTAGAGGGTATATAAAGTACTACCTCCCTTAAAAAGAAGATATAAGTATATTAAGGTAGCTTACTAATACTAATATATAAAGTAATTAACTTCTAAGCTAGAGGTATTAGTAAGTTAGCCTATAGGCTTACTATTATTAAGGCTAAGAACTATAAGCTTTATATAAGGATAGAGGTATTAAGTAAGCACTAAAGGGTAAAAAAGACCTAACTACATCTTAGAGGGTTACTTAATACTGCTAAAGTAGAGGCACTATAAATAGAAAAAGGTAGAATTAATACTAAAGGAGAGAATAACCCTTAGAAGGAGGGTTATACAGAAGGTACTAAACTATATATAAGGTAATATAGTAATTATAGAAAGCCTAAACATAATATATAAACCTAAAAAATAGTTTAGAATAGTAATAAGGAATAAGGTAATAAGTAGTTTTAATTAATTTTATGTATTATAGTTAAATTAACTTATATAAAAGGTTAGAAGGTAGAGGAAGGTGGCTAACTTACTATGTTAGCTAACTTACTATGTAGGTACGTTATAGGTACTAGGATTAGCCTATATATAATTTAGTGTAAATATGTTAATTACAGCTATAAGGACTATAACTATAAAAAACCTACTTAGTAGTATTACATACTATATCCTTAATATATCTACATTATTTCTATTTTCCCTATATAACGCTAACTAACTTAGCGTGTATTTTAATAATATTAATAATATTATTATATAAAAGGACAGACTGTTAATCTTAGTTATTTAAAAATAAGGTTATTTATTCTTTAACTTAAGCTATATAGAGGTAGGAATGTTCTTTACTAAAGAGTAACTTTAATAACTTTACTAACGTTTTAGACACTCTTATATAGATTAACTACACTAGCTTCTAAAGAATGCTAGACATAATAATATTAACCCTACTATTCTAAAGAGGATCCAGAGATTCTATTATTACTACTAGTTATATAACTCTACTCTAAGGAGGTTTAAGTTCTCCTTAAAAAATAATAGCTACTTTAACTATAAGATACTTATAGATATTATATAACTAAGGGAGAATAATATTCTTTATGTTATTAATATAGAGATAGGATTTTAGGGTGTAATATTCCTATAGTTAATATTAGTATTAGACACTTAGAACGCTTTTTATAAGTGCTAGATTAGTATATACGTTAGTCTACTAGACTATATTATATATAATCTAAGGATAAATTTTACTGCTATAGAATATAGAGGCTAGGCTAAGATTATAGAGATTATATATAATAAGATACTTATAGAAGCATATCAGGTAGTTAGTAAGATTAAAAAAGCCTATATACTACTTAGATATATATATAATATCCTCTACTAGGAGATTAGTTATAATATAGATAATAAAATAATCCTCTAGATAGCTGTAAAAGCCCTAAATAATACTGCTAGTCTAAACAGCATTATACTAACTATTCTTGTTTTTAGTACCTACCTCTAAATTAATAAGAGCTTACTACTATTACTAGACGTTATATAAAGAGTAGAAGCAGTCTAAAAGGTAATAAAACTGCTTTAAAGTATTTATATAAAAGTTAAGATTAATTATATAATTAATATTAGGAATTGCTTTAATATCTAGAGGGTACTTTCCCTCCCTATTAGGAGTAAAGTGCTAGTATAGAGAGAAAAGAAGGGTTAGGTTAGCCTATATAAGATTAAAGGCATTAAGAGATATATTATTATTATTAAGATAGTAAACAGTCCTAGATAGTTTTATATAATATATATAAAGCTATACCTTTATAAGGAAGACTTAAGATATAAGTAGACCTAAGTGTTATATAGCTAACCCTATAATAATACCTAAGGAAGAGAGGATAACTAAAGAAGGGCTAGAAACCTACTATATAATAATTACTATAAGTGTATATTATATACTTATTATAAAGAAAAAGACTACTATAACCTTACAGTTAGACTCTAACTTAATAATATTATTACAGCCCTAAGGGCACTATATAAAGAATTAAATAGGATTAAGATTAATACCCTTATTAACTAAGGAGTATTTACTTTTATCTTATATAACCTAGATAAGCATAATAGAATCTATATCTATAGCACTTAAATAGTATAAGAGGTTAAGAACTTATTAACTAAGCTATATAAGAAGTTAAGACTTGTTATATAAGGTTATAGGAACTAGGAGAAGGAAGCACTCCTTACCTAGGCGCCTATAATTATTAAATTAATAGGGGTAATAGTAATAGGTTAATATTATGTATATTGTGTGTTATGTGTGTATCTGACTGTATATATAACTGTGACTATTACGTTGCCCTTTTGCCTAGCCTTACTACCTAACTTAGCCCTTAGTAACCCCTTTTCTAGGTGCCTAAGGCCTCTATAAAGCCTACTGCCTAGGGTGAAGCTTATAGCAGTCCCTCTAATATTTGCTAAGTAACTAGGCTGAATTAGGCTAATAACTTCTATCTCTATGCACCCTTTCTAGCGTATATAAAGTGCCCTCTATAGGACCCTCTAATTTAATACGCCCCCTTAGGGAAGGCCTTCTTATAGGCCTTTATAGCTTATAGCTGTAAAAGGTAGAGCTTTTACCTTATAATACCCTACGCAAAAGGCGCTTAGAAAGGGCTTTCCTATAACCCTATAGTGCTTATAGGGTACTAACGTATAGGAGATTATAAGTCTCCTCTACAGCCTATACGTCTTCCTTTATTATCTATGCTTCTAAGTAAGCCTTATCTTTAGTAAGCTCTTATACTTAGTTACACTTAAGAAACACCTTCTTATTAGTTATATTTATTTATTATAAGAAGGCCTTATGCTTTAATAGATTAAGGGCTTTAGTAAGTCTGTCTGCTATAAGCTCTATAGACAGCGTATACATAATGTTAATATGCTGCTAAGCAACCTCCTGCTGTAACTAGTAGTTATAAATATCTATATAATGTAACTTTATATAAAGCTTTAAGAGCTTCTTAGTTATAAGATTAACAGTCTGTTAATTATTATATTATATCTATATTCTTATAGGCTAAGGCGCTTTTAATACGTATATTAAGTGCTAGCTACGCTCTGTAGGGAGCTGTACTTATAAGCGTAATATTAATTAGCTAGTAAAAAGGGCTTCCTTAGCTGCTTATAAAAGCGTTAGAAGCTCTACCTTAGTAGTTAATATAGTAATAGTATCTTACTTATTAGCCTACTTGGTAATAAGGCCTCTAAAAAGCTTTATTATAAAGGCCTAAGAGCTTTTATAGTTAAGTAAATTATCTATAAAGCTTACGTTAGAGGTAATCTCTAAGGTGTCTTTATTACTGCTAGGCTTAGCGCTAAATTAAAGGTAGAGGTAATATATATAATAAAGGTATAATAGTGTGTAGTTAGCAGCCTTCTAGTAGGCTTTACTTAGGTTTTAATTAAACCTTATAAGCCTACTTACTATGAAAGTAATATTAAGGTGCATTATAATAGCAGCATAAAGGATTATACTAACCTTCTATTAGTATCTATTTATCTTATAATATATTATGTTGTTAGTATGTAGTAGAAGCTCTTCCTTTATTATAGGGGTAAATTTATATATATTATTTATAACGTTAGTGCGTATAGGGAGCAGTTTTATAGCCTTCTCTATATATACTGCTTATAAGAGCTAGAGTCTTCTGCTTATATAGTTATATAGGACTTTAAGGCTTAGGAACTACTAGAGCTCTTAGCCTCCTTTAAGGTAATACTTTACTTAGAGGGCGCTTAGCTTCTTAATTACTGTATGCTTATAGGCCTTTAGAAACGCTAATATGTAGTTATTAATATAAAAGAAGAACATAATCTAGCCTTTCTGCTAGTAGTAATCTTTACCTATAATATATTAAAATCCTTATGTAATAAGTTCTACTTTAAAGTGCTATTACTAGAGGAGGAGTAATTAGCGTAAGCTATAAAGAGCTTTTTAAAGGCGTATAATAACGCCTTTCTTATAGTAACCTAGTAGTAACTCTATATACACTTCCTTATTAATATCTATATAGATAAATATATTAATAGCGTTATATTAGAGTAACTCTAAGTTAAAGTAGGTAGCTAAAGCTATTAATATTTAGAAGGATATACATACTAATATAGCTATATATATATTATATAAATCTTTTACCTATTAGTTACTATATATAATAAGCCTTACCTTTACTTTTATAAGGCAGCTATGTTTATTAAGCTTATATATATAGACCTATATGCAGTTAAGAATCTAATTACTATAAGTAGAGCCTTTAGGAACTTCCCTCTATAACCTTAATGTCTTATAGCTATAAAGATAGCTCCTTTTAGCCTCCTTAAAAGCATCTTTAAAAGGGTAGTTTACTAGCTAACTATATAATATAGGAAGGAGAGGTAGGTATTTCTAGTAGGTGCCTATCAAAAAGGCTGCTTTACTGCTTCTTATAGTAAGCCTATTAGCTGCCTCCTGCTTCTAGCCTATATTAGGCTACACGCTAGGCATACTTAAAGGTATACTTAGTTATACTTTTAGCTTTATTATAGGCACACCTAGTAGACCTACACTTACTAGCAAAATAAGGTAATTAGCCCTCTCCTATAGTATATAAGTGCTATCTAGTTGTTTCTACTTAGCTTTAATATATAAGTATTACTTCTAGTAAGAGTAACCTACTAGAAATGCAGCCTTAAAAGATTATCTTAGTAGCTTACGCTTAAGAGTTATATTATTAGTAGCTCCTTTAAGCGTTTGTAATTATTATTCTTAAGATCTTTCTTTCTACCTCTTTATATTAAGTGTATCTCTAAAGGTAGTTATAAATAAGGCTTTTAGGGGTAGTATTATTAGTAGCGTTATTAATATAAACCTTACTTTAGTATAAGGTAATAGAGGGGCTAGCCTTTTATAGCTGTAATTTAAAAGGTCTTTAGTTTTATAGCTGTAAAGGGTTAGGCTGTTAGGGCTTTCTGCCCCCTTAGTGTAGTTAGTATGTTTTTAAATCTTATTAGCTTCTTTATCTGCTATGTATATAAAGCTTCTTTTTTACACCTCTAAGTGTATAAGACGCTTAATTATAGCAGCTATTTCTCATAGATTGCTCTTATGTATGTTATTAGTAAGCTTTATAATATTACTATTAAAGGTAACCTTCTTATTAAAAATAACATCCTATATAGTAAAAACTTTACTATAGGTAGGGCTTTATATCTAATATAAGTTATTTAAGCTGTAGCTTATAAGATAGCTAATTTAGGCCTTTAAGGCTAGTTATTAGCGTTAATTACAGTAAAGTTAGGTATTAGTAGTAAGTATATATACTTTACAACTATATACATATAGGTAAGAAAGGTCTAGCTAAGTGTATACTACGTTAGCTTTGCTCTAGAAGTGCTTATACTACAGTTAGTATAAGGTTTTCTAACTATAAGATACTTATAGTATGTAGTTATAAAGGTAGGTAGCTACTATATAGACCTCTAGCTAAAGGATGTTTAGTAAGTATATATTAATTACTATACTGTATACCTTTTACTTAATAACTACAGTAATACGCTTTATAGCTCTGTTTTACGCTTAGGTATTTAAGGCGCTTACCTTAAGGCGTATACTATATACCTTTATTACATCTATAATATCTAAGTAGTGTAGAAGCTTATTATTAGTCTTAATAACCTTTACCTAACAGTTATATTATACTTCTAATAGGGTAAGGAAGTCTATAAGTATAGTAAGTAGTATCTTAGTAGTTCTTTAGTGTAGGTAGAAATCCTATATATAACTACTACTGCAGTTAGAAATTATTATATAAGATATATACCCTATGTAACTAACCTCTAGGTTATAGAAGTTAATTACTAAACAGTCTCTAGGCTCTATATAGATTATGGATTTATATAGGCTACATCTAACTAAGCAGTAGGCTTTACCTTTTATATAGGCGTTATAGTTAATAGTGTAAATCTTATAATTATTAGAGCCCTTAAGATATACTCTATAAGCTGCATTAATAATCCTCTTAATTACTTTAGGGCCTAAGTAACCTAGCCTGCAGTGCTAAGTAGATAAGCTGCTAAGAATTAGCTTCCTATACGTCTTTATAGTGTATTTATTTTGTTAGCGTAATTAGGGCGTTTTATCTAAGCCTATAGGAGGTAAGGGTATAGTAGCAGCTAAAGCAGCCTCTACCTTAAAGGGCCTATAGTTAAGGACCTATTAGTTATAAATATTATTAAGGTAGGCTATAAAGGACCTATCTGCCTTTTGTAGGTAGTTATTTCTAGGGCTTATATCCTACTAAATGCCTTATTACTTTAGCTTCTTAAAGGACATTAGGTTAACTATAAAGCTAGGGTAAAAGGTAACGTTATATAGGGTAAGCCTTATAATAGTGCCTATACGCCCCCTAAGCCTAATTTACATAGTTCTATATACTTTAATAGGGAGTTACTATAAGCTAGCCTATAGGAAATTACCTACTAGCGTAGCCTTTATTATCTTAAACTATAAAGGCTTATTAAAAATATATACTATTAAGCCTAAGTCTAATATTACTAAGTAAGCTAGGTAATAAAGGCTTTTTGTAGTGTAAAAGGAGGCTAGTGTAATCTTTTCCCTACACCTACTATATAGTTAGTTATTCTTAATAGTTACTACCCTTACCTCTTATAGGTGTTTAGTAAGCTTTAGGTTATATTATATATACTTTTTAATTATAGCCTTAACTGCTTTACTCTGCTACTACCCTTTAGGGTGTGTGTAAGGAAGGGCATACTAGTAGTAATTAATATAGTGCCTTAGGGTAAGGTAAAGCTAGCAGCTTATACGTTTTAAAAGTAATATCTCTACTGCGCTTATATTTAACCTCTCTTACTTAGGTAGTACACTTTACTCTTATAAAGGCGCTAGAGGCTCTAATAATAATAAAGATTACTTATAGAGTGTGCTTAGCTTATAAGATTACATCTGCTAGCAGCCTCTATAGCTATAATTTCTGCTGCTATAGTTTTTATTATTTTAATTTCTATAGTTACCTTTAGAGTTTTTATAACCTATATTAGTTAGGCTAAAGGCGCTATATATAGCCTTCTGCCTAATAGATATATTACTAAGGAGCTTTATTACCTTTTATATATTACTTATTATTATAGAGATTATAAGATTCTCTTTCTTAGTGTCCTTCTTACTCTGCTGTAGGTAGGTAAATACCTATTAGGTAAAGTAACTAGTTAAAAAGGCTTTTATAATATCCTAAAACTAGTGCTTTAAGTGTTATATATTAAGGACTTTATTAGCCTTTACGTTATAAAGGGTACTTTCCTATATAAGAAGCTATTTCTTAAGCTCTTTTACGTTATTAAGGTAATTCTAAGCGCCTTTATAGAGGATTCTTTTATATTTTATCTACGCCTTATTACGCTTTTCCTTTAGGCGCTTAGTAATATAATTCTTAAGCTTCTTTACCTATTAGTTAAGGTGCTTATCTAGTTTATAATAGTGTTCTAAAAGCTTAATACTTATAGTATCTCTAAATTAGTCCTATAGTAGAGTGTATTTTTGTATATATGTTTTATACTCCTTTAATATATTAGTATATTTACTTTACTGCTTCTTATATAACAGTAGGTTACTTAGTAAAAGCTTATAGACCCTTTTAGCCTATAAGTTAGTTACTACTATAGGCTTAAGGAGTAATCTCTAACTAGCTGTTAGGATTAGGGTTGCTACTACCCCTTAAGCGCTTAGGGAGCTTAATCCTATATATAGAGCTTAGTATCTTAGATAGTTATAAGGCTAAAGGCGTATTAGGCGCTCTATAAGTGCTGTAATAGTCTTACTAAGTATATAAGAATTACTTACTAATAGGTTAATTACTTCCTATAGGTTATAGGCTTTAGCTTTTACTTAGAGCTACTTAAACTAGATAGTCTAGTTAGAGGAGGATTTTAGAGTAATCTTTACGTTATTAGTTATTATTATATACTTTTTGCTTATAGGAATTACATTACTAAGCTTATTACTATTAATTTCTAAGTATATAAGACTCTTAATTATTAAATTAATAGGGGTAATAGTAATAGGTTAATATTATATATATTATAAATTATAAGGGGTTAGTCTAGTTAGTAAGACGCTAGCGTCTAGGCGCCTTACTTAAGGATATATATAGTGCAGTCTAGGCATAAAGTGCCTAAACTAGCAGATCTTTTAGTAGCACTACCCTGCTGCTAGAATAGTCTATTACAAGGCGTAGCATACTACCCTAGTCCTTATAATTATTTAAGCACTTTATAGGTCTTCTAGTTAAGCATAAAGTCTATAGGTTTAATTCCTGCTAGCAGCGTCACTTATATATAGGCAGGCTAGACTAAGGTAGGGCTCTAACTGCCTTAGTCAGCTAGGTTAGTCCTAGTTAGCGCCTTTAGATTAGCTAGCGCTAGCTCTACAGCATAAAGTGTAACCTACATTAGGCTTAGAGGGACTAACGTGTAATAGGCAGTGCCTAGTGCTGCCTAGCGACAGCTAGGCGCGCTAGGTGCTAGACGCCTAGGGCCTTTAGGGTTTGTATAGCCTTTATCTCCAGCGTATAGCATCCAGCGCCAGCAGACGTGTAGGCCTAACTCAGGACGCGTCGCGTTAGAAGGGAGGGCAGTTATAAGGGGTTAGTCCAGTCAGCAAGACGCCAGCGTCTAGGCGCCTTACTATTACGTTGCCTTTTTGCCTAGCCTTACTACCTAACTTAGCCTTTAGTAACCCCTTTTCTAGGTGCCTAAGGCCTTTACGAAGCCTACTGCCTAGGGCGAAGCCTGCAGCAGTCCCTCTAATATTTGCTAAGCAACTAGGCTGAATCAGGCTAATAACTCCTATCTCTATACACCCTTTCTAGCGCGCATAAAGTGCCCTCTATAGGACCCTCTAATTTAATAATAATCTAGAGGATAAGCTAACGCCTCTTACTTATAATTAGTATAACTCTCATTACGTCTTTTAGGTGTTATTATAAAGTATAAGATATTACTTAAGCTTACACCTAGGCTACTAATAAGTTAACTTATATAATTATTATAAGACTACCTAAGGAACTTAAAGGTAGATATCCTAAAAATATACTTCTCTAGATTATAAAGCTATTATATAGGCTTATAGAATTAGGACTCTACTAGTATAAGACATACTTAGAGTACTATAAGGTAGAGCTAGAGATAAAAGAGTCTATATATAACCCTTACCTCTACCTACGTAACGTAGTAGTATACATCTAGCAGCGTCTATGCGCTCTACGCGCAGACAGTTAGTTTAATTCTAACTATAGGAAGCCACTTTTACAGAAGTCTAATTAGCTACTAGAGCCCTATAAAAGTAGAGCCCTAGGCCTTATATACATAATAGGGCTCTAATAACAGTGCACCCTACCTATATATTATGTTTTCCTATTATAATAATCCTATATTATATTAGGTAAAAATAAGCTAACCTTCTAATATTTAATAATAAGGTAGTTTTCCTCCTATATAAATTATAGGAGGCTTTTCTCTCTATATATATATTAACTATATAGTGTATATAGTATAGTGTAAAGAAATACCTTACTTATTTCTACTTAGATAGTAAATAATATAAGACTCCTCTTACTACTAATAACTCTTACCTCCTCTTTATAATAGAGAGACTTAATACTTTTAGTATTATAGTAATATAGATAGATAACACTTTAAGCTTTATAATAGCTCTATTTTCCTAGAAAGAGGAGGAGAAATTATATGAAAAAGAGCTTTATATAAAGCCTAAGATAATACTTTAATAGAAAGAAGGACTTAACTTTAATAGAGAATAAATTAAGCTATATAATAACTACCTAACCTTTACCTAAAAAGGTTAAGTTAAGCATCTTACACTTATTAATAGTAGTATCCCTAACGTATAATAATAATATATCTTATAAAGGGTAAGGGAAGCTTACCTTACCTTAATTTACTAACTAAAAGCCTTATATAACCTGTCTGTTACTACCTAGGTAAAGGAGCTAGAAGCAAAAGACATTAAAGCTCTAAACGTATAACTTTAATAGTAGATTAACACCTTAGATTAAAGTCTTATATTTATACCTCCAGACCTCTTACGTATAAAGATGTATATATTTATAGATAGATCTTTTACTAATAATATTAACCTTTCTTTATAGCTAGGATTTATAATTATACTAGTAGAGTAAAGCGCTTATATAACTACAGACTTTAAGATTAGAGGTAATATTATACACTAGAGCTTAATAAAGTGTAAAAGGATTAGTAGAAGCGTTCTTATAAGTAAATTATATAGGATAGCTACTAGATTTAATAGTAGTATTTTATTAAGTATAACGCTTAACTACATTCTTTATACGCTCTAGATACTAAGGATACTAGTTATAGTATATTTAGACCTATAATCCCTATATAAATACCTTATATAACTAGGTATAACTAATAAAAAGAGACTTTATATATTAAGAGGAGTCTTATATTATTTACTATCTAAGTAGGAATAAGTAAGGTATTCTTTTACACTACTCTATATATATAGTACTAATTAATCTAGACTAAGGAGAAAAACCTCTTACTACTTTTTATAAGAGGAAAACTACCTTATTATTAAATATTAGAAGGTTAGCTTGTTTTTACCTAGTATAATACAGAAGTTATTATATTAGAAAACATAATACATAGGTAGGTTACACTGTTGTTAGAGCCTAATTATGTATGTAGGGCCTAGGGCTTTACTTTTATAGGGCTCTAGTGGCTAATTAGACTTCTACAAAAGTGGCATTCCTGCAGTTAGAATTAAACTAACTGTCTGCGCGCAAAGCGCATAGACGCTGCTAGACGCATACTACTGCGTCACGTAGGCATAAAAAGAGACTTATAATTAATATTATAGGCCTATAAGAGTTATATAAAACGAAAGAGATCTTAGAGGTAAGATAGATTAATAGTAAAGATAACCTTATAAACGCCCTTACTAAGAAGATACTAAATTTAGCACTATAACAGCTAGTAATAAGTAATATATTGTAAATTTAAATTAAGGTGTATATTAAAAGGTTAGAAGAGAAAAGTAATTAATAATTACTATATATAAGTCTACCTTTATATGTTAACTACCTAATTTACCTTCTTATCTAAATATATACTAAACACTACTAATCCTAAATTTAGTGCTTTATATAACTACCTAGCTATCTACCTATAAGTTATATAATTAGCTAGGAAACCTAAAAGAAACCCTTACTTAATAATAAGAGGAGTATTAGAACTACTAAGCTTATAACTACTTATAAGTAAATAAGCCTTCTTCTTTTTTATATAATAAGTATAAGAATAAGCATAATAAGAAATATTATTATTATTCTTATTATTCTTATTATTATTAGTATTATATAAGCCTCTACTATACCCTTCTAGGCTATACATTATGTAAACGTGTTTTATTTTCTAGGGGTCTAGTAATATATATTAAGTATAATTATTATATTAAGTTTCTAACTAACACCTTAGAGCTTCTAGTAAAATCTCTACTTCTGTCCCTTAATTATACTACACCTACTAGATAGCATAGATTACTACCTGCAGCTAGCCTAAGCGCTTTATCTTAGTAATAGTTAATCTATCCTCCCTCTGCTAAGCTATCCTACTAACAAAGAAGTAAAGCCTCTACTATAGAGCCTACCTTACCTTAATAATAAGGTCTATATTAGCTGCTAAGCTGTTTAGCAGAAGGATTACTAATCTAATACTTAAGATATTAATTACTATATATTTATCTATTCTACTATTAATAGTAATAATATTATAAAGAGAGTTCCCTCTATACTACCTAATAATAAAGCTTATCTAAGCTATTATAAATTATTTAATAACCTCTAAGAGGTTATAATTAAGAGGGGTATTAATGTTAAAAGGGTTGTTTAAGTTAAGCTTAGGTATAACTAAGGATAAGGACTTAATAAGATTAGACTTAATAAGATTAGAAAGGAGGATTTAATTTAGTTACTTTAAGAGGTAGGTTTTAGGATAATTTATCTAAATCGCAGGTTTAGCAGGTTATAGGTATAGTTAATAGGAGAATCCTAGATTTATCTAGATTATAGGTTTAGTAGGTTGTAGGTATAGTTAATAGAAGAATCCTAGGAGATTCTATCCTAGCTAATTATATATACCTAATAAGCCTGCCTCTTAAGGTTAAATACCTCTATAGTTAAGAGTTCTTACTGCAGACCTTAGTAGTATAGACCTTAAGAGCAAAGCTATCTCTAGTAAGTCAATCTAGCATTAAGTAGACTATACTAACCCCTATAGTACTATATGTTTTTAAATAAGCTACCTTACTAAGTTAACAGCATAAGAATAGGGTATAGTGCTTATATTAGGCTAACTGCTGTTATTAATTTTTAATTTTTTTTGCATTATATAACTAATCTTAACTATAGGATCTAATTAGTTCTATACTAGTTTAATTAGCGTTCTTAAATAGTTAGAATCTTTAAGTAAAAGTTATATAATATAGTTAGACCTATCTTTCTACTTAGACCCTACCTAGTGAAGTGTATTTAGCTATACTTTTATAATTCTTTTACTTTTACCTCTTTAGAGTAACTAGTATAGGTTTAAAATAGAAGGAAATAATAATTTTACTTAGGCTACTAATAGGCTTTTAATTAGTAGTTACTAAAGAGCTGTTAGCGTTAATAAGCTGTAATATCCTATTTCTAAGAAACTAAGACCTGTGTGACGTAGTGGTATGCGTCTGGCAGCGTCTGTGCGCTCTGCGTGCAGACGGTTAGTTTAATTCTAACTGCAGGAAGCCACTTTTGCAGAAGTCTGATTAGCCACTAGAGCCCTACAAAAGTAGAGCCCTAAGCCCTACATGCATAATAAGGCTCTAACAACAGTGCACTACACCTATGTATTATGTTTCCTTTTGTAATAATCCTATATTATGTTAGGTAAAAACAAGCTAACCTTCTAATGTTTAATAAGATAGAGTAGTTTTCCTTCTATATAAATTGTAGGAGGTTTTTCTCTCTACCTATATAGATTAATAAGTACTATGTATATAGAATAGTGTAAGGGAATACCTTACTAGTTCCTACCTAGATAGTGAATAATATAAGACTCTTATTACTGTAGAAAAAAAAAAAGAAACTAAGATAAAACTACTATTAAGTAAGATATAAAGCCTTACCTATAATAGGCTGTATATAGGATAACTCTCCTAATTTAATATAGGGACTATTACGTTAATTCCCTCTTAAGGAAGTATAGACCTTAAGTATATAGGTAGATAAGGCTAACTATATATTTATTAGTAGAGGTGTACTAATTCCCTACCTTACCTAAGGAAGTAGTAGTAGCCTACTAAACCTAGAGATTAAGGTAGTTATATCTATAATATAGTTAATATAAACTACTATATAGTTCCTTATAAACTAAAGTGCTATAGAATAAGAGTAGAGATACCTAAACTATAAGGCCTAAGAGGTCTTTCTCTAAGAGATTATTAACTAGATAGTATAGTATACTCTATAAAGGGACTATAAGAAACCTCCTACCTATAATTATAAGGTTATTAAAGAAGAGGCAATTAGCGCCTAAGTAGTAAATTAGATTATAGCTATTAAGGTAGGTAACTATCTTTATATAGGTAGTATAGTAGAGTAATATATAGAGTAGGCTCTATCTAAGTTATCTCTATCTCTATAGATATAATAGAGAAACTATAAGTATAGTCTTAAGGAAGTACCTATATAGAGATTATTCTTAATGTTTATTTATTAATAGTACCTTAACTAAGATACTTAAGAATAATAGTACTAGAGGGAGCTATAAAGGAAGTATTAGTAGAATAGACAGACGCCTAGTTAATTCTTCTCTAAATAGTTAGTAATTTCTTAGAATTTAGGTATAGAGAACCTATATAAGTCTAAGTCTAAGGTATATAACTTCTTCTTTAGTCTCTTAACCTACCTAATACCTATAAGATAAAATAATCTATTAAAAGGTACCTATTAAGAAAATTGAATATATAGCTATAAAGGGCTAGGTAAGGCCTTATTTAGGTAATTAGCAACTTAATTACTAGTTATCTAAGCTAGAGAACAAAAGAGAGATTACATACTGTATGCTTACGTAGTGTATAGACTTTTTATACATAGCTTACTTAAGTTTATAGCAGGTAAAGCCTAGCTATAACACCTGAATAGCGTAGCCTATAATATATACCTCTCTCCTACCTATAGGTATATATAAGAATTAGTAGGTCTGTAGTGCCTCTTACTGCTACTTATAAGAGTATAGCTAAATACACTTAACTAGGTAGGGTTTAAGTAGAAAGGCAGGTCTAACTGTATTATATAACTTTTGCTTAAAGATTCTAACTATAGTAGAATCTTCCTTTAATTAGAAAAGGGAGGAGGTGTAGCCTATACGCCTCTTAATCTAAGGAATCTCTAAATAGTTACCTAGCTAACTCCTTATAATTACCTCCCTCTCTAAAGCCTTAGTCCTTAAGGCTTATTAGTTTAGATTATAGTAGTTCTATAGTTCCCTATCTTCTAACGTCCTATCTAATTAATATTAGTATTACTAGTATTATTAGGTACTTAGTGTCTTTTTGTTAATAAATACAGTAAGCTTTTATAGTGCTACCTTTTATTCTTTACTTCCTTACATTAGGTTATATTAAATTATCTTTATAATTATGGTTTTTTTATTACTATATTATATATTATTATAATTTTTATTATAGTAATAGTTACCTCCCCCTTTAGTGTATAATACCTCTCTATATAGTTATTATATAGGTACTAGCAGTATAAATACACTAGCCTTACTTTTCCTACCTAATAAACCCTTTTATTATTATAGTTATTTATCTTAAAAAAATTTCTTTTTTCTTTACCTTTATTATAGTAGTTTGTTTTTTTTATTAACTTTTCTCCTAACGCTTAGTAAAAATTAGCTTTTTTCCCTTCTATTTTCTTTGTTTCCTAAGTCCTTAGTTACTTCCTCTCTTTTATTAAGCATTCTCTAAGTTTTTACTTAAAATAAGTATAATTCTCTATATTACTAATATTATTAAGGCCTACTATAAAGCAGATAATAGCTTTATTAAGCTTATTAGTAAAGGTTTACTATATATTAGCTACCTTAGTTAACTTTATAGAGATATACTAAAGCTTATATACTACTAAGGTAGTTATACTACCTAGTGTGTTACTTATCTTATTAAGTAGAAAAAGTATTCTATAGTTAATTTATCTTTTAGCTTTTACTAAGTGTTCTTTAAAACTTATTACACTTTTAGGTTACTTATAAACTCTAAGATACTACCTAAATAACCTAAAATACCTTTATAATATATTATTTCTAGAAGGAAAAAAGTAAGCTTATAGCACTTAAGTGCTAGTATATTAAGTATATACTAACTTACCTTTCTGCTGCTTAGGTCTAAGTAGCTAAGTATATTACTAACCTATTAAAAGGTACTTAGTAGAATAACTAAAAGCAGTTAATACTTTAGGAGCTTACTTCTAACTATAAGCACCTTAGTCTTCTAGCCCTTATTTTAGGAAGCACTCTCTCCTACTGCTCTCTAAGTTTTTACTGCTAATAAACTCTTTTAGAGAAGAATTTTAACTAACTAAAAGGATATTATTAGTTATCTTTTTTAGCTTTAGCCTATATACTTTTATAATAATAGCTAGGTAATTACTCTCTAAGTAAACCTAAAGTTCTTTATTACTAACTACTATAATATCTATTACATTAGTAATAATAAAGGCTATATTAATTAATTTACTAGCTAGAATATATTCTATTAGGAGCTAGCTAAGTATATTAGTAACCCTATCCCTACTTATACTGTTACTATTACTAGGTCTATGCTAGTTACTTAAGAAGCTAAGATAGTTACTTCTTAGAAGTATACCTTTAGGGCTTCTACCTTAAAGAAGATACCTTTATAGAAGTATTACTAGTCTGCCTCTAAGTCTCCCTCTATAGCTCCTAGCTATTATAGGAGTAGATTTGTTTATTAGTAGGGTGCTAACGCTATTCCTACTTATTTAAGAACGCTAATTAAACTAGTATAGAACTAATTAGATCCTATAGTTAAGATTAGTTACATAATGCAAAAAATAATAACAGCAGTTAGCCTAATATAAGCACTATACTCTATTCTTATGCTGTTAACCTAGTAAGGTAGCTTATTTAAAAATATATAGTACTATAGGGGTTAGTATAGCCTACTAGAGATAGCTTTACTCTTAAGGTCTATACTACTAAGGTCTGCAGTAAGAATTCTTAACTATAGAGGTATTTAACCTTAAGAGGCAGGCTTATTAGGTATATATAATTAGCTAGGATAGAATCTCCTAGGATTCTTCTATTAACTATACCTACAACCTACTAAACCTATAATTTAGATAAATTATCCTAAAACTAAAGTAACTAAATTAAATCCTCTTTTCTAATCTTATTAAGTGTAATCTTATTAAGTCCTTATCTATACCTTAGTTATACTTATGCTTAACTTAAATAACCTTTTTAATATTAACGCCTCTCTTACCCTTCTAGGCTATGCATTATGTGAACGTGTTTTATTTTCTAGGGGTCTAGTGATATGTATTAAGTATAACTATTGCGTTGAGTTTCTAACTAACACCTTAGAGCTTCTAGCAAAATCTCTTTTCTCTAACCTTTAGACTTCTATCCCTTAATTATACTGCACCTACTAGATAGCGCAGATTACTACCTGCAGCCAGCCTAAGTGCTCCTTTATTATTATAATTTTAGATATATTATCCTACTTCTAGGCTATTCTGCTAATAAAAAAGCAGAGCTACTACTATAGGGCCTACCTTACTCTAATAATTAGGCCTATATTAGCTGCTAGGCTATTAAGAAGTAAGATTACTAATCTAATACTAGTAATATTAATTACTATATAGTTATCTATTCTGCTATTAATAGTAATAATATTATATAGAGAGTTCTCTCTATACTGCTTAATAATAAAGCTTATCTAAGCTATTATAAACTGTTTTATAACCTCTAAGGGGTTATAATTAAGAGGGGTGCCTAGTTTAAAGGGGTTATCTAGGTTAAGCGTAGGTATAACTAAGTAGGATAAGGAGTTAATAAGATTAGACTTAATAAGATTAGAAAGGAGGATTTAATTTAGTTGCTTTAGTTTTAGGATAATTTGTCTAAACTGTAGGTTTAGCAGGTTGCAGGTATAGTTAATAGGAGAATCCTAGGAGATTCTATCCTAGCTAACTATATATACCTAATAAGCCTGCCTCTTAAGGTTAAATACCTCTATAGTTAAGAGTTCTTACTGCAGACCTTAGTGGTATAGACCTTAAGAGCAAAGCTATCTCTAGTAGACTATACTAACCCCTATAGTACTATATGTTCTTAAATAAGCTACCTTACTAAGTTAACAGCATAAGAATAAGGCATAGTGCTTATATTAGGCTAACTGCTGTTGTTTTTTTTGCATTATGTAACTAATCTTAACTGCAGGATCTAATTAGTTCTACGCTAGTTTAATTAGCGTTCTTAAATTAACGCCTCTCTTAATTATAACCTCTTAGAGGTTATAAAACAGTTTATAATAGCTTAGATAAGCTCTATTATTAAGTAGTAAAGAAAGAACTTTTTATATAATATTATTACTACTAATAGCAGAATAGATAATTATATAGTAATTAATATTACTAGTATTAGATTAGTAACCTTACTTCTTAATAGCCTAGTAGCTAATATAGGCTTTATTATTAGGGTAAGGTAGGCCTTATAGTAGAGACTTTGCTTCTTTGTTAGTAGGATAGCTTAGTAGAGGGAGGATAGATTAACTATTACTAAAATAAAGCGCTTAGGCTAGCTGCAGGTAGTAATCTATACTATCTAGTAGGTGTAGTATAATTAAGGGACAGAAGTAGAGATTTTGCTAGAAGCTCTAAGGTGTTAGTTAGAAACTTAATATAATAGTTATACTTAATATATGTTACTAGACCCCTAGAAAATAAAACATATTTATATAATTTATAGCCTAAAAAGGCCCTACTTATTAGTTAGTAGCTAATTTAGACTCTAATATATCTATTTACCCTCCTCCTCCTAATAATCCCTTATTAAGTAAAGGTAATAATAATAATAATAATAATAACGCTAGAGGTAATAGTAGAAACAATAGTAATAAGAATAATAATAATAAGTCTAATACGTCTTACCCCCCTATTAATAAGCAGTTAGGCCCTTAGGGCTAATTTAGTTATAGTAATACTAAACTAACTAAGTCCCCTTCTTATTAGTCATTCTAAAGCCCCTATTAAAACAGCGCTAATAATAATAACAAAGCTAACTAACTTAGCCTTAATCTATTAGAGTCTCTTTCTCTAATACACTTAAAGAACTATTACTAAAGTAGCACTATTCCTTTTAAGCTAGATTATAAGGAGGTTTAGGCTGCTTATCCCCTTATAAAAGCTTTTTTTAAGGCCTTTAGTAAGAAGGAGTAGTATTAGGTTTTTAATACTTAGTAAGCTATTTCTTACGTTTTAGCGTAGTATACTACCCTATATAAAATAGGTAAGAATCCTAACTAGTATATTTACTTTATCTTATATATTATATATATAATAGTAAAGTAGTTTAATTATATAAAGAAAGCTACTATAGTAGAGGTAGTAGCTTCTAGCTATAAATAGAACTAGCTTAGAAAGCTAGCTATAGATAAAGAGGAGGATAAGCTTACTAGCAGAATATTATAAACTATTTACTAAAAACCTCTTATTCTACTTATTTTATTTTATTTTACCTTAGCTAATTATTTTATAGCAGGTAGGTAGTAATAGCTTACTAAACTAAATTACTTATTAGTATTATAGGGCTACTTATAGTTTACTAATTTTATTTCTATAGAACTTTACTTTTATTACTTACTATATAGTAATAATTCTCTAAGATAGCTATTATTAGTTATCTTATTTCTTATAAGTCTTTTATATAAGCTTCTTATAGCTTTATATCTTTTCTTAGGTATTATTTAGATATTATAGTAGTTCTTAGGTGTTATATTCTACTAGCTATCCTACCTATTTAACTAAGAACTTCTTATTCTCTCTCTACCCCTAGTAGGCTATAATTTCTTCTACCTTCTATTCCTTAGGCTTATCCTCTAACTCTAGAAGCTTTAATAAGTAGTCTTTATTTTCTTAGTAAGATATCTAAGGTTTAATAAGGCTTACTAAGAATATATTATATATTTACTAGTACTACTTTAGGAGGTAAACTTAGTATGCTTATATCTTAATTCTCTTAGCTATAGTAATATAGATATACCTAAGTGTTAGCTTATAGTTCTTAAACTAGAAGTTCTTTATTAAGAGACTAATAATCTCTCTTTAATAGTATTCCTTTAGCTTATAGTTCTAGTTATAGTATTTAGACTAACTCTCTATAGCTATTTACTACTACTTAACTACCTTATCTCTTACAGCCTTAGTGTATAAGATTCTTTTATATACGCTAGTAATAGTAATATAGTTATTAAATAAGATATACTTTATAGTCCTTAGGTAGTACCTATATAGGGCTATTATTAGTAAGACCCTAATAGTAGTATACTAGCTATTATTATATATAAACTCTACTTTACTAAGCTAGACTGCCTATCTCCCTAATAAGCTATTAGTGTATATTTAGAGATACTTTTCTAACGTTTAGTACACCTTTTCTATTAGGCTGTTAGTCTAGAGGTAATATACTATAGATAATTAACGTTTAATTACCCTTTTGTAGGTAAATTCCTCTTAGAACTTACTTATAAAAAGCTTATCTTTATTACTAATAATACCTTTAGGTATCCTAAACCTATACTTAATATAATTATAGATAATTTATACTAATTACACTATATTAAACATTTTTATAGTAAGAATAAATATACTATTTTTTATTATCCTATAGATAATAATAAAAATATAGTTATACTTTATATTATCTCTATAAAGGCTTAGTATAGCCCTTCTAGGCTATGCATTATGTAAACGTGTTTTATTTTCTAGGGGTCTAGTAACATATATTAAGTATAACTATCACATTAAGTTTCTAACTAACACCTTAGAGCTTCTAGCAAAATCTCTACTTCTATCTAGCCTTAATTATACTGCACCTACTGGATAGCGCAGATTACTACCTACAGCCAGCCTAAGCGCTTTATCTTAGCAATAGTTAATCTATCCTCCCTCTACTAGGCCATCCTGCTAATAAAGAAGCAGAGCCTCTACTATAGAGCCTGCTTTACCCTAATAATAAGGCCTGTATTAGCTGCTAGGCTGTTAAGAAGTAAGATTACTAATCTAACGCTAGTAATATTAATTACTATATAATTATCTATTCTGCTATTAATAGTAATAATATTATATAAAGAGTTCCCTCTATACTACTTAATAATAGAGCTTATCTAAGCTGTTATAAACTGTTTTATAACCTCTAAGGGGTTATAATTAAGAGGGGCGTTAATATTAAAAGGGTTGTTTAAGTTAAGCTTAGGTATAACTAAGGTATAGATAAGGACTTAATAAGATTAGACTTAATAAGATTAGAAAGGAGGATTTGATTTAGTTGCTTCAGCAGGTTTTAGGATGATTTGTCTGAATCGCAGGTTTAGCAGGTTGCAGGAGATTTGTCTAGATCGCAGGTTTAGCAGGTTGTAGATTCTATCCTAGCTGATTATATATACCTAACAAGCCTGCCTCTTAAGGTTAAATACCTCTATAGTTAAGAGTTCTTAACCTTAGTAGTATAGACCTTAAGAGCGAAGCTATCTCTAGTAAGTCAATCTAGCATTAAGTAGACTATACTAACCCCTATAGTACTGTGTGTTTTTAAATAAGCTACCTTACTAAGTTAACAGCATAAGAATAGGGCATAGTGCTTGTATTAGGCTAACTGCTGTTGTTTTTTTTTGCATTCTGTAACTAATCTTAACTGCAGGATCTAATTAGTTCTACGCTAGTTCAATTAGCGTTCTTAAATAAAGGCTTAGTAGAAGTCCTATAATAAAGTCTATAGATATCTCTTAGAATAGATATAATAGTATTAGTAAGAGCTAAAGTTATCTATACAGCTTATACCTTAGTACTTATACCTCTTAGTATACTTAGTAGCTCTAAATATACTTTTAGATAGTCTATCTAATGTTTTCCTAATAGAACTTCCTTATAATTAAATCTAAGGTCTTTACTAGACTTATATATCCTAACCTTAGGTTATTATAGTATTACTAAACAATCTCTATTTTTAACGTTAGTACTTTAGAAATAACTAGTTTTCTTTTAAAGAATAAGGTTTTTACTTTATTAAAGATGTAGTTTTTCCTACTTTTAGTAGTATTTTAAACCCTTACTAATTATATCTAGTAGAACTTATTTTTAGCCTATAGTTCTCTAACTATATCTTCTAAACTAGCAGTAAGATTATTATATAATACTATTTTACCTTATAGAAGTCTTTTTATAATTAGGTATAGAATATACTACTTTAGAATAATAATTTTAGCTTTACTTAACTTCTTAGTATCTTTAGACTGCTATTAGGAAGCATTTATTATAGACTTCTTTACTTTCTAGCTTTAAGTTATAATAGCTATAATAGTAGTAGTTTAATTAGTATGCTTTATAGTATACTACTAATAGAGAGGAGAGAAACCTCTCTCTTCTAGCTTAGTATTCCTATTATTATTAGGCTTTATAAGGAATACTTATACTATATATATATATATACTTAAACTACTTTATTATTACTTTTAATTTAAGAGATCTATTATTAAATATCCTTTAGTAGCTCTCTAACTAAGTTAAGCTTTAAGGCTAGTATTAGGAGGATATCTATATATAGTATATCCCCCTCTATATAGTCTAGCCTCTTAGATAGCCTGTCTATTAGGTTTATTTTCCTAAGCCTATACTTTAAGTTAAAGTTAAAAGCTAATAACTTATACACCTATTATACTAGTCTCCCTTAGAGATCTCTTACTAGTGCTCTAATAACGCCCTTAAGGGCTTAGTAATCTATTAGGATAAGAAACTTATCTAATAAGCCTTATAAGTAGTAGGCTTAGTATTCTAAGCTATTTATAATAGTAAGAAGCTTCTATTAACCTATATACTATCTCTACTCTATTTTAAAGAGCTTATATAACTAGTAGGTAACTAGATGCTAAAGTCCCTCTACTAGTTATAATAAGATAGTGCTAACTACCTTTATAGATATATCTACCTTAACCCTTATTTATCTAGTAGGGTTTTAGTATGTAAGTACTATTATTAAGCAGAAAGCTTACTTAAGCTAGTTAAAAGCCTTTTCTACTATATTAAGCTAATAGAAGGCTAACCTCTTATTTATACCCTTAAGTAACTCTATTATTAGTAAAATAATTATAAAGTATTTAGTAATAAATTTCTAATAGAAGTTATAAAACCTTAGGAATACATAGAGGTCTCTAATAGATATAGGTGCCTTCTATTTAGTAATTACTTATATATAAGATTACTTTATTTAAACCTTATCCTTAGTAATAATATACCTTAAGAACTTAATTTCCTCTTAGTAGAACTTACACTTTAATAGTTTTATATATAAACTAAATTATTATATTTATTTAAGTATATAGTAAAGGTCTTTTATATACTATTTATATATCTATAAGTAAATTATAATATTATCTAAGTATATAATATAATAAGAATCTAAGAGGTTAGTAAGCACTTAATAAATATACTCTTAGAAGGTAGTAGAAGCGTTTATAAGTCTAAATAGTATTATTATATATTTAAAGTACCTATATTATATTCTAAAAGCTATCTTCTACTAGTCCTTCTTCTTGATATAGATATAGTAATATACCTCCTTAAGGTTAATCTTAGAGATAAACTAGGCTTTACTAAGCCTATTTAATAGCTTACTAATTAGTAGGAGAGGGTACTAGTTCTTAATAGTTACCTTATTAAGGCTATAATAGTCTATATATAACCTAAGAGACCTTTCCTTCTTTAGGATAAATAGGACTAGTATACCTACCTTACTAATAGATAGCTTTATATATCCCTAGGCCTTTATCTCCTTAATAAAGGTATAAAGCTTCTTTAGTTAATAGGTATTTAGAGGGTATAATACTCTAAAAGGAGGTTTTATACCTAGCATAAGGTTAATAGAATATTTTACACCTTTAAGCTTATTTAAGGTCTTTACTATATCTTTATTAAAGATATCTACTATATTAAGTAACTTATGTAGAAGGACTATTCCTCTAAGCTTTAGTAATAGCTTATTAAGGGAGCTCCCTCTAATATAGAGAATATAAGCCTTATAGCTATTCTTAACTACTTCCTATATAAAAGCTACTAGCTTTATAATAGAGAAACACTTATAGGCCTATATATTAGATACTATATTAATAATAATACCTTTCTAACTTATAGAGTGCTATTCTAATAGTAGGTTAGGGGCTTCTTTTAGTCTTAGGACCTTAGTAAAAAGTTACTAAAGCTTCTAAAGGTACCCTTATAAGTCTAGGAGGAAGAAGGTTAACTAGTATGCCTTACTTAGCCTTAAGGAGTCCCTACTAAAAGACTTTAGGACTAAGACCTCTACTGCTATAGGTTTTAACCTAAGGTGTTATATTAGGTATATACTAATAAGGTCTACCTAAGAGCCTATATCTATATCTACCTCTATAATCTATTTACTAAGCCCTTAGAGAGTAATAGCTTTACTTTTAGTTATAGGTCCTATAGAGACCTTTTTAATAGGTATAGGAAAAGTAAGCTTCTCCTTTATACTTATTTATTTTCTAAAAAGTAGACCTTTTTATTCTTATATACCTATATAACTTAAAGCCTAGCCTAAGAATAGCTATTCTACAGACTAGTTAGTAAGCTATTAGTATTAAGCTTCTTTATATTCTAAAGCTAGAAATACTTCTTTTTAGGGTGTTTTATCTTCCTATAGTAGCTGCACTTTAGAAGGCTTAATAAGGTCTAAGATTAATATATATATAAGAAGAAGTCTTAGTAAGGCTATAAAGGCTTCTTATAGTCCTTCTACTTATTATATAACTATAGCCTCTAGAATAGAGAGGGCTAAGGTATAGGCTTTATAGTAGTTACTTTATACTTCTAGCTATCCTTTTATAACCTATTAGCACCTCTTCTATTATATACTAACTATAGACGCTTTACCTCCTAAGCTATATATTAGACTTTCTTAATAGGCACCTTTTAATAGATTATCTTATCTTATAGGTAGATTAGAAAACTAAAAAAGAAGTTATATACCTTAGACTTAGATTTATATAGGTTCTCTATACCTAAGTTCTAGTAAATTACTAACTATTTAGAGAAGAATTAACTAGGTGTCTACCTATTCTGCTAATACTTCTTTTATAGCTTTTTTTAGTACTCCTATTCTTAAGTATCCTAGTTAAGGTGCTATTAGTAAATAAATATTAGAAATAATTCCTATATAAGTAGTTCTTTAAGACTACACTTATAGTTTCTCTATTACATCTATAGAGATAAAGATAACTTAGATAAAGCCTAATTTATATATTACTTTACTATACTACCTATATAGAGATAGTTACCTACCTTAATAGCTATAATTAAATCTACTACTTAGGCGTTAGTAGCCTCTTCTCTAATAACCTTATAATTATAAGCAGAAGGTTTCTTATAGTCCCTTTATAAGGTATACTATACTATCTAATTAATAATTTCTTAGAGAAGAACCTTTTAAGCCTTATAGTTTAAGTATCTCTACTCTTACTTTATAATACTTTAGTTTATAAGAAACTATATAGTAGTTTATATTAACTATATTATAGCAATAACTACCCTATTATCTAGGTTTAGTAGGCTACTACTACTTCCTTAGGTTAGGTAGAGAATTAGTATACTTTTACTAATAAATATATAGTTAGCCTTATCTACCTATATACTTAGGGTTTGTACTTCCTTAAGAGAGAATTAGTATAATAGTCCCTATATTAAATTAAGAGAGTTATTCTATATACAGCCTATTATAGGTAAGGCTTTATATTTTACTTAATAGTAGTTTTATTTTAGTTCCTTAGGAATAGGATATTATAGGTTATTAATACTAATAGCTTTTTTTTTTTTTTTTACAGCAATAGGAGTCTTATATTATTCACTATCTAGGTAGGAACTAGTAAGGTATTCCCTTACACTATTCTATATATATAGTACTTATAAATCTATATAGGTAGAGAGAAAAACCTCTTGTAATTTATGTAGGAGGAAAACTACTCTATCTTATTAAACATTAGAAGGTTAGCTTGTTTTTACCTAACATAATATAGGATTATTATAAAGGGAAAATATAATACGTAGGTGTAATATACTATTATTAGAGCCCTATTATGTATGTAGGGCCTAGGGCTCTACTTTTGTAGGGCTTTAGTGGCTAATTAGACTTCTGTAAAAGTAGCTTCCTGCAGTTAGAATTAAACTGACTGTCTGCGTGTAGAGCGTATAGACGCTGCTAGACGCATACTACTACGTTATATAGGTACTAATAGCTCTTTAGTAACTACTAATTAAAGGCTTATTAGTAGCCTAAGTAAAATTATTATCTTTTTTTTTTTTTTTTTTAAACCTATACTAGTTACTCTATAGAGATAGAAGTAAAAGAATTATAAGAGTATAGCTAAATACACTTAACTAGGTAGGGTTTAAGTAGAAAGGTAGGTCTAACTGTATTATATAACTTTTACTTAAAGATTCTAACTATAGTAGAATCTTCTTTTAATTAGAAAAGGGAGGAGGTGTAGCCTATACGCCCCTTAATCTAAGGAATCTCTAAACGGTCGCCTAGCTAACTCCTTACACTAGTATCCTATAGGCTGTTACCCTATAGCCTATAGCCTTATACTACCTATAGCCTAAGCACTATAGGTAAATATTATATTAATTTTATAGGCTATTATTTTTCTTTTCTTTTTTTCTTTTTCTCTTTACTTTAGCTTTTATAATTATTAAAATTTAAGTTATAATTACACCTATTAGTACCCCCTTTCCTCTATTAGTGTATATAGCTTATACTAACCTATATATAGTTAAATAGATTATATAATAGCTATAAGCCTTACTCCTTTAGAAGTATATATATCCTATATATATACCTTTTAACTATTTAACTTTATTTCTAATATTATTAATAGCCTCCTGCTCTTAGTCTCTCTCTAGAGGATTTTACACTCTCTACCCTTACTAATAACGCTGCTGCTGCTGCTACTACTAATACTGCTACTAACGTTACTACCCCTACTGCTATTACTACTACTACTATTACTGCTGCTACTACTGCTGCTACTACTACTAAGCCTCTAGCTGTATATTCTTATTATATAGGAATTATATATTTAAAGCTAACTAGTATATAGAGGCTTCTTTTTAAGTATACTTAGGAGGAGGAGTTAGATAATTTCTTACTCCCTAAGACCCCTCCCTATAAAGCGCTATAAGCATATAAAGCATACTAGCCTTTAGGCTATTCCTTATTTTATATATACTAACTAGCTTATTAAGCACACTAATATAGCCCTTTATGCTAATAAGCTTAGTACTAGTAGTTATTATACTAACTATACATATACTAGCTATACTTACCGTCCCTTTATATATTTTATTTTATAATACACTTTTTTATAATTAGCACTAACTTTATACTAGATCCCTATTAACTCTCTCTCTCTCTACTAATAGATAGTTACTACTACTACTGCCTTTACTACAGTCTCTCCTAGCTAGCTTAAAGAGCTTATAAGTCTTATGTTATTTAAGAACGCTAATTAAACTAGCGTAGAACTAATTAGATCCTACAGTTAAGATTAGTTACATAATGCAAAAAAAACAACAGCAGTCAGCCTAATATAAGCACTATACCCTATTCTTATGCTGTTAACTTAGTAAGGTAGCTTATTTAAGAACATATAGTACTATAGGGGTTAGTATAGTCTACTAGAGATAGCTTTACTCTTAAGGTCTATACTACTAAGGTTAAGAATTCTTAACTATAGAGGTATTTAACCTTAAGAGGCAGGCTTATTAGGTATATATAGTTAGCTAGGATAGAATCTAGGATTCTCCTATTAACTATACCTATAACCTACTAAACCTATAATCTAGATAAATCTTCTCTATAACCTACTAAACCTATAATCTATATAAATCTCTTCTGCTGTAACCTACTAAACCTACAGTTTAGATAAATTATCCTAAAACCTACTAAAGTAACTAAATTAAATCCTTCTTTCTTATCTTATTAAGTCTAATCTTATTAACTCCTTATCCTATATACCTTAGTTATACCTATACTTAACCTAAATAACCTCTTTAAACTAGGCACCCCTCTTAATTATAACCCCTTAGAGGTTATAAAACAGTTTATAGCAGCTTAAATAAGCTCTATTATTAAGTAGTATAGAGGGAACTCTCTATATAATATTATTACTATTAATAGCAGAATAGATAATTATTAGTAAGAGGAGTCTTACATTATTTACTATCTAAGTAGAAATAAGTAAGGTATTCCTTTACACTAATACTATATACATAATATAGTTAATCTATATATAGAGAGAAAAACCTCCTGTAATTTATATAGGAGGAAAACAACCCTATTATTAAACATAAGAAGGTTAGCTTGTTTTTACCTAACATAATATAGGATTATTATAAAGGGAAAACATAATATGTAGGGTAGGTTACACTGTTGTTAGAGCCCTATTGTGTATGTAGGGCCTAGGGCTCTACTTTTGCAGGGCTCTAGTAGCTAATCAGACTTCTGCAAAAGTGGCTTCCTGCAGTTAGAATCAAACCAACCGTCTGCAGCACAAAGTGCGCATAGACGCTGCTAGACGCATGCCACTGCGTTATGCAGGTGAATAGATAATTATATAGTAATTAATATTACTAGCGTTAGATTAGTAATCTTACTTCTTAATAGCCTAGCAGCTAATATAGGCCTAATTATTAGGGTAAGGTAGGCTCTATAGCAGCAGCTTTACTCTTTTATTAGCAGGATAGCCTAGAAGTAGGATAATATATCTAAAATTACAATAATAAAGGAGCACTTAGGCTAGCTGCAGGCAGTAATCTACGCTATCTAGTAGGTGCAGTATAATTAAGGCTGTTATAACAGAAGTAGAGATTTTGCTAGAAGCTTTAAGGTGTTAGTTAGAAACTTAATGTAATAGTTATACATAATATATATTACTAGACCCCTAGAAAATAAAACACGTTTACATAATGTATAGCCTAGAAGGGCATAAGTCTTATATTATAATTATACTTTTTTATTACTAATTACTATATAGGACTAGCGTTACTACCTTACTGCTAAGGCTTAGAAAGACTTAGTTACCTAGGACTAGGCTTATATCTATATACAGTAAGATAAGCTTTATCTTATATGTTTATATAAGATAAAGCAGTATGCTAGCTCTACTAGTAGTATATCTATTATATCCCCTACTGCTACTACTTCTACTACTACTACCCTTACTACCCCTACTACCTCTATTAAGGCTGTATTTAACCCTAGCTAGGTTACCTCTACTGCTACCCTACTTACTATTACACCTACTATTAGTATTATAGCGCCTAGTAGGGCTACTCCCTTAGGAGGCCTTTTAGCTAACTAGATAAAGCACCTTATTATAGCTTATAAGAGTATTACTAGTATACTAGCTTCTTTATATTTAAATACCTTTATATATTTATTATACTTACTAACTACTTATAGTTTATTAATATAGTGCGTTTAAGCTATACTACTAAGTTCTAACACTACTACTGCTATTACTGCTGCTGCTGCTGCTGCTACTACTACTACTACTACTGCTTTTACCCTCTCCCTTAGTAAGAGCTATAAGCACTCCCTAGAGCTCTAAATAGGGGTTATGCTCTATATACCCCCTTAAGCTCTTTTTATACAAGCTATTATTAGTTAAGAGAATTAGGCTGCAGCCTAGAAATAATATTACTTCTATCCCTACACTTCTTTTACTTAACTTATATATAGGTTAGGTTACTATTATAAATATTAATTAGGCTATATCTTACTTTATAGTTATTAAGCGCTATATTGTTACTTATAAGATCTATAGGCTCCTAGGTAGTATCTATAAATCCCTTCTACTATACTAACGCCTAATGTAACTTACTATATCCTTACCTCCTCTACTTAGCTATAATAATCTTATTAATATACTATTCTTACACCTACGTGACGTAGTGGTATGCGTCTAGCAGTGTCTATATGCTTTGCGTGCAGACAGTTAGTTTGATTCTAACTGTAGGAATGCTACTTTTGCAGAAGTCTAATTAGCCACTAGAGCCCTGTAAAAGTAGAGCCCTAGGCCCTATATACATAATAGGGCCTTAATAACAGTGTAACCTATCTATATATTATGTTTTCCTTTATATTATATTATACCCTATAATATGTTAGGTAAAAACAAGCTAACCTTCTAATATTTAATAATAGGGTAGTTTTCCTCCTATATAAATTATAGGAGGTTTTTTTCTCTATATATAGATTAACTGTATTATGTATATAGTATAATGTAAAGGAATACCTTACTTATTCCTACTTAGATAGTGAATAATATAAGACTCCTCTTACTAAAATATTATTCTTACTTACTGTCTTTTATTATTAGAGGGGGTTATATATCTATAGTTTATTACCTTAGTAAGAGGTTAGTTATAGCCCTTTATAGGAGGTTAATATAAAAGTAATTATAGATACTACCTAGTATATTAAGTTAGATAATAAGAGGGCTAATAACCTTTATAACTATATACTTACTATAAAGCTAATTAAGCTTATAGTTAGGCTAAGGGGAGTAATAATTATATAGGTTTAACTAAACTTTATTACTAATATTAAACCTCTCTACTACGCTATAGCGCTTATTAGTAGTGTCTTTAGTGTGCTACTAGGCTGCAGCTATAGCAGCTTACGCTATATACATTATGTCTATTATCCTCTATATAAGCTTTTCTGCAGCCTTCTTATATAACCCTAGTTTTAGTCCTTTACCCTTATGTATTTTAATAGGCTCTATATAGTACCTATAGGTAAGAAAGAAGAGGCTAACCTCTATTACTAATACTATATAGTTATTAATTATAATTTATATAACTAGGAGCTATTACGCCTAGTATTCCTAGAGGCAGCTAATATAGGTGTATAGTATAACTTAAATTTCCTAGTTAAATTACTTAGTAGCCCTATTACTCTAAGGGTAGTAAGCTATACTTAATTTCTATATAACCTCTATTAGCATATAGAAACGCTTCTAAAACTTACTTATTTAGTTACTACCCTAATTACTAATAATACTTTTAGGTATACTATAGAAACAGAAGTAGTATTAGAGGAAGCATCCTATATAGGCCTCTGCTTCTATAGTGTCTATAGCCTTAAGGGGAATAACTTTACGTAGCTAGTTAGAGATTACCTAAAGGAAATATACCTTTATTACGCCTAAAGGCAGTAAGTCTATAATAAAGTCTATTAAAAGGTTACTCTATAGGCGCTTTAGGATTTTAAGGGGCTATAGGTACCCTTTTTTTATATATTACTAGACTTTAGTTTAGCTGTAGATATTACAGTTATATATAAAACAGTATACAGCCTATACCTAGCCTAGCTAATAGAAGCATTAAAAGATAATTTTAAGCATACTATTATAGGCTAGGTAGCCTAATAGTATTAAATTATAGCTTTACTATATTAACCTTATATATAGCTTATTTAATAGAGAGTCTAGGTTATTATCTCTAGGGACCTAAAGACAGCTACGCTAGGTAAGACACCTAGCTGTATCTAGTATGTAGTTACTAATCTAGATACACACCTTAACTTTAGTAGGGAGTATTTAAGAACGCTAATTAAACTAGCGTAGAACTAATTAGATCCTACAGTTAAGATTAGTTACATAATGCAAAACAAAAAAAAATAACAGCAGTTAGCCTAATATAGGTACTATACCTTATTCTTATGCTGTTAACTTAGTAAGGTAGCTTGTTTAAGAACATATAGTACTATAGGGGTTAGTATAGTCTACTTAATACTAGATTAACTTACTAGAGATAGCTTTACTCTTAAGGCCTATACTACTAAGATTAAGAACTCTTAACTATAGAGGTATTTAACCTTAAGAGGCAGGCTTATTAGATATATATAGTTAGCTAGAATAGAATCTAGGATTCTCCTATTAACTATACCTATAACCTACTAAACCTACAATCTAGATAAATCTCCTCTAGGATTCTCCTATTAACTATACCTACAACCTACTAAACCTATAATCTAGATAAATCTAGGATTCTCCTATTAACTATACCTATAACCTACTAAACCTGCAGTTTAGATAAATTATCCTAAAACCTACTAAAGTAACTAAATTAAATCCTCCTTTCTAATCTTATTAAGTCTAATCTTATTAACTCCTTATCCTACTTAGTTATACCTACGCTTAACCTAAACAACCCCTTTAAACTAAGCACCCCTCTTAATTATAACCCCTTAGAGGTTATAAAACAGTTTATAACAGCTTAGATAAGCTTTATTATTAAGTAGTATAAAGGGAACTCTCTATATAATATTATTACTATTAATAGTAGAATAAATAATTATATAGTAATTAATATTACTAACGTTAGATTAGTAATCTTACTTTTTAATAGCCTAGCAGCTTATATAGGCCTAATTATTAGGGTAAGGTAGGCTCTATAGCAGCAGCTCTACTCTTTTGTTAGCAGGATAGCCTAGAAGCAGGATAATATATCTAAAATTATAATAATAAAGGAGCATTTAGGCTAGCTGCAGGCAGTAATCTACGCTATCTAGTAAGTGCAGTATAATTAAGAGACAGAAGTAGAGATTTTACTAGAAGCTCTAAGGATACTATTAGTAATACATAACGCCTATAAGATCTATAGATCTTATAGATACGCTACTAACTATAGCTTATAGCTTAGTAAAGCTACAGCCTATACCTTTTAAGGTTAGACCTCTATAGACCTATATAGAAGAATTAAGTAAGTTACATTACATAATTAGCACCCTAAGGTGTAGGCCCTTTAGCCTAATAAATAGTAGTATAACTAAGTTACTAACTATACTATACCCTAAAAAGCTATTTTTAAAATAGCATTCCTATTATTTTGCAGAAACTATCCTCTTATACTTACTGCAGCTATTTTAGCTTTAAGTAAATAAATCCTTACTAACCCCTTAACGTCCTAGCTGCTATAACGATTATAAATAAGCCTAATTACCTAATTCTATCTAAAACTATTAATCTCTATTAATCTCTATTAATCTCTCTTAAATCTCTATTTATTAGCCCTATTTTAGTCTATCCCTTAGCTTTTCTAATAACTAACACGCCTATATTAGGTAATAATTAATTTCTAATAACACCTTAATACTTTCTCCCTCTTTCCCTATTTCTACTTAACACTTACGTATAGGCTACCCTACTAATAAACTACTATTCTAGCTTAGCTATATAGGTCCTCTTACTATATATATTAGTATAGAATCCTTTATAGGAATAAGATATTTACTAAGTTAATAAGTTTATTATTTAGAATTAAACCCTTAGCTATATTACCTTAATACTAAAGAATAATATTAGACTAATATATTACCTCTTAGCTAAGGTTACACCTCTAGCCTATAATAAATAACGCTTACGCAGAAAACTGCTACTACTATACCTAGTTTAATAGGATAGGAATACTTAGGCTTTTAAGAAAACTACAGAATTAGTTATTTACCTTCTTAAATGCTTTAAGGAAATAAAATAATTAAAGCAGTTAGAATTAGCTAAACAAAAATGTAATATATAATAATAAATTAAGGAGGGCTAAAAAGAGCTTTAAATATAAGAATAAGAGAAAAAACATATAGAAACTAACTAACTCTACTAGCTTATAAGAACTAAAGTAAGAAGAGAAATATTAGTAGAAATAAAATTATCTTTAAGACTAAAAACACTATAACTATTAACACTAAAAGATACTATATACACTTAAGACTTAAGGCTGCTAATACCTTCCTATCCTTTTAGAAAGGGTAAAGAATTAAAAAGGGAGCCTATTATAGTAATTCTATTTTAGATAACTA
Source organism: Colletotrichum lentis (assembly GCA_003386485.1). Classification (NCBI taxonomy): domain Eukaryota; kingdom Fungi; phylum Ascomycota; class Sordariomycetes; order Glomerellales; family Glomerellaceae; genus Colletotrichum; species Colletotrichum lentis. The sequence continues at coordinate 564,903 of NWBT01000035.1, read as the reverse complement.
GTAATACCTATTAGCTAGATAGTTTCTATCTTACTAATATTAGTTACTTTTATTCTAATATAGATATTAAATCCCTATCTTTAGATAAAAGATAGATATATTAGTTAGATATAAAAATATTTATCTTATTTATTACTAATAACTACACTATAGACGCTAAAATTAAGTAGGCCTATCTTAACTTAAATTAATCTTTATATAGAGAAGCTTAGAATTAGTTCTATTTAGGACTCTTATAGTAAGAACGTAATAAAGCTAAGCTTAGCCTTATAAACTAGTATATATTACTTTAAGCTAGATTTAGACTGTCTCCCTTAGAAGCCTAAGTATAACTTACTGCACTTTAATTTACAGTATTAGATATTATAGTTAAAAAGAAATTCCTAGACTAGGCTATAAATATTACTTACTTATGCTATACTACTAGAAAGTAGACTTAGATAGACATTATAAATAAGATATATCTTAGACTTAATTTAGCTATTAAGTAAATTATTAACCTACCTAACACCTAAGATATAATAAACTAGCTAAAGTATGTTAACTAGAAGGTTATTACTATAAAGGAGAAAATAGTAAGTAAAGTTATAAACTTAGTTAAAATAGCTAATTATTAATAAGTAGTATATATAGTAGAAACTAATAAATCTACCTACTATAAAAACATACCTAGCAGACTATATTAGTTTAGAAACTATAAATAGGCTAATAATAGTAGAAACTAATTCTAGCCCTAAGAGAATAATAGCTAAAACTATAGTAATTATAACTAAGGAGGATACTAATTATATAGATAATATAGAGGATATAATAGAAACTATACCTTTAGCCTACAATACTTATTAGATAATAATTACTACTGTAGTTAAATCTATAGAAGGTTTAGAAACTAGTAAGGTCTTACTAGATATAGAAGTTAATAATACTAACGTAAAGTAATCCTATATTACTACTAATACTAAAGATAGACTTAGTAAAGCTAGTGCTTAGGTAGTATACTACGCTAGCTAATTTTCCTTTATAAAGATAATAAAGACTTTAATAAATAATATATTAGATTAAAGGTAGATAGATATACTTTTACTAACATAGAGGAATCTAATAAGGAGGATATAATCTATATTACTATTAAAGATAATAAGGTAGATAATAATATAACTAACTACTACTCTAACAGCCCTAAACGTAAAGTAATAAGAATGCTAGTGTATATATAAAAGGTAATAAGATTATAAAAGTAACTAAGGCTAAAGGACATAAAGGCAAAGGGGGTACTACCTCTAATTCTACTAGAACTAAAGGTATATAAATACTATAAATACTATTAAACCTTTCTAGATATAAACATACTAATATAATATGTTTTTACTAATTAATATATACTACTATAACACTAGAATATAAAACTAATTATAATTAAGGAGGATAATAGCACTATAGTAGAAACTAAGTAAGACACCCCTATAGATAATAGAGACACACTAGAACTAAAAGTTATCTACTACATATTAGATATCTAACTAAAAGCTAAAAAGAAATTAGTATAGAAACTAAGGTAGGTTATAGAATACAACCTAAACCTAAAAGTAACTTTAGGTTTCCACTATAATATATACTATTATATTAGTATATAATATGATATAAATAGCCCTAATAAAGAAGTATATCTAGATATAGAAGTATCTTTAATTCTTATTAATAGATACTAGTTAATATTAAACCTAAAAGGCATATATATATAGAAAATTAAACTAACTAGGATAAATAGCGCCACTAGAAGCGTTAGATTATATAAAGAGGCTACTCTTATTATATACATTCCTAGAAATATAAAGAGAATAAACATTATAGGCTATTTCTCTATAAAAACCTTTATAATAGATAATCTTAAGCTAAAACTGCTACTTAGTACTAAATTTCTTAATAACTATAGGCTAGAAATTAGCTATTTAGTAAAGAAGGTCTGTTTTTAAAACTACTATAACCTTATATACCCTATAACCTTTATTAGGCTAGTTAAAAAGGTCTATAAAAGGGTAGTTACATAGAAAACAATAATAGTTTACCTAGGAGAGATAATACAGATTCTAGTCTATTATATAGACCTCTCTAGCTGACTAGATTATAGTAAGATTAACTACATTTTTAAAGCTAAGCACCCTATAGTAATAAACTATATCTATATAGATAAAACTAATGCCCTTCTAGGCTATGCATTATGTGAACGTGTTTTATTTTCTAGGGGTCTAGTGACATGTATTAAGTATAACTATTACATTAAGTTTCTAACTAACACCTTAGAGCTTCTAGCAAAATCTCTACTTCTGTCCCTTAATTGTACTGCACCTACTAGATAGCGCAGATTACTGCCTACAGCTAGCCTAAGTGCTCCTTTATTATTGCAATTTTAGATACGTCGTCCTGCTTCTAGGCTATCTTACTAATAAAAAAGTAGAGCTGCTACTGTAGGGCCTACCTTACCCTAATAATTAGGCCTATATTAGCTACTAGGCTGTTAAGAAGTAAGATTGCTAATCTAATGCTAGTAATATTAATTACTATATAGTTATCTATTCTACTATTAATAGTAATAATGTTATATAGAGAGTTCCCTCTATACTACTTAATAATAGAGCTTATTTAAGCTATTATAAACTGTTTTATAACCTCTAAGGGGTTATAATTAAGAGGGGTGCCTAGTTTAAAGGGGTTATCTAGGTTAAGCGTAGGTATAACTAAGTAGGATAAGGAGTTAATAAGATTAGACTTAATAAGATTAGAAAGGAGGATTTAATTTAGTTACTTTAGTAGGTTTTAAGATAATTTATCTAAACTATAGGTTTAGTAGGTTGTAGGTATAGTTAATAGGAGAATCCTAGGAGATTCTATTCTAGCTAACTATATATACCTAATAAGCCTGCCTCTTAAGGTTAAATACCTCTATAGTTAAGAGTTCTTACTGCAGACCTTAGTAGTATAGACTTTAAGAGTAAAGCTATCTCTAGTAAGTTAATCTAGCATTAAGGTAGACTATACTAACCCCTATAGTACTATATGTTCTTAAACAAGCTACCTTACTAAGTTAATAGCATAAGAATAGGGTATAGTGCTTATATTAGGCTAACTGCTGTTGTTTTTTTTGTATTATGTGACTAATCTTAACTGTAGGATCTAATTAGTTCTACGCTAGTTTAATTAGCGTTCTTAAATAGATAAAACTAATAAAATTATCTGCTTTATAAACTTTAGTATAAGTATATAATAAATTTAAAGAAATAAAAGGCTAAAAATAATTACTAACTACAACATAAATAGGAAATACTACCTATTATAGGAATAAGTAATAGTAGTAAAGGCTATAGTAGTTTCTACTAAGCACTTAGATCTATATACATTTAAGCTAGATAACGTTATTATATTAGTACTATAGGTAGACAAAAAGAACATTAAAGACTTTATAATACTATTAAAGGTAGTAAAACTAATACTATAACTAATATTAAACCCTTAGAGACTAAAAGGAGTACTAGAAATTATAATAAAGGATAGAGTTTATATTTTTATAAGAAACCCTAGCTAAGTAGAAAAACTTAGGTAGATTATTAAAAAACATAACGTCTAGTGTAACTATAGTATTATACTAATACCTAAAGAAAAGAAAATAAAGATTAACCTAGACTGCGTGACGTAGTGGCATGCGTCTAGCAGCATCTATGCGCTCTGCGCGCAGACAGTTAGTTTAATTCTAACTGCAGGAAGCTACTTTTATAGAAGTCTAATTAGCTACTAGAGCCCTACAAAAGTAAAGCCTTAAGCCCTACATACATAATAGGGCTCTAATAACAGTGCACTACACCTACGTATTATATTTTCCCTTTGTAATAATCCTATATTATGTTAGGTAAAAACAAGCTAACCTTCTAATATTTAATAAGATAGAGTAGTTTTCCTCCTATATAAATTATAGGAGGTTTTTCTCTCTACCTATATAGATTAATAAGTACTATGTATATAGAATAGTGTAAGGGAATACCTTACTAGTTCCTACCTAGATAGTGAATAATGTAAGACTCCTATTACTGTAAAAAAAAAAAAGATTAACCTAGTAGATAACTAGTAAAACTAAAAGCTAGTAGTAAAGCTATATAATCTTAGAATTAAAGACTAAGAACTACTTAATAAATAATAAAATAAAATATATACCTAAGGGAAATTCTCCTAGATAATAAAGCTAATACCTTTTAGATACCTAATATTTATAGCCTAAAGAATTATAAATAGTAAAAGAAAAGGATAAGTAGTAGTAAATCTTTAATAATTAAATAAAATCACTATACCTAATATATATCTATACCTATTATAGGATAATATTATTAGTAGACTTTACAGCAAAAAGTAGTTTTTAATTTTTAACATGTTAGCTTTCTTTTACTAATTACTTATCCTAATAGAATATAAAGACTATATAGTTATTATTAGTCCTAAACCTGCGTAACGCAGTGGCATACGTCTGGCAGCGTCTATGCGCACTTTGTGCGCGCAGACGGTCGGTTCGATTCTAACTGCAGGAAGCCACTTTTGCAGAAGTCTGATTAGCCACTAGAGCCCTACAAAAGTGGAGCCCTAGGCCCTACATGCACAATAGGGCCCTAACAACAGTGTAACCTACCTACGTATTATGTTTTCCTTTATATTATGTTATATACCCTATATTATGTTAGGTAAAAACAAGCTAACCTTCTAATGTTTAATAATAGGGTAGTTTTCCTCCTACATAAATTGCAGAAGGTTTTTCTCTCTATATATAGATTAACTGTATTATGTATATAGTATAGTGTAAAGAAATACCTTACTTATTCCTACTTAGATAGTAAATAATATAAGACTTCTCTTACTTATATAGTTATTATTAGTCCTAAAGGACTTAAGATATTATATATAGTACTTATAGGTTTTTAGAATTCACTAGTATTTACCTAACGCTTTATAGATTAAAAACTAAATAGATACTAACACTTTATCTAAGCGTATAATAATAATATTATTATTTTAAGTAATACTTTTAATAAATATATAGAGTATATATATATAGTGCTAAGCGTCTTCTAGAAAACTAGACTAGTAATTTCTGCTAAGAAGAGTTTCTATAGATATAAGTTTATTACCCTTTTAGGATTTAAAGTTAATATATTAGGACTATACACTATAAATAATAGGATTAAAGTATTATAGAAATTAAAATACCTAAATAAACTCTCTAATCTAAAAATATTTATTAGGAAGATAGAATTTCTATAAAGTTTTATTCTATAGTGTTACTAAAAGGTATTACTATTTAATAAGAGAAAGATATAGATGCTTTAAGACAGAAAGGCATCTAGAAAGCTTAAGGTAGGTCTTACTAAGAGAAACAAGATAGCTATTACTATAGTAATAATATTCTAGCCTACTAAGATTAAAAGAGACGCCTTTAAGATCCTTATAGACTAAATCTATATAGAAATAGTAGTCTATTTATTATTATAACCCTAACAGATAGATATTCTTAAATATAAATATAAGTAAAAAAGGTATAAAGATCTTTATATTTTATCTATTAACAGACTAAAATAGAAACTAGATTCTAGTAAATATAATATAGCTAATTATATTCCTAAGCTAGAACCTAATAGTAACAGAAAAGATATATAGATTAATAGAAATAAAGGTAGCTTATATTATATAGATATATAAGAAGATTTAGATAAAGTTATAATTATATTAACTACTAGTAGTAGTACTAACAGACTACACTACTATAAAGGGAATTATTAAGTAGATATTACTAAAAACTACTAATACTAATAAAATAAATCCCTAGCTAGTAAACATGTTAATATACCTTAGCTAATTTAACCTATAAGTAGTATATATTCCTAGATAAATTAATCTTATTCTAGATATACTATCCTAACTTCTATTAACAGATAATAATAAAGATATAAAAGCACTTATAGTTAGAAACGTTAAGGTATAAGGAAAACTAGCAGTATAGAAGAGATAACTAAAGCTAGAATACAGCAAACTAAATAACATATAGGATTATAATAAGATAGTATATATATTAGAACTAACCTATTCTAAGATCTATATCTCTAATAAAATATTAAAAGCTATAGCTAATAGATACCCTTTTAGGCTATACATTATGTAAACGTGTTTTATTTTCTAAGGGTCTAGTAACATATATTAAGTATAACTATTGCATTAAGTTTCTAACTAATAGTATCCTTAGAGCTTCTAGCAAAATCTCTTTTCTCTAACCTTTAGACTTCTATCTAGCCTTAATTATACTACACCTACTAGATAGCGCAGATCACTACCTGCAGCCAGCCTAAGTGCTCCTTTATTATTGTAAGTTTAGATATATTATCCTACTTCTAGGCTATCCTGCTAACAAAAGAGCAGAGCTACTACTATAGGGCCTACCTTACCCTAATAATTAAGCCTATATTAGCTACTAGGCTGTTAAGAAGTAAGATTACTAATCTAACACTAGTAATATTAATTACTATATAGTTATCTATTCTACTATTAATAGTAATAATATTATATAGAGAGTTCCCTCTATACTGCTTAATAATAGAGCTTATCTAAGCTGTTATAAACTGTTTTATAACCTCTAAGAGGTTATAATTAAGAGGGGTGCCTAGTTTAAAGGGGTTATTTAGGTTAAGCGTAGGTATAACGAAGGATAAGGAGTTAATAAGATTAGACTTAATAAGATTAGAAAGGAGGATTTAATTTAGTTACTTTAAGAGGTAGGTTTTAAGATAATTTATCTAAACTACAGGTTTAGCAGGTTGTAGGTATAGTTAAGGGGAGAATCCTAGATTCTATCCTAGCTGACTATATATACTTAATAAGCCTGCCTCTTAAGGTTAAATACCTCTATAGTTAAGAGTTCTTAACCTTAGTAGTATAGACCTTAAGAGCAAAGCTATCTCTAGTAGACTATACTAACCCCTATAGTACTATATGTTCTTAAACAAGCTACCTTACTAAGTTAACAGCATAAGAATAGGGTATAGTGCTTATATTAGGCTAACTGCTGTTGTTCTTTTTTGCATTATGTAACTAATCTTAACTGCAGGATCTAATTAGTTCTACGCTAGTTTAATTAGCGTTCTTAAATAGCTAATAGATACTAAAAGGAAAAATAATATTAAGATATTATTAATATAATTAAAAAGCGTAATAAGATAAGAACACTAGATAAAGAGGATAATATTACAAACTAATATGTAGAAATCACAGAAAACAGCTACCTAGGACTACCCTTTATAATAGAGAAGAATCTCCTATACTACATTAGAAGAGATAGATAAAAATAACTAGTAGTACTAAATAGTAAAATCTAAATAGTTATAAAGATAGTATATAATAACTATAACTATTTTAAATAATAGTAAGTAATATACATACTAGATAGTTTCTACTTTTAGTAGAAATTAAGGTATATTAAAGACTATATTAAGTTCTACCTAAAATGCCTTAAGAACTTAATAAATTATATAAAGCTACTAAAAGAATTATAGCTAATCTACACTCTACTAAAACCCTTTATAGTAATGACTATAGACTTTGTTATTAGCCTCCCTTTAAAACCTATAATAAACTTATTTTAGTAACTAGACTCTAAGCTAATTAAGAACTTTAACGCTATAATAGTTAATATATATAAGAGTAGTAAGAAAACTATACTAATACTAAGCTATACTATATACTCTACTAGAAATTAGGTAATATTACTCCTATAAGTATTATAGCTCTATAATTAGGGACTACTAATTTGTATTATATTAGATAGAGACCTAAAATTCCTCTCTAAGGTCTAGTAAACGCTATAGGACCTCCTAGGAGTAAAACTAGTAATATTAACAGTATAGTATCTACAGATAGATAGCACTACTAAGAGAAGAAATTAGGAGGTAGAAATTACTATATAATATTATATATTAACATTAGATACACCCTAGCTAGATATTATACTAGCTCTATAATATTAGTCTAATTAGGTATATATTAGCACTTTAGATAGATTACTAAATAAGTATATACTTAGTTTCTAACCTCTTATAGTAGTAGATATAATAGATCTAAATATAAAACTAATAACACCTAAAATACTATAAATTATATATAAAATCTATAGCTAGGAAGCTAAGACACTAGCTATTCTAAGTGCAGCAGCTATAAAGATTAGATATAATAAAACTAAGACCTTAATAACCTTTAAGCTAGGAGATAAAGTATATATTAAATTACATAAAGGATATAACCTACTAGGAAAGCTACACTAGAAATAGTTATAATAGTAAGCTAGCCTATTTATAACTAATTATTAAGAGAGTTAGATAACTAGTATATAAATTAAATTTCTTAGTAACATAAAGAATATATCTAGTAGTATCTATAGTATAGCTAAAAGCAGTACTAAAGGGATAAGATCTATACTACTAATGAACACTAAAGCTAGGACCTATATTTATTAAGGGAGATAATTTAAGAACGCTGATTAAACTAGCGTAGAACTAATTAGATCCTGCAGTTAAGATTAGTTATATAATACAAAAAAAAAAAAAACCGCAGTTAGCTTAATATAAGCACTATGCCCTATTCTTATGCTATTAACTTAGTAAGGTAGCTTATTTAAGAATATATAGTACTATAGGGGTTAGTATAGTCTACTTAATGCTAGATTAACTTACTAGAGATAGCTTTACTCTTAAGGTTTATACTACTAATGTCTGCAGCTAATAAGAACTCTTAACTATAGAGGTATTTAACCTTAAGAGGCAGGCTTATTAGGTATATATAGTTAGCTAGGATGGAATCTCCTAGGATTCTCTTATTAACTATACCTGTAACCTGCTAAACCTGCAGTTTAGATAAATCATCCTAAAACCTACTAAAGCAACTAAATTAAATCCTCCTTTCTAATCTTATTAGGTCTAATCTTATTAACTCCTTACCCTTAGTTATACCTACGCTTAACCTAGATAACCCCTTTAAACTAGGCACCCCTCTTAATTATAACCCCTTAGAGGTTGTAAAACAGTTTATAATAGCTTAGATAAGCTCTATTATTAAGCAGTATAGAGGGAACTCTCTATATAATATTATTACTATTAATAGTAAAATAGATAACTATATAGTAATTAATATTACTAACGTTAGATTAGTAATCTTACTTCTTAATAACCTAGCAGCTAATATAGGCCTAATTATTAAGGTAAGGTAGGCCCTATAGCAGCAGCTCTGCTCTTTTGTTAGTAGGATAGCCTAGAAGTAGGATAATATATCTAAAATTATAATAATAAAGAAGCACTTAGGCTGGCTGCAGGTAGTAATCTGCGCTATCTAGTAGGTGCAGTATAATTAAGGGATAGAAGTCTAAAGGTCAGAGAAAAGAGATTTTGCTAGAAGCTCTAAGGTGTTAGTTAGAAACTTAATATAATAGTTATACTTAATATATGTTACTAGACCCCTAGAAAATAAAACACGTTTACATAATACATAGCCTAGAAGGGTAAGAGAGATAATAATAAATAGAAATTATATAAGATTAAAAAGCTAACAAAGAGATAAACAATATAGTATGTAGGAAAACTATTAATTAAATACCTAGTTAGATAGAAAGGATATAGCACCTAAGATAATGTATAGTATAAGAGAGAGATCCTTATATAGAACGTAAGTAACTTAATATATAAATTTAAGTAATAGAAACTAGTAAAGCTAGTAGAAATAACTAGCCTAAGGATTAGGAAATAAGGTAATAGGTCTAGCAGATAGCTATTATAAAGTAGGTCTCTAATTCTTAATAACCTACTAATAGACACACTACAGTTAGAGGCCTTATAAACAAACTTCTAGGTAATACTATAATAATAAAAACATAATGTAGATAAATACTATAACTATAGATAAATAGAGAATAATAGTAATAGTATAATAAGAGAAAGAGTAGCTAGAGTAGTAATAGATAAGACTAGCTCCTTCTAAAAGTCTATAAAAAAGGCTACCCTTACCTTATAACCTTTACAAAATATCTACTACTTACTCTTATTCTTACCTAAGACTTTTTATTCTTATTTTTCCTTTTTCTTTTCTTTTCTGCTTATATAACTAATAACTTTAAATCTTATTGTTACTATTAACTATATTACTAGTTTTTACTTTAAAACACTACCTCTATAATATTAGAAACATATTAACGTAAAACTATAAAGAAGCCTATAAATAGAAGGAACTATTATAATAATAGATAACGCTTATAAGAATAAGTAATTTAAAAATAAATATAATAGATAATACTATATCTATAAGTATATAATAACTATAATGTAACTTATTAAAAATTCTATAGAAGGAATTCTATATATAAGACTTTGTAAGGAGTTAGCTAGGCGACTGTTTAGAGATTCCTTAGATTAATAGGCGTATAGGCTACACCTCCTCCCTTTTCTAATTAAAGGAAGATTCTACTATAGTTAGAATCTTTAAGCAAAAGTTACATAATATAGTTAGACCTACCTTTCTACTTAAACCCTACCTAGTTAAGTGTATTTAGCTATACTCTTATAATTCTTTTACTTCTATCTCTTTAGAGTAACTAGTATAAGTTTAAAATAGAAGGAAATAATAATTTTACTTAGGCTACTAATAGGCTTTTAATAAGTAGTTACTAAAGAGCTATTAGCATTAATAAGCTGTAACATCCTATTTCTAAGAAACTTAGATAAAACTACTATTAAGTAAGATATAAAGCCTTACCTATAATAGGCTGTATATAGGATAACTCTCCTAATTTAATATAGGGACTATTATATTAATTCCCTCTTAAGGAAGTATAGACTCTAAGTATGTAGGCAGATAAGGCTAACTATATGTTTATTAGTAAAGGCATACTAATTCCCTACCTAATTTAGGGAAGTAGTAGCAGCCTACTAAACCTAGATAATAAGGTAGTTATAGCTATAATATAGTTAATATAAACTACTATATAGTTTCTTATAAACTAAAGTGCTGTAGAGTAAGAATAGAGGCGTTTAGACTGTAAGGCCTAAGAGGTCTTTCTCTAAGAAATTATTAATTAGATAGCATAGTATACCTTATAAAGGGACTATAAGAAACCTCCTACTTATAATTATAAGGTTATTAGGGAAGAGGCTACTAACGCCTAAGTAGCAGATTAGATTATAGCTATTAAGGTAGGTAACTATCTCTATATAGGCAGTATAGTAGAGTAATATATAGAGTAGGCTTTATTTAAGTTATCTTTATCTCTATAGATATAATAGAGAAACTATAAGTATAGTCTTAAAGAACTACCTATATAGGAATTATTTCTAACGTTTATTTACTAATAGCATCTTAACTAGGATACCTAAGAATAGAAGTACTAAAGGGAGCTATAAAGGAAACGTTAGTAGGATAGGTAGACGCTTAGTTAATTCTTCTCTAAATAGTTAGTAATTTATTAGAACTTAAGTATAGAGAACCTATATAAATCTAAGTCTAAGGTGTATAACTTCTTCTTTAGTCTCTTAATTTACCTATAAGATAAGATAATCTACTAAAAGGTACCTATTAAGAAAGTCTAATATATAGCTTAGGAGGTAGAGCGCCTATAGTTAGTATGTAATAGAAGGGGTGCTAATAGGTTACAGAAGGATAGCTAGAAGCATAAAGTAACTACTATAAAGCCTACACTTTAGCTCTCTCTATTCTAGAGGTTATAGTTACATAATAAGCAAAAGGACTATAAGGAGCTCTTATAGCCTTACTAAGACTTCTCCTTATATATATATTAATCTTAGACCCTATTAAGCCTTCTAAAGTGTAGCTACTATAGGAAGATAAAGCACCCTAAAGAGAAGTGTTTCTAGCTTTAGAATATAAAGAAACCTAACACTAATAGCATACTAACTAGTCTGTAGAATAGCTATCTCTAGGCTAAAGTCTAAGCTATATAGGTATATAAAAATAAAGAGATTTACTTTTTAGAAAATAAATAAGCATAAAGGAGAAGCTTACCCCTACTATACCTATTAAAAAGGTCCTTATAGGACTTATAACTAAAGGTAAGGCTATTACTCTTTAAGGGCTTAGTAAATAGATTATAAAGGTAGATATAGATATAGGCTCCTAGGTAGACCTTATTAGTATACGCCCAGTGTAGCGCCTTAGGTTAAAACCTACAGCAGCAGAGGTCCTAGTCCTAGAGTCCTTTAGTAGGGACTCCTTAAGGCTAAGTAAGGCATACTAGTTAACCTTCTTCCTCTTAGACTTATAAAGGCACCCTTAGAAGCTTTAGCAACTTTTTGCTAAGGTCCTAAGACTAAAAGGGGCCTCTAACCTACTATTAGAATAGTGCTCTATAGGTTAAGAGAGTATTATTATTAATATAGTATCTAATATATAGGCCTATAAGTGTTTCTTTATTATAAAGCTAGTAGCTTTTATATAGGAAGTAGTTAAGAATAGCTATAAGGCCTACATTCTCTATATTAGGGGGAGCTTCTTTAATAAGCTATTACTAAAGCTTAGAGGAACAGTCCTTCTACCTAAGTTACTTAATATAGCAGACGTCTTTAATAAAGGTGTAGTAAAGACCCTAAATAAGCTTAAAGGCGTAAAATATTTTATTAACCTTATGCTAGGTATAAAACCTCCTTTTAGGGCGTTATACCTTCTAAACGCCTATTAACTAGAGGAGCTCTATGCCTATATTAAAGAGATAAAGGCCTAAAGACGTATAAAGCTATTTATTAGTAAGGTAGGTATGCTAATCCTATTTATCCTAAAGAAGGATTCCTATTTATCCTAAAGAAGGATTCCTATTTATCCTAAAGAAGGATAGGTCCCTTAGGTTATATATAGACTATTATAGCCTTAATAAGGTGACTATTAAGAATTAGTACCCTCTCTTACTAATTAGTAAGCTGTTAGATAGGCTTAGTAGAGCCTAGTTTATCTCTAAGATTAATCTTAAGGAGGTATATTACTGTATCTATATTAAGAAGGAGGACTAATAGAAGATAGCCTTTAGGATGCGCTATAGGTATTTTAAATATATAGTAATGCTGTTTAGACTTATAAACGCTTCTGCTACCTTCTAGGTGTATATTTATTAAGTGCTTACTAACCTCCTAGACTCTTACTATATTATATACTTAGATAATATTATAATTTACTTACAGACGTATAAATAGCATACAGAAGACCTTTACTATATACTTAAATAACTATAATAATTTAGCTTATATATAAAACTATTAAAGTATAAGTTCTACTAGGAGGAAATTAAGTTCTTAAGGTATATTATTACTAAGGATAGAGTTTAAATAGAGTAATCTTATATATAAGTAATTACTAAATAGAAGGCACCTATATCTATTAGGGACCTCTAGGTATTCCCTAGGTTTTATAACTTCTATTAGAAACTTATTACTAAATACTTTATAATTATTTTGCTAGTAATAGAGTTACTTAAGGGTATAAATAAGAAGTTAGCTTTCTGCTAGCCTAACGTAGCAGAAAAGGCTTTTAACTAGCTTAAGTAAGCTTTCTACTTAGTAATAGTGCTTATATACTAGAACCTTACTAGATAAATAAGGGTTAAAGCAGATATATCTATAAAGGCAGTTAGTACTATTCTATTATAACTAGTAGAGAAGCTTTAGCGTCTAGTTACCTACTAGTTACATAAGCTCTTTAAAATAAAGTAGAGATAGTATATAGGTTAATAAGAGATTCTTACTATTATAGATAGCCTAGAACACTAGGCCTACTACTTATAGGGTCTATTAGATAAGTTCCTTATCCTAATAGATTACTAAGCCCTTAAGGGCGTTATTAGAGCACTAGTAAGAGATCTCTAAGGGAGACTAGTATAATAGGTGTATAAGTTATTAGCTTTTAACTTTAACCTAAAGTATAAGCTTAGGAAGATAAACCTAGTAGATAGGCTGTCTAGAAGGCTAGACTATATAGAGGGGGATATACTATATATAGATATCCTCCTAACACTAACCTAAAAGCTTAACCTAGTTAGAGAGCTACTAGAGGATATTTAATAATAGATCTCCTAAGTTAAAAGTAATAATAAAGTAGTTTAAGTATATATATATACAGTATAAGTATTCCTTATAAAGCCTAATAATAATAAGAATACTAAGCTAGAAGAGAGAGGTTTCTCTCCTCTCTATTAGTAGTATGCTATAAGATACACTAATTAAACTACTACTATTATAGCTATTATAACCTAAGGCTAAAAAGTAAAGGAGTTTATAATAAATGCTTCCTAATAGCAGTCTAAGGATACTAAGAAGTTAGGTAAAGCTAGGGTTATTATTCTAAAGTAGTATATCCTACGCCTAGTTATAAAGAGACTTCTGTAAGGTAAAATAGCATTATATAATAATCCTACTGCTAGTTTAGAAGATATAGCTAGAAGACTATAGGCTAAAGATAAGTTCTACTAGATGTAATTAGTAAGGGTTTAAAGTGCTACTAGAAGTAGGAAAAACTACACCCTTAATAAGGTAGGGACCTTATTCTTTAAAGGAAGACTAGTTATTCCTAAAGTACTAACGTTAAGAATAAAGATCCTTTAGTAACACTATAATAACCTAAGGTTAGGATATATAAGTATAGTAAAGACCTTAGATTTAATTATAAGGAAGTTCTACTAGGAAAATATTAGATAGACTGTCTAAGAGTATGTATAGAGCTGCTAAGTATGCTAAGAGGTATAAGTACTAAGGTATAAGCTGTATAGATAGCTCTAGCCCTTACTAATACTATTATATCTATTCTAAAAGATATATATAGACTTTATTATAAGACTTCTACTAAGCCTTTATAGAGATAATATAGAGTATAACTACATCCTTATTATTATTTATAAGATAATAAAGTATAGTATATTTATCCCTATAGTAAAAACGCTTAATGTAGCGTAATTAGTATATATTATCTATAATTACATTAAGTATTAGTTTAAGACGCCTAAAGGTATTATTAGTAATAGAGATAAGCTCCTTATAAGTAAGTTCTAAGAGGAATTTACCTGTAAGAGGGTAATTAAACACTAATTATCTATAGCGTATTACCTCTAGACTAACAGCCTAATAGAAAGGGTGCACTAAATATTAGAAAAGTATATCTAAATATATACTAACAGCTTATTAGGGAGATAGGCAGTCTAGCTTAGTAAAGCAGAGTTTATATATAATAATAGCTAGTATGCTACTATTAAGGTCTTACTAATAATAGCTCTATATAGGTACTACCTAAGGACTATAGAGTACATTCTGTCTAGTAACTACATTACTATTACTAGTATATATAAAAGGATCTTACACACTAAGGCTATAAGGGATAAGGTAGTTAAGTAGTAGCAAATAGCTACAGAGAGCTAGTCTAAATACTATAACTAAAACTATAAGCTAAGGGAATACTATTAAGGAGAGATTATTAGTCTCTTAATAAAGAACTTCTAGTTTAAGAACTATAAGCTACTACCTAAGTATATCTATATTACTATAGATAAGAGAATTAGGATATGAGTATACTAAGTTTACCTTCTAAAGTAGTACTAGTAAATATATAATATGTTCTTAGTAAGCCTTATTAAACCTTAGATATCTTACTAAGAAGATAGAGACTACTTATTAAAGCTTTTAAAGTTAGAGGATAAGCCTAAGGAATAGGAGGTAGAAGAAATTATAGCCTACTAAGGGTAGAAGGAGAATAAGAAGTTCCTAGTTAAATAGGTAGGATAGCTAGTAGAATATAACACCTAGGAACTACTATAATATCTAGAGAATACCTAAGAAAAGGTGTAAAGCTATAGGAAGCTTATATAAAAGACTTATAAGAAATAGAATAACTAATAATAGCTATCTTAAAGAATTATTACTATATAGTAGGTAATAAGAGTAAAGTTCTATAGAAATAAAATTAGTAAACTATAAGTAGCCTTATAATACTAATAAGTAATCTAGTTTAGTAAGCTATTACTACCTACCTACTGCAAAATAATTAGCTAAGGTAAAATAAAATAAAATAAGTAAGGTAAGAGGTTCTTAGTAAACAGTTTATAATGTTTTACTAGTAAGCTTATCCTCCTCTTTAGCTGCAGCTAGCTCCTTAAGCTAGGTCTATTTATAGCTAGAGGCTACTACCTCTACTATAGCAGCCTTCTCTATATTATTAAAGCGCTTTACTATTATATATATAGTATATAAGACTAAGTAAATATATTAGTTAGGATTCTTACCTATTTTATATAGGGTAGTATACTACACTAAAACGTTAGTAATAGCTTACTAAGCATTAAGAACTTAGTATTACTCCTCCTTACTAAAAGCCTTAAAGAAAGCCTTTATAAGGGGATAAGCAGCTTAAAACTCCTTATAGGCTAGCTTAGAAGAGATAGCACTACTTTAGTAAGAGTTCTCTAAGTGTGTTAGAGAAGGAGACTCTAATAAATTAAGGCTAGGTTAGTTAGCTTTATTATTATTATTAGCGCTATTTTAGTAGGGGCTCTATAATAACTAATAGGAAAAAGACTTAGTTAGCTTAGTATTACTATAATTAGATTAGCCCTAAGGGCCTAACTGCTTATTAATAAGGGGGTAAGATATATTAGACTTATAATTATTATTCTTATTACTACTATTTCTACTATTACCTCTAGCGTTATTATTATTACTATTATTATTACCCTTACTTAATAAAGGATTATTAGGAGGAGTAAGGTAAATAGATATATTAAAGTCTAAATTAGCTACTAACTAATTAGTAGGGATAATATTAGCACCCTACTAATAAACAAATCTACTTCTATAATAGCTAGGAGCTACAGAGGGAGACTTAGAGACAGATTAGTAATGCTTCTATAAAGGTATCTTCTTTAAGGTAGAAGCCCTAGAGGTATACTTCTAAAAAGTAACTATCTTAGCTCCTTAAGTAACTAGTATAGACCTAGTAATAGTAACAGTATAAGTAGAGATAAGGTTGCTAACATACTTAGCTAGCTCCTAGTAGAATGCATTCTAGCTAGTAAATTAATTAATATAGCCTTTATTATTACTAATATAATAGATATTATAGTAGTTAGTAATAAAGAACTTTAGGTTTACCTAGAGAGTAATTACCTAGCTATTATTATAAAGGTATATAGGCTAAAGCTAGAAAAGATAACTAATAATATCCCTCTAGTTAGTTAAAATTCTACCCTAAAGGAGTTTATTAGTAGTAAAGACTTAGAGAGTAGTAGAAGAGAGTGCTTACTAAGATAAAGGCTAGAAGACTAAGGTGCTTATAGTTAGAAGTAAGCTCCTAAAGTATTAACTGCTCCTAGTTATTCTGCTAAGCACCTTTTAATAGGTTAGTAATATACTTAGCTACCTAGACCTAGGCAGCAGAAAGGTAAGTTAGTATATACTTAATATACTAGCGCTTAAGTGCTATTAGATTACCCTCTTCCTCTTGGAAATAATATAACATAAAGGTATTCTAGGTTATTTAGGTAGCACCCTAGAGTTTATAAGGGACCTAAAAGTATAATAAGTTTTAGAGAACACTTAGTAAAAGCTAAGAGATAAACTAACTATAAAATACTTCTTTTGCTTAATAAGATAAGTAATATACTAAGTAGTATAACTACCCTAGTAGTATATAAGCTTTAGTATATCTCTATAAAGTTAACTAAGGTAGCTAATATATAGTAGACCTTTACTAATAAACTTAATAAAGCTATTATCTGCTTTATAGTAGGCCTTAATAATGTTAGTAATATAGAGAATTATGTTTATTTTAGGTAAAAACTTAGAGAATGCTTAGTAAAAGAAAGGAAGTAACTAGAACTTAGGAAAAGAAGAAAACAGAAAGGAAGAAGCTAATTTTTACTAAGCGTTAGGAGAAAAGTTAATAAAAAAAGACAAACTGCTAAAATAAAAGTAAAGAAAAGAGGAAGTTTTTTTAGGATAGATAACTATAATAATAAGAGGTCTTATTAGGCAGAAAAAGTAAGGCTAGTATATTTATACTACTAGCACCTATATAATAACTATATAGAGGGCTATTACAGACTAGAGGGGGAGGTAACTATTACTATAATAAAGATTATAATAATATATAACGTAGTAACATAAAAAACATAGTTATAAAGATAATAATATATATAACCTAACGTAAGAAAGTTAAGGATAAAAAGCAGCACTATAAAAGCCTACTACACCTATTAATAAAAGGATGCTAAGCACCTAATAATACTAGTAATACTAGTGTTAATTAGATAGGACGTTAGAAGATAGGGAACTATAGAACTACTATAATCTAAACTAATAAGCCTTAGAGACTAAGGCTTTAGAGAGGGAGGTAATTATAAGGAGTTAGCTAGGTAACTATTTAGAGATTCCTTAGATTAAGGGGCGTATAGGCTTTACCTCCTCCCTTTTCTAATTAAAGGAAGATTCTACTATAGTTAGAATCTTTAAGCAAAAGTTATATAATATAGTTAGACCTGCCTTTCTACTTAAACCCTACCTAGTTAAGTGTATTTAGCTATACTCTTATAGACTTATAGCCCTAGCAGTAGATATTAGTTAAAAACTAAAAGACTATACTACTAAGAACTAAAGCGCCTTAACTATCTATAATAATATCTACTACTAACCTATTAATAATAATAAGATAGAATTATTATCTATTATTATAATTAAACCCTATATTAAAATTAATATAAGTAAAAAGGTAGCACTAGCTTTTAGGTAGAAATTTCTAGAGGAGATACTATTAGGCTACCTAGATATTAACTCCTATATTAACGTAGAAATTACCTTATTAAAAGACATAAAGTACAAACCTACATAAAAATTTAAGGATGCTTACATAAACAAACTAGGATACTAAGGTAAGGAGATACACTACATCTTAGGAGTTACTAATATTAAGGTATATAAATACTAACTAGTTCTACTTATTAAAGGAGGTAAAGCTATTATAACACTAAACTAATAGCGTATCTATTTAAGAATGCTAATTAAACTAGCGTAGAACTAATTAGATCCTACAGTTAAGATTAGTTACATAATACAAAAAAAACAAAAAAAAACAACAGTAGTTAGCCTAATATAAGCACTATACCCTATTCTTATGCTATTAACTTAGTAAGGTAGCTTGTTTAAGACTATATAGTACTATAGGGGTTAGTATAGTCTACTTAATACTAGATTGACTTACTAGAGATAGCTTTGCTCTTAAGGTCTATACTACTAAGGTCTGCAGTAAGAACTCTTAACTATAGAGGTATTTAACCTTAAGAGGCAGGCTTGTTAGGTATATATAGTTAGCTAGGATAGAATCTCCTAGGATTCTCCTATTAACTATACCTACAACCTGCTAAACCTGCAGTTTAGATAAATTATCCTAAAACCTACCTCTTAAAGTAACTAAATTAAATCCTCCTTTCTAATCTTATTAAGTCTAATCTTATTAACTTCTTATCCTTAGTTATACCTATACTTAACCTAAATAACCCCTTTAAACTAGGTACCTCTCTTAATTATAACCTTTTAGAGATTATAAAATAGTTTATAATAGCTTAAATAAGCTTTATTATTAAGCAGTATAGAGAGAACTCTCTATATAATATTATTACTATTAAAAGTAGAATAAATAACTATATAGTAATTAATATTACTAGTATTAGATTAGTAATCTTACTTCTTAATAGCCTAGTAGCTAATATAGGCCTAATTACTAGAGTAAAGTAGGCCCTATAGTAGCAGCTCTACTTTTTTGTTAGTAGGATAGCCTAAAAGTAAGATAATATATATCTAAAATTGTAATAATAAAGAAGCACTTAGGCTAGCTGCAGGCAGTAATCTACGCTATCTAGTAGGTGTAGTATAATTAAGGGATAGAAGTAGAGATTTTGCTAGAAGCTTTAAGGATACTGTTAGTTAGAAACTTAATGTAATAGTTATACTTAATATATATTACTAGACCCCTAGAAAATAAAACACGTTTATATAATGTATAGCCTAGAAGGGTAAGGGGAGTTTAATAAGGTAGTTTTCTTAGGAAGGTACTGCTTAGCATAGAGGGCTTAAGCCCTTTTTATATATTTAAAGGGCTAGCTACTATTTCTACGTTATTACTTAGTAAAGGTAGGTCCTTTAGGCTAAGGATTACTAACTACTGCTGCTAATAGGGCGTAGGTACTCCCTAGCGTATAGATTTACTAGACAGCAGTAGCTTTATAATGCTTTTAACTTTATAACATACCTATATAGTAAGTTACCTATTAAGGTAAGTTACCTACTTTTCTAACTTTCTATCTCTTTTACCTTTATATATCTTTCTCTCTATATATAAATATATAATCTACCTTAATTAAAAGTTATATTATCCTTACTATTTAGGCTCTTAAAAAAGACTTAAAAATATCTATATAAACAGCTACCTTACCCTTTTAGGCTATATATTATATAAACGTATTTTATTTTCTAGGGGTCTAGTAATATATATTAAGTATAACTATTATATTAAGTTTCTAACTAACACCTTAGAGCTTCTAGCAAAATCTCTACTTCTATCTAGCCTTAATTATACTGCACCTACTAGATAGCGCAGATTACTACCTGCAGCTAGCCTAAGTGCTTCTTTATTATTATAATTTTAGATACATTATCCTGCTTCTAGGCTATCCTACTAAGAAAAGAGTAAAGCTGCTGCTGTAAGGCCTACCTTACCCTAATAATTAGGTCTATATTAGCTACTAGGCTATTAAGAAGTAAGATTACTAATCTAACGCTAGTAATATTAATTACTATATAGTTATCTATTCTGCTATTAATAGTAATAATATTATATAGAGAGTTCCCTCTATACTGCTTAATAATAAAGCTTATCTAAGCTGTTATAAACTATTTTATAACCTCTAAGGGGTTATAATTAAGAGGGGTGCCTAGTTTAAAGGGGTTATCTAGGTTAAGCGTAGGTATAACTAAGTAGGATAAGGAGTTAATAAGATTAGACTTAATAAGATTAGAAAGGAGGATTTAATTTAGTTACTTTAGTAGGTTTTAGGATAATTTATCTAAACTATAGGCTTAGTAGGTTATAGCCTACCTCTTAAGGTTAAATACCTCTATAGTTAAGAGTTCTTACTGCAGACCTTAGTAGTATAGACCTTAAGTGTAAAGCTATCTCTAGTAAGTTAATCTAGCATTAAGACTATACTAACCCCTATAGTACTATATGTTCTTAAACAAGCTACCTTACTAAGTTAACAGCATAAGAATAGGGCATAGTGCTTATATTAGGCTAACTGCTGTTAGTTCTTTTTTTTTTGCATTATGTGACTAATCTTAACTGTAGGATCTAATTAGTTCTATGCTAGTTTAATTAGCGTTCTTAAATAAACAGCTGCCTCTACCTTTAAGGTCCCTTAAATAACACTATATAACTAACGCGCTAGACGTATTATATAGAGTAAAAGATAACTAAATTTATTAAAGTTAACTATACCTAAAGAGAAGGTAATTCTTTAATAAGTTATTAACCTAATTAATTAAGGGTTCCCTCTATAATAAGAAGATATATAAGAAATAGCTAACTAACTTCTAAATTTACATAATAAGATATATATAGAACCCTAATAGGTAGAGAACTTTATATAATATATCTTTAAATTAAAAATATAATTTTAACGTTAAATTAACTATTAGAGGGCTTTAGCTAAGGATCTTATAATTATATAAGGCTAGTTTACACTTATATAAGATATAATTCTAAAGTATAGAATACTAAATTATAATATCTATAACTTTAATAAGATTAGTTTCCTAATAGGAATACTATTACATATAAAGGTTATTATAATATCTAACTATAAGAGAAGGCCTTATATAAAGCAGCCTAGTAATTATAAATAGGTTTCTATTATTTAGGGTGTATATATAGATAGCTAGGTGCTACCTCTATATATTATTATAAAAGGTAAATATTACCTCTCCTCCTAGTATACTAACTGTTAATTCCTAGCTATATAGTATATTTATCTAAGTAAAAATAGATAGATAATAAATAATATTAGCCTAGATTAGCTAAAGTATTTTAATTAGTGTATAAAGACTTATATAAAGAGGTCTTACTACCTCTTAATCCTTAATAGTTATAATAGCTATAAATTAACTAACTTTAATAAATACTATAAGGAATAAAGTATTATTACTCTTTATATACCTCCTTATTTATTATATAAGCTTTAGCCTCTTAATATTAGGTGCTTTAGCCTATTAAAGTACTTATATAGTAAGGAAATTAAGAAGATAATATAGATATAGATTTTATATATTACTAAAGATAACTTCTTTTCTGCTTTTAAAGTAGTATTCTTTACCTTAATAAGTAAAAATAATATATAAGCTAGTTTTTAATAAGTAGGCTTTATACCTTATAACCCTAAAGTAGTTCTTTTTTACTTAGATTTTAAGCTAAAGAAACTAACACTATTAAACTTATAGCTAAGCAGCTAAGGCTTTTAGGACCTAAAGACACTAACTATAGTAGCAGAAGGTGTATAAAGTGCTACCTCTCTTAAAAAGAAGATCTAAGTATATTAAGGTAGCTTACTAACACTAATATATAAAGTAATTAACTTATAGGCTAAAAGTATTAGTAAGTTAGCTTATAGGCTTACTATTATTAAGGCTAAGAACTATAAGCTTTATATAAGGATAGAGGTAATAAGTAAGTACTAAAAGGTAAAAAAGACCTAACTATATCTTAGAGGGTTACTTAATACTACTAAAGTAGAGGCACTATAAGGAGAAAAGGATGTAGTTAATACTAAAAGGGAAAATAACTGTTAGAAGGAGGGTTATATAGAAGGTATTAAACTATATATATAATAATATAGTAATTATAAAAAGTCTAGATATAACGTATAAACCTATAAAGTAGTTTAGAATAGTAATAAGGAAGAAGGTAATAAGTAGTTTTAATTAATTTTATATATTATAGTTAAATTAACTTAAATAAAATATAGAAGGGTTTAGGAAGGTAGGTAACTTACTTTAATAGGTAACTTACTATATAGGTACGTTAGTAATTATAGAAAAGTATATCTTTTACATACTACTTATTAAACTCTTCTTATAACTAGAGGTAATATTCTTTAAGGCTAAAGACCTTTATAAGGTTAATAGAGATTTTTTATAATCCTAACCCTATAAGATAAATACCCTATATTAAAAGAGGTAATCTTAGAGCCTTATAAGGAGGGCTATATCTATAAGATTAAAGGTTTCTTTAGAGTATCTATTATACTCCTAAAGGAAGGTCTCCTAAAGGGCTAAAGTAAAAAACCTTTTAATCTACTACTTAGTAATTATATAGGTAATAAAGGTATTAACTTATAATAAAGCTACCTTATCTAGTATTACTTAAGGATAGTCCTATTTAAGAACGCTAATTAAACTAGTGTAGAACTAATTAGATCCTACAGTTAAGATTAGTTATATAATACAACAAAAAACAACAGTAGTTAGCCTAATATAAGCACTATACCCTATTCTTATGCTGTTAACTTATTAAGGTAGCTTATTTAAAAACATATAGTACTATAGGGGTTAGTATAGTCTACTTAATGCTAGATTAACTTACTAGAGATAGCTTTACTCTTAAGGTCTATACTACTAAGGTTAAGAACTCTTAACTATAGAGGTATTTAACCTTAAGAGGCAGGCTTATTAGGCATATATAATCAGCTAGGATAGAATCTAGGATTATCTTATTAACTATACTTATAACCTACTAAACCTATAATCTAGATAAATCTCCTATAACCTACTAAACCTATAATTTAGATACATTATCCTAAAACTAAAGTAACTAAATTAAATCCTCCTTTCTAATCTTATTAAGTCTAATCTTATTAAGTCTTTATCCTACTTAGTTATACCTACACTTAACTTAAATAACCCTTTTAATATTAATACCTCTCTTAATTATAACCCCTTAGAGGTTATAAAACAGTTTATAATAGCTTAGATAAGCTTTATTATTAAGTAGTATAAAGAGAACTCTCTATATAATATTATTACTATTAATAGTAAAATAGATAATTATATAGTAATTAATATTACTAGTATTAAATTAGTAATTTTACTTCTTAATAGCCTAGCAGCTAATATAGGCCTTATTATTAAGGTAAGGTAGGCCCTATAGTAGAGGCTTTACTTCTTTATTAGTAAGATAGCCTAGTAGAGGGAGGATAGATTAACTATTACTAAGATAAAGCGCTTAGGCTAGCTGTAAGTAGTAATCTATACTATCTAGTAGGTGTAGTATAATTAAGGCTAGATAGAAGTAGAGATTTTACTAGAAGCTTTAAGGTGTTAGTTAGAAACTTAATATAATAGTTATTTAAGAACGCTAATTAAACTAGTGTAAAACTAATTAGATTCTATAGTTAAGATTAGTTATATAATGTAAAAAAAAAAAAACCTAATAGCAGTTAGCCTAGTATAAGCACTATACTCTATTCTTATACTATTAACTTAGTAAGGTAGCTTATTTAAAAATATATAGTACTATAGGGGTTAGTATAGTCTACTATAGATAGCTTTACTCTTAAGGTCTATACTACTAAGGTTAAGAACTCTTAACTATAAAGGTATTTAACCTTAAGAGGTAGGCTTATTAGGTATATATAATTAGCTAGGATAGAATCTAGGATTCTCTTATTAACTATACTTATAACCTACTAAACCTATAATCTAGATAAATCTCCTATAACCTACTAAACCTATAATCTAGATAAATCTTCTTTACTATAACCTACTAAACCTATAATTTAGATAAATTATCTTAAAACTTAAGTAACTAAATTAAATCCTCTTTTCTAATCTTATTAAGTCTAATCTTATTAAGTCCTTATCTATACCTTAGTTATACTTATACTTAACTTAAATAACCCTTTTAATATTAATATCCTTCTTAATTATAACCTATTAGAGATTATAAAACAGTTTATAATAGCTTAAATAAGCTCTATTATTAAGTAGTATAGAGGGAACTCTCTATATAATATTATTACTATTAATAGTAAAATAGATAATTATATAGTAATTAATATTACTAATATTAAATTAGTAATCTTATTTCTTAACAGCCTAGTAGCTAATATAGGCCTTATTATTAGGGTAAGGGAGGCCTTATAGTAGAGGCTTTACTTCTTTATTAGTAGGATAGCCTAGCAGAGGGAGGATAGATTAACTATTACTAAGATAAAGCGCTTAGGCTAGCTGCAGGCAGTAATCTACGCTATTTAGTAGGTATAGTATAATTAAGGCTAGATAGAAGTCTAAAGGTTAGAGAAAAGAGATTTTACTAGAAGCTCTAAAGATACTATTAGTTAGAAACTTAATGTAATAGTTATACTTAATATATATTACTAGACCCTTAGAAAATAAAACATGTTTATATAATGTATAGCCTAGAAGGGTAATATAATAGTTATACTAAATATATATTACTAGACCTCTATAAAATAAAATATATTTATATAATGTATAGCTAAGAAGGGTATGCTACTGCATTATATAGGTGTTAATTACTTTATAATTATCTATTTTAGTATTAATAGTAATAATACTATATAAAGTGTTCTCTTTATACTGCTTAATAGTAGCTTTTATCTAAGCTATTATATATCATTCTTTAATAACTTCTAAAGGCTTATAATTAAGAGAGATATTAATATTAAAAAGATTATATAAGTTAAGTATAGATGTAACTAAAGTTTATAGAATACAAACTTTATAAGATTAGAAAAGAGGATTAAATTTAGTTACTTTAGATTTAAGATAAGTTTTCTATATTAAAGGTTTAGTAGGTTATAGCAAAAGAGATTTCTTTAAATTATATTTTTAGTAGGTTATAGGTATAATAATAAGAGAATCTTAAAAGATCCTATTCTTACTAATTATATATACCTAATAAGCTTACCTCTAAAGGTTAAATACCTCTATAGGTAAGAGTTCTTACTGCAGACCTTAGTAGTATAGACCTTAAGAGTAAAGCTATCTCTAGTAAGTTAATCTAGTATTAAGGTAGACTATACTAACCCCTATAGTACTATATGTTTTTAAATAAGCTACCTTACTAAGTTAATAGTATAAGAATAGGGTATAATGCTTATATTAAGCTATCTGCTGTTAGTTTTTTTTGTATTATATAACTTATCTTAACTGTAGGATCTAATTAGTTCTACGTTAGTTTAATTAGCGTTCTTAAATAGGCTTTATCCTAAGTAGTAGACTTTATAGCAGCCTAAAGCACTTAAGAGGTTACTAAGAGCTTAGTTAAGTAGTAAAGAGTAAGCGTAAAAGTCATAAAATGTTATATACATAGACAGACATAATGCATAATATACGTAATTAACACATAAGGTAACCCTAGCAAATTTAATAGTTAGGTAGGTTTCTCCCCCTAGTATCTGTAGGGTACTTCACTGCACTAACGTCTGTTATCCCTGCGCAGTTGTACCCTGTACTCAAAACTCCAGCGGGACCCACTATAGCTGCCACAATTCAGTCAGCCTAGCCACATACACCGGCCGAAGTCTCATCCGCTACCCGACCATCCCAGTGGAACGTGGCCACTCGAAGCTATCTACAATCGTGTCCTGAACCCCGGGTCAACAACTACTGCCGACACACTTCCAAGGGTATCTAAAGGACCAAACCTCGGCATTTACACGCCCATATACACACTTGAAGAAGCTCTACTGGCTTCGAAATACTGCCCTGTCGTACATATTGATCAGCCCGTCACCGTTGCCTGACACGAGACCAAAGATGGACTACGAAGCTCTGAAAGAGCAATGGAGCGAGGTTGAGGACCGCGATGGCGTCCGTCTCAGCTGGAACGTCTTCCCCAGCTCACGCATGGTATGTAGCAACATTCAAAGCTCTGAATCGCCAAGAACTTACCAAACCTACTTTAACAGGAAGCGTCGCGACTCGTTGTGCCCATTGGTGCTCTCTACACTCCCCTGAAGGAGAAGCCTGATACTCCTCTTCTCCAGTTCGAACCCGTTACCTGCAAGCAACCCTGTCGATCCGTTCTCAATCCTTTCTGGTGAGAATTTATCTTGATCTCTCCTGCCGAGCCATACTAACCTCAAGTCCATGCAGTTCGGTAGATGTACGAGCTCGGCTCTGGATCTGCCCATTTTGCCTCTCAAGGAATCCCCTTCCGCCTCACTACAAGGATATTACCGCCAATGCGATCCCACCTGAACTGCATCCTTCGAACACCACGATTGAGTACCGTCTGTCGCGCCCGGCACCAAGCCCCCCCATCTTTCTCTATGTCGTGGATACCTGTCAGGAGGAGGACAGCTTGGCTGCGCTCAAGGAGTCCCTGGTTATGAGCCTGAGTCTTCTTCCCGAGAATGCTCTTGTAGGATTGATCACATACGGGACGATGGTATGTTAATCCGTTCATGTAGCCATACTAGTGTGATACTGACAACTATCCTTTACAGGCCCAAGTCCACGAGATTGGCTACACCGAGTGTGCCAAGTCGTACGTTTTCCGGGGTAGCAAGGACTACTCTGCCAAGCAGGTTCAAGAGATGCTTGGTTTGTTGTCCCCCACGATGCGTCCTGGTATTCCTCAGCAGCAACCCGGAAGACCAATGCCTGCCGGCCCTGCGTCGCGATTTCTGCTCCCCGTCCAGCAGGCTGAGTTTCAGCTTACAAAGGCTTTGGAGCAGCTCCAAAAGGATCCTTGGCCGGTTGCGAATGATCGTAGGAGTCTGCGCTGCTCTGGTGTGGCCCTTAGTGTGGCTGTGGGGCTTCTCGAATCCTCTTTTCAGCACGCTGGTGGCCGTATCATGCTGTTCGCTGGCGGCCCGGCCACTGAAGGTCCCGGCATGGTCGTTGGCCCTGAGCTGAGAGAGCCCATTCGATCGCATCACGACATTGACCGTGACAACATCAAGTACTACAAGAAGGCCCTCAAAGTAGGTTTCTTGTGGACCTCGAATCATTGCCAAGCTGACTCACTGTCCTAGTTCTATGATAATCTCGCCAAGAGAACCGCTCACAATGGCCACATCATTGACATCTTCGCGGGTTGTCTTGATCAAGTTGGCCTTCTGGAAATGAAGGGGCTCTGCAACTCAACCGGTGGCCATATGATCCTGACGGATAGCTTCACGTCATCCATGTTCAGGCAATCATTCATTCGTGTGTTTGAGAAGGACGGCGACGACAACTTACTCATGGGATTCAACGCTACCCTCGAGGTGTTAACCACCAAAGAACTCAAAGTCACCGGTCTGATAGGTCATGCCATTTCACTCAACAAAAAGTCAACGTCAGTGGGAGAAACAGAGTGCGGAATTGGCAACACTTGTTCATGGAAAATGTGCGGTATCGACCCTAATGCCAGTTACGGTGTCTACTTCGAGATTGCAAGCCAAGGGGGTCCAGCACAGCACCAGCAGGCGCCGCAAAAGGGAATGATACAGTTCCTTACATACTACCAGCACTCCTCCGGCCAGTTCCACCTTAGGGTCACGACAATTGCGAGGAACCTCAGTGGCCCAGCCGGCGACCCGGCGATCGCACAATCTTTTGACCAGGAAGCTGCTGCGGTCCTCATGTCTCGCATCGCTGTCTTCAAAGCCGAGGTGGACGATGGCCCAGATGTTCTGCGGTGGGTTGACAGAATGCTCATCAGGTTATGCTCGCGCTTTGCAGACTACCGAAAGGATGATCCTTCGTCTTTCCGTTTGGAGAAGAACTTCACGCTGTATCCACAGTTTATGTTCCACCTGAGAAGAAGCCAATTTCTCCAGGTCTTTAACAACTCCCCCGACGAGACGGCCTTTTACCGTCATGTCCTCAACCACGAGGATGTGAGCAACTCGCTCATCATGATCCAACCCACTTTAGACTCGTACACATTCGATCAGGAGGGCGGTCAACCTGTCCTCTTGGACTCGACCTCGATTCAACCGACCCACATCCTCCTTCTCGACACTTTCTTCCACATTCTCATCTTCCACGGAGAGACCGTGGCCGAATGGAGAAAAGCAGGCTACCAAGACCAGGAGGGCTACGAGAACTTTGCTTCCTTGCTTGAGCTACCCAAGGAGGACGCCAGAGTATGTTCTGCTTTGACGGCGAACGCTTTGTGGTGGCACACTGACTAACACGGTACAGGACCTCATCACGGACAGATTCCCGCTACCGCGATTCATTGTCTGTGACGCAGGAGGATCTCAGGCCAGATTCCTCCTCTCAAAACTCAACCCCTCGACAACACACACAACGGGTGCCTATGGCGGAGTAGGGGCGCAGAATGCCCAAACCATCTTTACTGATGATGTCTCGCTCCAGACCTTCATGGACCATCTAATGAAGTAAGACGAGTTGATGTCTAAATTACTAGGGAATGAATTGCTAATGATGATGCTCAGGCTCGCCGTAAGCGGCACGAATTGAGAAATTGATGCTTGGGCTCACACCATGAGTGTTGCGGGAGAAGGGTTGAGAGGGTACAAGCAGAGTGAACAGGCTAGCGTGTGTAGCCCCACTCAAAGTTATATCAACTTAGTTGTCCATGTCTTGCTGCTGTCCAGCAACTCTGCTCTGTGGGTGTTTGGGCCAAAGTTTCAAATCGTTAGAGGCGGGATATAGCTTCACATCGTGGGCCGTATAGTCTGGCCGTTGTTGATGAGCCATCTTGACCTCTTTCCCGATAGCAACTTGAGATAGATGGGATACACTTACCTAATGCAACCAAAAGGAATTGTTCCACATATCACTGCAGGCGTTTGCCGACTTTTGATAGGCATTAGATGAGAGTTGAAGAATAAGGGGCTCGATTTTGACGAGAAACACCGTCCTGCGGAGTGGGACTTGGTGGGGGAGGCTCACTTCACTTAGTGGTCAATCAACCCGTTTGAAGACATATATCTACCCCGCCCCCACCAAACCAACAGCCAGACTGCAAAGGTCATCTAGCCGAGGGTCCAGCGCAGCAGCGCAGGAGACTATCAGATTGGCCAATGCCCTAAGGTTGCATGCGGCGTAGGCCGCCGGCATGTGGCTCAATAGTGGCTAGTGAAAGCGTCTGACAATTTAGCAAAATATAAAAATGGAATTCAATCTCCAGAGGAGGAGACCACGTGACTAAGTTGAGACTGACCCACTCTTCATACCCGGAAGGCACAGTCATTGGTCGTATCCTCGTTAAAGCATTGGTAGCCACTCAATGGTGTGGCTCGGTCTTTCCCTGTCCCATTTACCCTATGGCGCACAATCTGGATTATATCGATTTTTCTCTCCTCTTCCCCGAGAGTTCACTTCTTCCTTCGATCACCAACTTTCCCACCAGACCCAGATCCGAGAGCAGTAACAATGCGTAAGTCCCCCCTCTGACACCGGGCAACCTGTTAATACGTGACCGAGGTTTCTAACGTTAGTCTGTCCCTGTAGCTCCTAAATTCGATCCCAATGAGGTTAAGGTCATGTTCGTCAAACCTGCTCTCCCGCCGAATCAAGACACAAGAATACTGACTTAGGTTGCGAATGCAGCCACCTCCTCGCCACCGGAGGTGAGGTCGGTGCCTCCTCTGCCCTGGCCCCTAAGATCGGTCCTCTCGGTCTGTCCCCCAAGAAAGTTGGTGAAGATATTGCGAAGGCCACTGGCGACTGGGTATGAAACGAACCCCCCCCCCCCCATGCGAGAAATCCCAAAGGTTGAATAATGCTGACGGCGATCGAATCACAGAAGGGTCTCCGCGTGACGGTCAAGCTCACCATCCAGAACCGTCAAGCCGCCGTCTCCGTCGTCCCCACCGCCTCCTCCCTCATCATCCGTGCCCTGAAGGAGCCCCCTCGTGACCGCAAGAAGGAGAAGAACATTAAGCACAACAAGTCTGTGCCCCTCGACGAGATCATCGAGATCGCTAGAACCATGCGCCACAAGTCCTTCTCCAAGTCGTTGGAGGGCACTGTTAAGGAGATTTTGGGAACGGCGAACAGCGTTGGATGCCAGGTCGACGGCAAGACCCCCAAGGCGATCACCGAGGCCATTGAGGCCGGCGAAATTGACAGTAAGTGCTTGAGTCCCCAGAAACCTGTCTGCGTGCGATATTACTGCAGACCCGAGGAAACACTAAGCTGACACGAGCTGTGAAGTTCCCGAGGAGTAAAGGAGGTCAATAGCCGGACGGATACTCTCGCATGACTTCTGGAGTTTAGGAATGGTTCTGCATTCAGGGACTACCCAAATGGGACAACCTTGGGCAAAGAAAAAAAAAGACTTGCCAAATGAATAAATCAAATGACGAACACCTTCTCGACGCCCATTCTCCTTTATTGGCGAGCGCCTAACGTGCCGTTGGGCTTTGTATGTGGCAATCATTCCCGAATACCGTCACTTGGAGACGTGCAACTGCCTTGCGTCAAGATTAGGCTTAATGGCATGGAAACTGATGGATCCATTGTCTGCCGCAAAACGTACTGCAGCCTCCCGCTGTACCACGGAAGTCGAGGTCCACTGAGGTCGATGACATGTTTTCACAAGGTCATTGGGAGGCATCCTCGACGACACTGGTTTTTGATAATGTGGGGGAATATCCCCAAACGGGAAGTTGACAGTGAAGTGTTGTTGCCTTCTCTTCGGCGACAAGTCACCCCTGGTGGAACAGTAGAAGTTGATATTTCGGTTCCTTGACGGCCCCTACTCATGAGGAATGACTGATCCGCAACGATGAAGTAGGACCTGCCTGCATTGTGGAAGACCATGCCCTGCGATCTGAATTTAACTGACTGTGCCCGGGTAACTTCCATCCCTTCAGCATGGAAGGGGTGATCTGGATGGAAAAGAGAAGGACAACACGGGAACCTGGCAGGTCAACGTTGGGTTGACGTAGGTAGCGCGGCGAAACCATAGTGTAGCACCATCAGTGCATAGATCGATCGGCGTTCAGTGTTATCAAAGCATGCATTTCGGCCCTTGGCTTCCAACCTTCATCTCGTCCCACCCGAATGTCACTACACAGGGTTGGGTTCTAGTTAAAGTGTGTCTAATTAGGTAATACTGATACTAAGCTGGATATGCAACAAGGTTTCATTTGCGTATGATCGAGTTGCCAGACTTCACCCAGAACTTCAGCTTGGGAACCAATTGCCCCCTCCCTATTTCATTGCCAGAGAAGACGTAGCGACCTTTCGGGAGCACAATTCATCGAGGCAGAATGAAGCCTTCCCGTCGACGTTGGTGATGTGCCGAGTCGAGTTAGGCCGTGTTGAAAACAGGGCCCTGGTATCTGTACCTACTACCGGTAGGTATCTAAGTACGTCCTTGCTGTAAGCCGCCGCATTCCAGGTTTAGTCGCTCAACTCAATACACGCACGGAGCACAGGGGCTCAAAATGGCATTCTCTCCTCCATTTTGTGTCTCATGGTCTCCGTTTCCCTACCGGTTTGACAAATGAATGCCTTTGATGGCTAGCATCATCTACCGTAGTACACCAATCATAACATTTGACCATGGCAACAACCAATCAAGGCAACACACACGGTCCACGGATCCCATCACACTTTGGCGCAGGTGTAGACTTTATTGGGGCTCCGCTAGCTGGCCTCTTGTCCGTGCAGACACCTAGGGTAGACGTGGACGAACATCCCTGCCGGGATTGGTGACATCGGAGTACGTACCATTTGATCCCTAGGTAGAGACCCAAAGCACGCCGACGGGTAGACAGGCATAGCCGCATAGGCATAGGGAGGCAGGGAGGTAACCAACCTCTGGGCGGGTTCTCGAGCGCAGATCGAGATGAACCGCACCGTCAAATTTCAATCAACAAACCTGATGGGCATTTCCTGGTTCAAGAGCCTTGGCAGAAGAAAACCGCTCTCCTCACTGGACCCAGCACACTCTAAGAGTCTGCGCTCTGGGCTCACTCAGGCCATAATAGCAAACCGGCCTTGATCGCGTCTGCTCTTCCGCATATGACAGCCACACACCTACGCCGACACCTCCCGCTACTACTATGACTGCAGCCCCATTATCCGTACTTTGACAGTGACACTAGTGGAAACAGCGCCTCATCCCGCACTTCGCCTTTCTTTTACATACATCCATCCGTCGACAGAGCACTTTGAACTACTGCTCTATTGATCTCCCGCCGCCGCCGCCGCCGCCGCCGCCGTTGACCCCTCGCTCTGCGGACCCGCCCATCTCTCCGTACACCCTGCCCTCAATCTTCCCGACCGACGACGTGCCCGGCACAAGCCCATCGGGCTCGACGACGAACCCCCCAAGCAGACTTTACCATTGTCGCATCTCGGTCTTGTCGATTTAAAGCCGAAGTGGAGGTGTAATTCCGGGCACAACAAGGCCACAGTGGCCGGCGGCACTGGTGTCGGGCACTGGCATCGATCGCCCTTACGGCAAGGCGGCCCAGATGCCATGCCCGTCAGCGGACCAGTCAGCCATGCTTTAGCCAGCAGGCAGTGACAACTGGTTCCCGGATCGCTGTATCCAGTCCGTCCTTCGCTTTGCTCCAGCTTTTTGAGCTCTACTCGTTCATCGGTCGAGTCACCTTATGTTATCTCGGAACGCTTTCTCTTCCGCATAGCATAACTCATGTTGCCTCTAGTACAGATGCACCGTATGGTGCAACAACCGCCAAACTTCGAACCTCTCTTGACCCTACAGCAACAGCAACAGCAACAGCAACAGCAACAGCAACAGCAACAGCCACAGCAACAGCAACAGCAAAATCATCTGCAATATCAAAAGAACCATTACCTCCTCCATCAAGCCGACGTCTATCCTCATGACAATCACCTACACTGCTTGCCCGCCGAGCCCGCGAATTCCTTGTACCCCGAAGGCAAAGCCCCGATTTCGATCCGTACTTCATATCCAAGTCAACCATTCCTTTACCGAGCCGCAACTGCTGCTGTCCAGTCTCACATTTCCGACGGGCCCGAGCATCAGTTGCGACGCAAGACGCCGAACGGCACCATTGACGCGGGCTATGATGGCTCTCCCACCCACTTCTCCTCGGGGCCACCACCCCTGAAGCAGATGATATTGTCCAACGCATCAACGTCACACAGCGCGAACCGCCATCCCAGGCTGGCACAGGCAGCTCAGACTCGCGTTCCATCGAGTGCAGTACGGAATCGGATGAGTGAAGGCTTTGACACGGTGCCTTCAGCTCAGCAGCAATGGGCAGCAGGGCAGGAAATGCCACGTCAGTCATTCATTACCGGTAACTCTTCCGGACCCTACGCTACCTCGGAAGCTTCACGATATGGATTCACGACGCCGGATACTTCTGCGTTCTTCGGGTCTCCTCCCCAGCTCCGTCTAGGGCCTGGGGCGTTTAGTGTTGGATCTCACTTTCCCGGGTCCTTTCCCGCGGATGATGCCAGCGCCATCGCTCCTGAACTTGTGCAGTCTGTAAACCCTTGGTTCCCTGCGTATCAACGGGGGCAGAGTTATGTTGGCCCGCCAATGCATCATACACCGTCGCCATCACCGTCAATGTACGACCATCGTTTCTCCAACTTGCGGAATCAGATGCTCGGGCCATCATCTGGCTTCACCCCGCCGGATCCCTACACTCATTTTGGGACGTACGGTTCATTCCTTCCACAGCAGGCGCAAATCAATGTAGAGGCTCTTACTCTAGAATCGTATCAAGTCGATGGGACCAGCGGTGTACCTGACAAGCTAAGCCCGACAGGAGGATTCAGAGAAAAAGTACTTGCTCAAGCACATCGGAGTTACGTCGATTTGCTGGCGTATCTTCATCACGGTCGCAGAACTCAGCAGCTCAGGCCTGGCTCGGTCTTGAGCACAGCTTCAAGAATGGTGGTTTATCCCAAACCGCCTAAACAGCCAATCGTCACATTGGCCCCAGACCTTTTCTTTCCTGGAGACGCCGGCATGGTAGCCAACGCTAATCTGAGAGGCAATCATGTCAACATGCTGCTTGGGCCTTTGGGAAACAGAACCACACTCTCAGCTCAGCCATTCGGATGGGATCCCGGTGTTGCAGAGTTCAGGGCTGGCGCCTTTCCTGTTGTTTGCTCAAGTGGCTCGTCACCCAGCCATCTTGCGAGGGGCTCACCTCTTGCAAATGCCAAGAACTCGCTGGAAATTCTAAGCCACTTATGTGAACAAAGTGGCTGGAAGTGGATTGACGGCATCCTACTTGGAGGCTGCCTGCATTATGGCTTGGAGCACTTCGAGGAGGCCCTTGAGTGGTTTACCCGAATTACTTCATTAGAACCCTGGTACGCTACCCCTAACCTGACCACTATGCTCGAGTCGAAAGCCGTGCCAATGAAAAAAACCCACCTGTTAACTTGTTGCGTAGCAACGTGGAAGCTGTTTCCAACATGGCAGCCACCCTTTACTGTCTCAACAGACAAGACGAGGCCGAAAATTGCTGGCTCACGGCCATCAAGACTCGACCTCAATATCTTGAAGCAGTAGAGCATTTAGTTGGTCTTCTTTATAAGAAGAAGAGCTCCGATGCCGTCGAGGTTATCAGCTTCATGCAGAAGGCTTTGAGGCTGTCAGTGGATCCGGTGGAACACGCTGGACACAGCTCTTCTACCTTACAAGCAGACACACCGACCGACCTGGCATCGAACTTGTTGAATGACAACCGGTCTCAGCCTGGATTCGGCTCGAGCGGTTACGCCATTCCGGGCACCGAAAACGGTCGCATCCTCGCCCTTGTCCATGCCAAGGGAACCATGCTATACAGCCTGAAAGATATCGCAGGAGCATCCAAAGCCTTTGAAGAAGCCGTATTGATAAGCACAGGCAGACGGACGACGTCAATCCAGACACTCGTCCAGCATATTCAACAGGTTCTCGCGCCGACTAGCGGTATCCAGGGCGCCAACGACCCAGCAACTTCGGCTCGCCCTTTGCTACTCGCTCCCGAGAAGGCGAGGCGCACTGCGAAACTTGTTTTCTCCAACAACGGCGACCTCCCGGGCCTGCAATTTGTGCCCGAGGGCGGTCCCAAAAAGGCCGCCGTCCAAACTACGAGCAATTCGCTCTTGTCGCTTGCCAAAATCTTCCAGGATGCCATGTCGTCAGGGCCTTTGGCCACAGGCGTTGCCAGGAAGTCGGCTGGTGTTGGCGATATCCTGTCTCTCTACTATTTGTCGTTGTCTTTGCAAGAAAGCCCGTCTACAGCCAACAATGTGGGCATCCTTCTCGCCAGCGTTCAGCAACCCGCGGCCGCCAACTCATCTGGGATGCCATCATCCCTGCCCAACATTCCCGGCATCCTGCCCGGCAGCGGCCTTGCTCTGGCTCTTGCGTACTACAACTATGGTCTCACACTCGACCCTAAGCATGTTCATCTACACACGAATCTGGGCAGTCTTCTCAAGGATATCGGACAGTTGGATCTTGCGATTCAAATGTACGAGCAGGCTGTGCAGTGCGATGGCAACTTCGATATTGCTTTGACAAATCTCGCCAATGCCGTGAAAGATCGTGGACGTATCAGCGACGCTATTGCATACTACAAACGGGCCGTTCGCTCCAATCCCGAATTTGCCGAAGCAGTATGTGGGCTTTTCACGGCCTTGAATTCAGTGTGCGACTGGAGAGGCCGCGGTGGTGCGTTGCTGCAGGGAGGCATGTACGACCGCTGGCACGTCGGCGATGACGGCATGATATTTGATGCTACAAAACATGACCAGGGGTCCGGTCTCACAAAAAAGGTTACTGACATTGTGTCTCGCCAGCTTGCTGACGCGTCGACCTGGGGATTGGGAGTACTGCAAGAGAGCAACATTGCGATTTTGTCTGCCCAACTTAGCAGAGCCGCCGGGCAGTCGGAGAATGCTGGCACCGACTTTGATCTCAAGTTACGAAGCTGGTCCAAGACCCCCTGGGAAGGATCGCGCTTGTTGAGGCTTGTGGAGCGGGCTACGCGGGCGTCAATGAGGCAGTGGTACTGTGACAAGTACGTCCGTGGATTGAAGACGACGTCCGAGTACGAACGGCCTCAGCTGCCGTCCAACCTCACGGTGCCGTCTGCCCCAACTGTTCTGCCTTTTCACACCTTCACGTGTCCTCTGACGGCCAAGGACATACGCATGATATCGCAGCGCAATGCCCTTAGAATCTCTTGCTCAACACTCCGCTCTGCATGGCTGCCCAGTACGGTCTATCCGCCACCCCCGCCGCCGTCGCCCTGTCTAAATGTTGGCTACGTGTCCTCGGATTTCAACAACCACCCCTTGGCTCACCTGTAAGCTGCATAGCTCTGCTTGAGTGATGCTATACATACAGGGATTCACATGCTGATTCTTTCTTTAGGATGCAGTCTGTTTTTGGGTTTCATGACAGGACTCGTATCAAGGCATTCTGCTATGCCACAACAGCTAGCGACAAATCAGTTCATCGGCTGCAAATCGAGCGAGAGGCACCAGTGTTCCGTGATGCAAGCACTTGGACTTCGGACAAGCTGGTTGAACAAATTGTGCAAGACAACATTCACATTCTTGTCAATCTCAACGGCTACACTAGGGGTGCTCGAAACGAAATCTTCGCTGCGAGACCGGCCCCGATTCAGATGTCTTTTATGGGGTTTGCCGGTACTCTGGGCGCCGAATGGTGTGACTATTTGCTTGCCGACACCACTGCTATTCCGCCGGAGACGTTGCGACCTTGGCGCGGCAACCTCGCTGTCAGTGATGTGTTTGAGGACAAAACCGAAGAAGGTGAAGGGGACTGGATATACTCCGAGAACATTATCTACTGCAAAGACACGTTCTTCTGCTGTGACCACGCACAATCGAGCGACCCCGACGAGCACAAGGTTTCATGGCAAGATGAACAGCAACGGCGTTGGAAGATGCGCAAGGAGCTGTTTCCCGACTTGCCCGACGATACCATCATTATGGGAAATTTCAATCAGCTGTACAAGGTTGTCTATCCTTTCTGCTTTCCTTTGCTGATGAGTGACGTGGCTAATATAACATCAAGATTGATCCCACAACGTTTCGCACGTGGCTGCGTATCCTCTCAAAGGTGGACAGGTCTATTCTGTGGCTCTTGCGATTTCCTGAGCTTGGAGAGACCAACCTCAGGAGAACAGCGAAAGCCTGGGCAGGAGAAGAGGTTGCCAGACGAATCATCTTTACCGACGTGGCGCCTAAGAACCAGCATATATCGCGAGCCGGGGTCTGCGACCTGTTCCTTGACAGCCCCGAATGTAACGCACACACCACGGCCGCGGATATTTTATGGTCCAGCACTCCACTTCTGACCCTACCTCGATATCCCTACAAGATGTGCTCTCGCATGGCAGCATCCATATTAAAGGGCGCATTGCCTAATGACGCCGAGGGGTTGAAGGCAGCAAAAGATCTTATCGCTGGCAGCGAAGACGAGTACGAAGAGTTCGCTGTCCGCCTGGCCAAGGGCCTGTCATACTGCATCAGCCCGGGCGGTTATGGAGAGGGTCATGGTCGTCTAGCAACCTTGCGAAAGTTGCTCTGGGATAGCAAGTGGACTTGCGCCCTTTTTAACACCAGACGTTGGGTGGCTGACTTGGAAAGGGCCTATGACGAGGCTTGGCGACGCTGGGTGGCAGGTGAAGACGGAGACATTTACTTGTAGAAGCTCCAGCCAGAGCTGCACCATGACCAACGGATGCGGCGGCATTGGCATCTTCTCAGTTCTGGGACGAAGAGCTCGTGCCTAGTGCTTCAGTTCTTCCTGATGAAAGGCACCGGCCACTTCAATTCTGCAGAGTTGCATAGAATCCTTTCGGCTCGCTCTGCTGCGGGCCTTGATGGAGTTGGTGCAAAGCAATGGATACTGGTAGCAGCACGGAATATTTGCTTGTCGGAGCTGGCTTAGATACTGGCCAATCTTCATGCATTGGCAGTGTGAGTTTGGTCGAAGCATGGTCATGGCTGGGATAGACGCCATTCAATACTGGCTACATCTTGCCGATGGATCTGGCTTCTTACTGTTTACTCGGAGAAAACCAAAGGGTAGTTCCCATTCGTTCCAGGCGGCGCGATCTGGCGTTTGAAGGGGAGCCCGCCTCAGGAGCGGGCGACGATGTACATAAATAATACCCGGCGCCTCTTTCCTCGCCGATGCGAGACGTGAGGCCCTTGCGATTCGTTCTTTTGCGTTATTCTACTTGCTCTGCTTTATTTCGTCACGAAGACTACTAAAACTTTGCAGCGGCTGGCTAAGGGCAGGTCTGGCTCTCTATCTTTTACTTCTGCGTCCCCTGCCACCCCGGAAATTCGATGTTGCTCCTTTGTTGCACTGTGGGTATTGTGTAGCAAGCAAGATGCCTCTGTGTGCGTACACACAAAGCGATTAGTAGATAACATACCGCTAATCCGAGAGACAAGGAAGGAGTCCAGTCGAAGACGGATGAACATCAGATTGCTGGAGAAGGGGTGTCATTGCAATAGGCAACAGAAACCTTTCATGACACCGAGAAAGCGGCAGCAGCTTGCTAATGTGCAAGGGAGGAGCATCTACTTTCGTCGCCCTGCAGGGGTGATCAAGCCGTAACCTAAGGATTTCGCAAGTCGACCAACGGCGACGGGGGATGATGATCTTGCTTCATTTCTCTAGCTGTTCCATTCTTTCTGAGCTCCTGCCCTTGTTGCTCCAGCCCCCATCGGAGTGTCTAAGCAAGTCCGAACAAGTGCCGCTCAGACTGACAGTCCGGCACTCGTCGAGTCGCTCCGGTCAAGAGCGCGGTGTAAAAATGAAACGAGGGCTGACGACACTCGTGAGTGGCTATATCCCGAGACCTCGGCGCTCCGTTATTGAAATACCGCCATCGGTACCTGGGGCCCGCCTTGAGAGAAGCCACAAACGCGAACTCGGGACAGCGGCAGGGAAAATACCTCAGTGGGCGAGTTGGCAAAGGACAGCAAGAAAGGAGAGAGGGATCTGCCGGGTTATCCAGCCCGGATTCAAGACGACACGGTGAACGAGACTTCTTTTGGACAACGGCTCTCTGTTGAACGGCGGCATCACTGTATAGGTTCAGCTTGAGAAGGGGTTTCGGCTCCCCAAACTGATCTGATCGGTGATCAATGACATGCCATTAGTTGCAAGTAAAAAGACAAGGCCGCTTAGGAGAGACGTTGCGACGAAAAGCAACGTTGTCTGGCAAGGTACCCAACGTCCTGCTACTGGCACTGAAGCTAGCGAAGACCAAAAAAGCAACAAAAAACAACCCAGCTTGTGTTCCAGCGGGAAGCAACGCCGTTGGGCATTGGAACGATGGCGGTATGTTGGCGAGTCATCGGGGCATGTTTGAGACACGAAACATGAGTTCTTGGTGCTGTTAATTCTGTGATCCTACCTGGGTCCAAGATATGCCATTCTTCGCTTCTCGCTCCGCACTACGGCAGCTTTCGGCCGTTACAGTGCCAAGACACATGTTATCATTCCACAGCATCTCATAAGCACCGGTCCAGAGGCATGGCCGCTGTACCCCCCCTCCCTTCCCCTAGCTTAGCCCTCCAGGCTCTCGCGGCCATCAGTGGCGTTCACAGCTAACCAGAGACATGAAAATCGATGGTTAATTCTCTCTTGGGTAAGGAGGTGGGACGAGGAGAGGTTAGAAGTGTGCTGTAAGCGAGGATCACAAGTCTATGATAAGGGGGAACGTCGGGCTTGTTATGTCTATGTTCTCAGGCAGCGGGAAATGAAATGGCCTGCGTTCATTACTGCCTTAAGTCATGACCTAATGTTGCTTTGGGAGGGGGAGTCGTGAGAAGTGTGAGTATGAGAGCACACTTACAGGGTAAAGTAGCACGCTCGTCGCACGTCGTTGCTCGTCATTCATCTTTACATGTTGTTCGGAGGTGTGTATTGGGCGGTTCAAGACTTGAGTGGATTGAGATTGCCAACGCTGAAGGGCATCTTAGCGACCAAGTTGTTGCTGGCTGCCTGGTAGTTTAAAGTCGTGATGGCTGTTGTTGGTAGGTAGGGGCCCGGGTGCAGGACCGCCGCCCATCCGTGTCACGGGTCATTGTTATCGTCGCCATCTTGACACTCCTCGGACATGGAAGATTCTATATAATAGGTCTTTGTGGAGGAATCTTTAACCTAACAATGTTTGGTTCTCTGGGAAGTTGAAATAAGGTCCAAGTGCTGCTGGTAAAGATGAATACACACTCGAAGAGGACAGATGAGATGCTCAATGCGAGTTAGTACGCAAGTGGCGACAAGAAGAAAGTAAGCCTATCACGTACTTAACTGCGAAGAGGGATGTTTTCAAACTCTGATCGAGAAGGAAAGGAGAAGGGGCCGGTAGGTCGCTGACGGGGCGGGTGATTAGGAAAGATAGAATCTCTAATTTTGTAAGCGACGAGATAAGATGGACCCTAGTTGTTCCTGTCTGGCGGCTCACATCCGTAGGGCAACATATTGTCGGATTGACGAGGGTAACTGTGATGGGTCAATTGTGTGTATTGCTTGTGTGTGTGTGTAACTATTGCGCCCTGCTGCCAGCCCTTAACTAGGCCTATAGGAACCTAATTCCTAGGTGCCTAAGGCCACAACTAGAGCCTACTGCTTAGGAAGAAGCCTGTAGCAGTCCCTCTGATATTTACTAAAGGGCTAGCTACGCTAGGCTTAAGCCTATCTCTAGGCCTACACTCTATACGCACTTATTACACCCCTATATATATACACCCTCTAATTTAATATACCCCCTTAGGGAAGGGCTTTTTAACAGCCTTTATATTAGGGCTGTTAGCAGCGTAACCTATATAGAGGAATAAGACAGATAACTACAGGTAATAGATAGGTTAGATTATTAGGGGTGCCTAATAATTAGACATATTAGGTTATTAGGGGTAAGCACTAGAGGGGCACTAGCAGCTAACCTACAGCTTAATAATATAATTAGGGTGTTATTATAGGACTGTTAGGGGACTATTATTAGTAGGAGTGCTAGGATAGAATAGAAGAGGACTGCTGCTACCTACCTAGTAGGTAGGAGTAGGTTAAAATAATATAACTAACTAACCCCTACCTTACTGTTAGTAACTTTACTACTCTATATAATCCTAGCCTGTAATACGTTTTAACCTCTTCCTACCTTTAGGCGTACTAACTAGTAGAGTAAAATAACACCTAAGAGAACTACTACTACCTCCTAGAGGAATAACACCTATAATAAGTAGGATATATAAGAAACTAGTATAATAGATAATAATAGGGTTTTAACCTACTAAGAGACTACTAGTTATAATAAAAGTAATAAGAGAGATAACTAAGGTACTACTAGTAGCTCCTAAGATAATAATATAAATACCTTAGTAGCTAATAAGTATACTTATAAGGCTGTTAATAAGATAACAGTAGAGTAAGTCTAAAAAATACTTTAGGCTAAAATTAATAAGGCTAGGAAGTAGAAGAACCTTAACCTTATATTAGCACTTTAAAATAGTGCTAATATAGATATACTACTTACTAGAGGTATACTAGCTAAGAAGTAGGTAGCACCTAAATAATAAAAACTAGATAATTATAGAAAATATATAGCGCCCCTACGTTATAAAGGTAGGAGCTAAGCTAAGCTATCTAACTTTTAGTTTAAGCTTATAGGTTAATTTATTATTTCTAGTATAAATAATAACTATAATTAGGTAATCTATATAGGTAGATACCTTAAAGGACCTATAGCCTGCTAGTAGGCTACCTATATAGATATATACTATAGAAATAACTAAACAAAAGTTACTTAGCTAGTAATAGAGAAGTAGCTATATAATAGTATTACTAATAAGAATATAAGAATGTATAATATAGTAGTAGAGCTAGAGGATAAACGCTAGAAACTAAGATAGTTATACTAAACCTTTATTAACTAGTATAAAGCCTTAGAAGTAAAGTACTCTAACTAGCTACTTAAGAGGCTATAGGTAATTAATGTAGTTAACTATATCCTCTCTAATTTATAGAATAAGATTATAGCCTATAGGCTACTAGATAATTAAGAAGTATTAAATAAAATTATAAAGTAAGTAGAAATAACTAGGAGAATTACATAAAAGGCTTAAATAGTTACAAACTACTAAGGGGGTGCACCCTAGAGGCCTACTAGGTAGCTACCTTAGGAGACAGTTTAGATAACCCCTATAGAAATAAAAACTAAACTATAAGATATACCTACTCTAATATGTAATAAACTATTAAAACTAAGCTAGATAGAGCAGTAAGATAGTATATAACCTAATAGAGAGTTAGTAGCGCTAAACTAATTAACTATTATATACTATAATTATAATAATAAGGGCTACTACTCTAATTAGTACTAAGAAACTAACTGCTATTAGTGTAGCTAACTAAGACACTTAGGTAGAAAGTATACTACCCTAACTACTGTAATAGAGGTTAATATAATTAATATACCTTAGAGAGAGAAGATAGGCTGCTAGCAGTTTAAGGTAACCCTATAGGTAAGAGTTAAGGGAATATAAAAGAAAGAGAAGGTAATAATTAATATAGGTGCTAACTATAATGTAATTAACTAAAGAGTGTTATTACTAACTAGTTACCTACTGCAGGCTAGTAATAGACTAAAGCTTTAAAGCCTATAGGGATTAAGCGCTTCTAACTATAGTTAGAAAGTCCTAGTTATATAGGTAATAGATAACTTTAGCACTAAGAGGGCTTAAAGCTATTATTTCTAGGTATTAACACTAGAGGAGGAGTATAT
The DNA here is from genome assembly GCA_003386485.1 of Colletotrichum lentis. Taxonomy (NCBI): domain Eukaryota; kingdom Fungi; phylum Ascomycota; class Sordariomycetes; order Glomerellales; family Glomerellaceae; genus Colletotrichum; species Colletotrichum lentis. The sequence continues at coordinate 521,039 of NWBT01000035.1, read as the reverse complement.
TATAATCCTAAGGATCCCCTAGGGGTAACTAGCGTCTCTTAACTTTAGCTAGAAGACACTAAATTAGACGTATAAGTTAAAGGGGGAGGATATTAAATTAGTAATTAGGTAAAAGGCTATTAGGAAGGCTATAAAGGAAGCTAAAGTAACCTTTATAATAGGGTTTAGAGTCTATTATATATAAGATATTAGAATATAGGAGAAAGAAGGACCTATACTACTAGATAAGTATATTAACTAGGCCTACATCTTTAATATAAAGGGGCACTAAGAGGGCACTAGTAAGAGGGTGTATACTATTAACCTAGAACTAGGAACTAAACTACTATAGGGCCTTATATACCTACTAGTAGAGCTTAAGCTAGCTACCCTTTAAGAGTATATTAAAAAAGCGCTAGCAAAAGGATAGATATAATAATCTAAAAGCTTAGTAGGTATACCTATCCTATTTATACTAAAGAAGGGAGGTAAGTTATACCTCTATGTTAACTACTAGGGGCTTAACTACATTACTATTAAGAATTAAACACTATTACCTTTAATTACTAAGATTCTTAACTACCTATTAGAGGTAAAGTAGTATACTAAATTTAACTTAAAGGATAGGTACTACTAGGTAGCTATCTATAAGGGAGATAAATAGAAAATAGCTTTCTGTATGCAGTATAGTTACTTTAAGTACTAAGTAATACTATTTAGGCTTATTAACGCCCTAGCTACCTTTTAGGCCTATATTAATAATACTCTTATAGGCCTAGTAGATATTATCTATATTATTTACCTAAATAATATTCTTATTTTTTTAAAGGATAAAAAGTCTTATATAGAAGCAGTAAAGTAGGTGCTTATCTACTTAGACGCTGCTAGGTTAGTAGCTAACCTTAAGAAGTGTAAATTTAAGAAACAGTTTATTAGCTTCTTAGGCTTTATAGTCTCTAAAGATAGTATTATAATAGAAGAGGACTATATATAAGCTATTATTAAGTAGCTAGCGCCTACTAGCGTTTATAAGATATAAGTCTTCTTAAGGTTTATAGGTTTCTATTAATACTTTATTTAGAATTACATAAAGGTATATACCTTATTAACTAGTTAGCTAATTACTAAGGGGGGTTATCCCCTATTAATTACTAGTAAGGCACTAGAGGCCTCTAAGTAGCTTAAAGTATTATTTACTATAGCCTCTATACTATGCTACTTTAACTTAAAACTACCTATTTACATTAAGATAGATATATCTGCTTTTATAATTAAGGTAGTATTATGCTAACTATATAATTAGTAATAGCACCTTATAGTATATATATCTTAAAAACTATAGGGAGTAGAGCTATAATATAGTACACTAGAGGCTAAGCTGCTAGCTATATATAAGGTAGTAGAGTAATAGTATTATTTCTTACTGTATAATTAGCACTAAACTATCTTTCTTACTAATTACCTAGGCTACTACTACCTTACTGCTAAGCTGTAACTAAACAGCTACTAGGCGTAGATACTATAGAACCTTTCTATATTTAACTTTAAGATTAAATATCAACCTAAGAAATTAAACCTAGCTAATAGGCTTTTATAACATCTAGATTACTAACTAACTAATAAAGAAGTTAACTATAAGAGAAGTATATTCCTAGAAGACTTTCTTAAATAATTTTTACTAAGGGTAGTATAAATTAGGTGTATATAGGCTACTAGGGGGTTACTAGGGGGTTAGGGGCAGCCCCTACTTCCTAAAGACCTTACACCTAAACTAGAGGAAGAGATTAGAATAAAGTAGAAGACTAACCTACAGCTGCTAGGATTAGCATAGTAGAAGTAGGTAGGTTAGAGTAGAGATATAGAGGGTGTAGTAAGGTATAGGGGATAATTAGTTATCCTTAAAAACAGTAGGTTTAGAATAGAGATACTAATAGCGTACTATAATAAACTAACTAGTAGCTACCTAAGATACAGCTGCATAATAAAGCGTCTAGCTAAGTCTTTCTTCTAGAAATTAATAAAAAAGGACGTAAAGGAATATATTAAGATATATATAGTATGTTAATAGATAAAACTATAGTACTACACACCTTATAGATCCCTTAGAAGCCTACTAGTGCCTACCTACCTATAGTAAAGTATCTTACTTAACTTTATTATAAAGCTTCTAAAGTTAGAAAGGAAGAGAGGTAAGTAGTTTAATAGTATCCTAGTAGTAGTTAACTGTTTTATAAAATACGCCTTCTATATACCTACCTATAAGTTAATAAAGGCTAACATATTAGTAATAATACTAGTAGATAGAGCTATATTATAGTATAAAGTACCTAAGTTAATAGTCTTAAACTAAGGATTACTATTTACTAGCTACTTCTAAGTAGAGGTATACTACTAGTTAGCTATTAAAAGGAAACTAAGCACTATATACTACCCTTAAACTAACAGCTAGATAGAACAGTAAAATTAAAACGTTAAATATTTTCTATAAGCCTACTATAATATTAAGTAGAATAACTAAGCAGACTAGCTACTAATAGTATAATTTATTTATAATAGCGCTTACTATAGTGCTACTAGCGTATTACTAGTAGAAGCCCTAATAGGCTACTAGCTAAAAGGACCTTATAATATCTACTACATTAAGATAAACTAGACTGTAGTCCCTACAGTAAAGGAAAAGGTTAATTAATTAAGATAATAATAAGAGGCTATTTAATAGCTATTAAGCTAGTTAAATAATATATATATAAAATAGTATAACTAATAAAGGACCCCTATTAAGTTTAAGGTTAGAGAAAGGGTCTTACTAGTAATATAAAACATCTAGTAGAAATAACCCTCTAAGAAGCTCTTAGATAAGTATCTAGGCCTATTTCTAGTTATATAGGTAATTAATAGAGAGGTAGTATATAAACTTAACCTATAATTAAAGTACTATATCTATAATATATTCTTATCCTTATAACTTAAAAAGTTCTATAGTAATATTAAAGAAAGTAAGGATATCCCTATTAATAAGAATAATAAAGATATATATAAAGTAGAGGTAGTAGTAGCCTACTAAGGACTACCTATAAACTAAAGGTATTTTATTAAGTAGAAGGGGTATAGAGAAGAGGAGAACTTATAGAAGCCTTAAAGTAACTTATTATAAGTTATAAAGGATAACTATAAATAAGTATTACACTAAAGGGTTACTAAAGGGAGACTAAAGGAGTAGAGGTAAGAGAAGAAGGCTTATAGGCTAAGAAAGAAGACTTAAATTACCTAAAGGCCTAAAAGTGTCTTAAGACCCTAAAAGGTCTAGCTACCTACTAAAAGATTATCTACTAAAACATAAAAAATAAGATCCTACCTAAAGGCACTACTAGGGAGGCATTAGGGGGGGAGAGGGAGGAGAAGAAAGAGGGGAGTAGGGGACACTAAGTATCCTTATTACTAGCTACCTTAGTATTTTAGCCTATAGAGGTAGAAGAAGAACCTTAATTAGAATTAAGGTCCTAAAGAGACTAGTAATTCTAAAGGAAAATTAGTATATAAAGCACTAAGGGTGTATTAGGGGGGTATTAGTAAGGAAGAATATATATAACCTATAAGTAAACCTTATTAAACTTATAGAGTTAGCTTATAATACTAAAAAGAAGACCTACTATCTAAATAATAGCTTAGGTCTAGGCCTTAATAGCCTTAGTCTATACCTTAAGGGTAGTAATAGTAGCTACCTAGGTAGCAGCCTAGTAAGAGGTAGTAGTTACCTACTTCTTAGTAAGAACTACACTATTAATAAGAGTTATAACCTCCTATAACTAGAACTCTACCTCCTCCTTAGTGTCCTTAGCCTTATGCTTTACCTTAGAAAGGTTAGCTAAAGCTGCTTTTACCTAAAGGGCTTTTTAGCCTATAACTTAAAAGGCTAAGTTAGCCTTCTATATAGTAGAAGGTTAGTAAATAGATAGTAGGGGATTACTAGTAGATTATTAGGTATTTAAAGGGGGATAAAAGGGAGAGAATAACTTACTTAGTCCTTATTAAAGGTAGTAAAGCTATCTTTAGCTATCTTATTAAAGAGGTAGTAAAGGTTAGTAGTAATATAGTAGGTAGTATAAGGGAGCTATAGAGGGTTAATAGAGGGCTAGTAAAGGTTATAAAAGTAACTATATATAGGGAGGAGGATAACTTATAGGAACGTAAGGCTTACTATAAGCCTAGTAGTATACTATATATTTATTACTACTAGCTAGAGGGGGTTAGTAAAGTATACTAAAGGAATAATAGAGGACCTATTAGTAGTATCTATATAATAGAGGATAGAACCTTTATTAGAGAGAGTCTATTTTATTATATAATAAAGGCAGTAGGCGTAGGGAATAAGTTAGGTAGTAGGTAGTAGGGGTTTATTAGGGGTGCTTAGGTGTACCTTTTTAGTAGTCTTAGTAGGTAGGACCTTAGGGGTAGGAGTAAGAGTAGTCTTAGGGGCGTTCTTAGGAGGTATAGCAGTAGCAGCAGATAAGGGAGTAGCAGTAATAAAGTAGGGGTAGTAGTAATAGTAGTAATAATAGCAAAATTAAGTATATAATTAAAAAAAAAAGAGGTAGTAAAAAATAATAAAAAATAATATAAAAAAATAATAAAAAAAGAGTATTAAGAAGCTTATAGAAGGAAAAATTTAAAAGGTAGGTATATAACCTAGAAAAACTATAATAAACAGGCTTAATAGGTAAATATATATAATATAGGTAGTAACTAAATTTAACTATAAAGGTAGTTAATAATAGAATAAATAGTAATTTATAATAAAGGTAATTTAGAAGGGTAGAGTATAGGGTGTACACTAGAGGCTTATAGGTAGGGTAGTAAAAACAACCTATCTAAGTAAATATATAGAGGAGACTATATATAAGAGTATAGTGTTATATAGTAATAATAGTAGTTTAGTCTATAGTAAGTATAATTATATTGGTCTTATAAGTAAAGAAGCCTAGTAGATTACTAGGGGGTTATCTGCTTTATTAGCCTTTAGTAGATAAGGGATATAATTATAAGTTAATTATCTAGCCTAAAATAAATACTAATATTAAGTATAAAGACTTTAATATTAGCTAAGAGAATAACGTTATATCTAAGTATGTAGCTAGGGTAATAGGTTCCCTAGACTTAGTGCCTTAATAATAGGATAGGTAACTACTAGAGGGTTACTAGGTGCTATATAACGTAGGAGACTACTAACTAAGCCTTAGGATAAGGCTTTAGGGGAGGGGAGATTATATTAGGGCTGTTAGTAGTGTAACCTATATAGAGGAATAGGATAGATAACTATAGGTAATAGATAGGTTAGATTATTAGGGGTGCTTAATAATTAAATATATTAGGTTATTAGGGGTAAGCACTAGAGGGGCACTAGTAGCTAACTTATAGCTTAATAATGTAATTAGGGTGTTATTATAGGACTGTTAGGGGACTGTTATTAGTAGGAGTGCTAAGATAGGATAGAAGAGGACTACTACTACTTACCTAGTAGGTAGGAGTAGGTTAAAATAATATAACTAACTAACCTCTACCTTACTATTAGTAACTTTACTACTCTATATAATCCTAGCCTATAATACTTTATAAGTTATAAAAAAGGTATTAATATTATGTAATTTTAGCGTATATAAGAAGGTGTTTTCTATTAGCCTATATACTTATAAGACTGTTTTCTTTACTGCTTATATATTAGGCTTAGTTATTTCTACTTCTAAGTAGGTTTTATTAATTATAAGATCTCTTATATAGTTAGCCTTAAGGACCTCCTTCTTATTAGTTATATTAAGCTAAAAAATAAAAATATTATACTTTACTATATTAAAAGCCTTTATAAGGCTGTTATTAAATTAATAGGGGTTACTATAGTAAAGTTAGGTAGTAGGTAATAGTGTATTAGTAATAGAAGTCTTATATTATTCACTATCTAGGTAGGAACTAGTAAGATATTCTCTTACACTATTCTATATATATAGTACTTATTAATCTATATAGGTAGAGAGAAAAACCTCCTATAATTTATATAGGAGGAAAACTACTCTATCTTATTAAATATTAGAAGGTTAGCTTATTTTTACCTAATATAATATAGGATTATTATAAAGGGAAAACATAATACGTAGGTGTAGTGCACTATTATTAGAGCCCTATTATGTATGTAGGGCCTAGGGCTCTACTTTTGTAGGGCTCTAGTGGCTAATTAGACTTCTGTAAAAGTGGCTTCCTGTAGTTAGAATTAAACTAACTGTCTGCGTGTAGAGCGCACAGACGCTGCTAGACGTATGCTACTGCGTCACGCAGGTAGGTAATAGTGTATATATTTATATTATTATTATTATTATGTTATTCTGTATGCTAGACGTGCTATGCTGCTTAACTAGGCCCTTAGCACCCCCTTTTCTAGATGCCTAAGGCCCCTATAAGGCCTACTGCCTAGGGTGAAGCCTATAGAAGTCCCTACGTTACTGCTAAGCAGCCTAGGTAGCGCTAGCTGTTATTTCCTATCTCTATTATGCCTATATTACGCCTATATTATTCCTATTTCTATACCCTCTAATTTAACACACCCCCCTAGGGAAGGACCTATAGTAGGCCTTTATAGCTGTAAAGAGCTAATTAGCTATAGCTATAAAGGCTAGGCCTTTTACTAAGCCTTTCCTATAGGTAAATTACTTCTTTAAAGCGCCCTTTAGTGTATATAAGGCGTATAAGGCGTATAGTATATAGTATAAAAGAGATTATAGGCTCCTTTAGCCTTTATTATTAACTATAGCAGCGCTAGTAAAGTTAATTAGTTATATTGTTTTCTATAGCAGCGCTAGTAAAGTCTTTATTATCTACAGACTACAGCAGCACCTATAAAGTCCTCTTTAAATCTATAACCTTAAGAGATTATAGGCTTCTTTAGTGTATAGTATATAGCATAAAGGAGATTATAGGCTCCTTTAGCTACCTCCTAAGCTGCAGTAACACTAGTAATACCTCTATAGAGTGCTTTTAATAGTAGCACCGCCTATAAAGTCTCTAGTAGTTATAATAGGCTGCAGTAGCGCCTATAAAGTCCCTAGTAGATAAAATAGACTATAGTAACGCTAGTAAAGTCTTTATAGTTAATAGACTATAGTAGTGCCTATAAAGTCCTAAATAAATTAAATAGACTGCAGTAACGCTTATAAAGTCTAGGTTAACTGAAGTAGCGCCTATAAAGTCTATAGAAAGTGCTTTTAACTATAGTAGCGTTAGTAAAGTCTTTATTATTAATAGACTGCAGCAGTGCTAGTAAAGTCCTACCTACTTATATACAGCTGCTTATTTCTACTGTATGTTTCTACATAAAGCTGCATAAAGGGAATTATAAGCCCCTTTAGTATACACAGCATAAAGGAGATTATAGGCTTCTTTATCCTTAAAGTAGTATGCAGCATAAAGGAGATTATAGGCTCTTTTATTCTTTACCCCCTAAGTAGGTATTATATTATAGGTAGAAGACTACAGCAGCGCTAGTAAAGTCCTTAGCTTATATTATTAACTATAGTAGCGCTAGTAACACCTTTATAGTTAGCAGACTGCAGCAGCGCTAGTGTAGTCCTCTTATCTGCTCTTTATAGGTAGTAATAGTGCTATGCTTTTAGACCTCTCTTACTTAGCAGCCTGCAGTAGTAGTAGCAGCAGTATATAAATACCCTTTTGCCTATATAGGCGCTATTAGTAAGCCTATTAATAAGTGCTTTATAAGCCTTTATATACTTTAAAGACGTTATCTTAAGGGCTCTTATAGGCCTTATCTCTATCTTAAAGGCTTCTATTATCCTAGTTAGTAGGGCTAAAAGTGCCTTTATATACCTCTTAAGTAGGGGGCTCTTTATCACTAGGCTCTTTACCTTTATCTCAAGGCCTTTAGCCTTTGCCTAGGAGCTTAATTACACTCTATACGTCGCTTATTAAGTTATTAGTATAAAGATTATAAGATCCCCTTTCTTAGCATCCTTTTTACTCTATTATAGGTAGGTAAATACCTATTAAGTAAGGTAACTAGTTAAAAAGACCTTTATAATATCCCTAAACTAATAATATAAATGCTATACGTTTAGCACTTTATTAGCCTTTATATAGTAAAGAGTAGTTTCCTACGTTAGAAGCTACTTCTTAAGCTCCTTTACGTTATTAAGGTTCTAGGCGTCTTTAAGAATTCTTTTGTATTTTATCTATACCTTACTACGCCTTTCCTCTAGGCGCTTAGTAATATAGTTCTTAAGCTTCTTTACCTATTAGTTAAGGTGCTTATCTAGCTTATAATAGTGCTCTAAAAGCTTAAGGCTTATAGTATCTCTAATCTAGTCTTACAGTAGGGTGTACTTTTATATACACGTCTTATACTCTCTTAGCTTATTATTATAGTTACTTTACTACTCCTTATACAGAAGGAGGTTACTTAGAGATAGCTTATAGAGGCTAGCAGCCTATAGGTCTTTAGCTAAAAGGCTAAGTAGTATAGCTGCTAGCAGAGGGGGGCCTACTAGAAGAGGGCTTACTAATAGAGGGCCTACTTTATATTTTAAGTAGTCTTATAGCTTTAGGCGTATAGGCTGCTTTATAAGGCTTATAATAAGCGTATAAGAATCGCCTTAAGCTAGGTTAATTACTTCCTATAGGTTATAGGCTTAGGCCTTAGCCTAGAGCTACTTAAACTAGATAGTCTAATTAGAGGAGGATTTTAGGGTAATATTTACATAGCTAGTAATTTTATAGGTGTATAGATATATTATTTTTACGTTATCTTTATAGGGCGTATAGAAATTACATTATAGTGCTTATTATAGTTAATTTCTAAGCGTATTTAATTTATAAGAGGAGTCTTATATTATTCACTATCTAAGTAGGAATAAGTAAGGTATTCCTTTACACTATACTATATACATAATACAGTTAATCTATATATAGAGAGAAAAACCTCCTATAATTTATATAGGAGGAAAACTAGTCTATTATTAAATATTAGAAGGTTAGCTTATTTTTACCTAACTTAGTATAGAGGTATTTCTATATAAAGGAAACATAATATATTAGGAGGTGTACTGTTGTTAGAGCCCTATTATGTATGTAGGGCCTAGGGCCCTACTTTTATAGGGCTCTAGTAGCTAATTAGACTTCTATAAAAGTAGCTTCCTGCAGTTAGAATTAAACTAACTATCTGTATGTATAAAGTGCATATAGACGCTGCTAGATATATACTACTATATTATATAGGTCTAAGTGTATTTAAGAACGCTAATTAAACTAGTATAGAACTAATTAGATCCTATAGTTAAGATTAGTTATATAATATAAGAAAGAAAAAATAACAGCAGTTAGCCTAATATAAGCACTATACCTTATTCTTATACTGTTAACTTAGTAAGGTAGCTTATTTAAAAATATATAGTACTATAGGGGTTAGTATAGTCTACTAGAGATAGCTTTACTCTTAAGGTCTATACTACTAAGGTTAAGAACTCTTACTATAGCAATAGAAGTCTTATATTATTTACTATCTAAGTAGGAACTAGTAAGGTATTCCTTTACACTATTCTATATATATAGTACTTATTAATCTATATATAGAGAGAAAAACCTCCTATAATTTATGTAGGAGGAAAACTACTTTATTATTAAACATTAGAAGGTTAGCTTGTTTTTACCTAACATAATATAGGAATATTACAAAAGGAAACATAATACGTAGGTAGGGTGCACTATTATTAGAGCCCTATTATGTATGTAGGGCCTAGGGCTCTACTTTTGTAGGGCTCTAGTAGCTAATTAGACTTCTGCAAAAGTAGTATTCCTACAGTTAGAATTAAACTAACTGTCTGTATGCATATAAAGTATATATAGACGCTGCTAGATGCATACTACTACGTTACGTAGGTTAAGAACTCTTAACTATAGAGGTATTTAACCTTAAGAGGTAGGCTTATTAGGTATATATAATTAGCTAGGATAGAATCTAGGATTCTCCTATTAACTATACTTATAACCTGCTAAACCTATAATCTAAATAAATCTCCTTTACTATAACCTACTAAACCTATAATTTAGATAAATTATCCTAAAACTAAAGTAACTAAATTAAATCCTCCTTTCTAATCTTATTAAGTCTAATCTTATTAAGTCCTTATCCAACTTAGTTATACCTACGCTTAACTTAAATAACCTTTTTAATATTAACACCCCTCTTAATTATAACCCCTTAGAGGTTATAAAACAGTTTATAACAGCTTAGATAAGCTTTATTATTAAGCAGTATAAAAGGAACTCTTTATATAACATTATTACTATTAATAGCAAAATAAATAACTATATAGTAATTAATATTACTAACGTTAGATTAGTAATCTTACTTCTTAATAGCCTAGCAGCTAATATAGGCCTAATTATTAGGGTAAGGTAGGCCCTATAGCAGCAGCTCTACTCTTTTATTAGTAGGATAGCCTAAAAGCAGGATAATATATATAAAATTATAATAATAAAGAAGCACTTAGGCTAGCTGTAGGTAGTAATCTATACTATCTAGTAGGTATAGTATAATTAAGGGATAGAAGTCTAAAGGTTAAAGAAAAGAGATTTTGCTAGAAGCTCTAAGGTGTTAGTTAGAAACTTAATGTAATAGTTATACTTAATATATATTACTAGACCCCTAGAAAATAAAACATGTTTACATAATATATAGCCTAGAAGGGCTTCTAAGCGTATAAGACTCTTAATTATTAAATTAATAGGGATTACTATAGTAAAGTTAGGTAGTAGGTAATAGTATGTATATTTATATTTATATTATTATTATGTTGTTCTATATGCTAGATATACCTTGCTGCTTAACTAGGCCTTTAGCACCCCCTTTTTTAGGTGCCTAAGGCCCCTATAAGGCCTACTGCCTAAGGTAAAGCCTACAGCAGTCTCTACGTTACTACTAAGCAGCCTAGGCAGCGCTAGCTGTTATTTTCTATCTCTATTATACTTATATTACGCCTATATTATCTCTATTTCTATACCCTCTAATTTAACAGCTATTTACTATAAGCTTTACTAATAGGGTATAAATAATATCTATATAACTATTAGTAAACTCTTAGTGTAGCTAGTAGTTATAAATATTAATATAATAAAGCTTAGTATATAGCTATAAGATCTTACTTATAATAAGTTTTACTATCTGCTAATTATTATATTAGATTTATACTTTTATTAGTACCCTTCTAGGCTATATATTATGTAAATATATTTTATTTTCTAGAGGTCTAGTAATATATATTAAGTATAACTATTCTATTAAGTTTCTAACTAACACCTTAGAGCTTCTAGTAAAATCTCTTTTCTCTAACCTTTAGACTTCTATCTAGCCTTAAATATACTACACCTACTAGATAGCGTAGATTACTACCTACAGCTAGCCTAAGCGCTTTATCTTAGTAATAGTTAATCTGTTCTCCCTTTACTAGGCTATCCTACTAATAAAGAAGTAAAGCCTCTACTATAAGGCCTACCTTACCTTAATAATAAGGCCTATATTAGCTACTAGGCTATTAAGAAGTAAGATTATTAATCTAATACTAATAATATTAATTACTATATAATTATCTATTTTGCTATTAATAGTAATAATATTATATAGAGAGTTCTCTCTATACTACTTAATAATAAAGCTTAATTAAGCTATTATAAACTATTTTATAACCTCTAAGGGGTTATAATTAATAGAGGTGTTAATATTAAAAGGGTTATTTAAGTTAAGTGTAGGTATAACTAAGGTATATAGAATAAGGACTTAATTAGATTAGACTTAATAAGATTAGAAAAGAGGATTTAATTTAGTTACTTTAGTTTTAAGATAATTTATCTAAATTATAGGTTTAGTAGGTTATAGAAGATTTATTTAGATTATAGGTTTAGTAGGTTATAGGTATAGTTAATAAGAGAATCCTAAGAGATTCTATTCTAGCTAATTATATATACCTAATAAGCCTACCTCTTAAGGTTAAATACCTTTATAGTTAAAGTTCTTACTACAGACCTTAGTAGTATAGACCTTAAGAGTAAAGCTATCTCTAGTAAGTTAATCTAGTATTAAGACTATACTAACCTCTATAGTACTATATATTTTTAAATAAGCTACCTTACTAAGTTAATAGTATAAGAATAGGGTATAATGCTTATATTAGGCTAACTACTATCTTTTTATTTTTGTTTTTATTTTTATTTCTTTAGTATTATGTAACTAATTCTAACTATAGAATCTAATTAGTTCTACTTATTTAATTTAAGAACGCTAATTAAACTAGCATAGAACTAATTAGATCCTATAGTTAAGATTAGTTATATAATACAAAAAAAAAAAAATAACAGCAGTTAGCCTAATATAAGTATTATACTTTATTCTTATGCTGTTAACTTAGTAAGGTAGCTTATTTAAGAATATTTAGTACTATAGGGGTTAGTATAGTCTACCTTAATACTAGATTAACTTACTAGAGATAGCTTTACTCTTAAGGTCTATACTACTAAGGTCTGCAGTAAGAACTCTTAACTATAGAGGTATTTAACCTTAAGAGGTAGGCTTATTAGGTATATATAGTTAGCTAGGATAAAATCTCCTAGGATTCTCCTATTAACTATACCTATAACCTACTAAACCTACAGTTTAGATAAATTATCCTAAAACCTACTAAAGTAACTAAATTAAATCCTCCTTTCTAATCTTATTAAGTCTAATCTTATTAACTCCTTATCCTACTTAGTTATACCTACGCTTAACCTAGATAACCCCTTTAAACTAGGCACCCCTCTTAATTATAACCCCTTAGAGGTTATAAAACAGTTTATAATAGCTTAGATAAGCTTTATTATTAAGCAGTATAGAGGGAACTCTCTATATAATATTATTACTATTAATAGCAGAATAGATAACTATATAGTAATTAATATTACTAGCGTTAGATTAGTAATCTTACTTCTTAATAGCCTAACAGCTAATATAGGCCTAATTATTAAGGTAAGGTAGGCCTTATAGCAGCAGCTCTACTTTTTTGTTAGTAGGATAGCCTAGAAGTAGGATAATATATCTAAAATTATAATAATAAAGAAGCACTTAGGCTAGCTGCAGGCAGTAATCTGCGCTATCTAGTAGGTGTAGTATAATTAAGGCTAGATAGAAGTAGAGATTTTACTAGAAGCTCTAAGGTGTTAGTTAGAAACTTAATGTAATAGTTATACTTAATACATATTACTAGACCCCTAGAAAATAAAACACGTTTACATAATGTATAGCCTAGAAGAGCCTAATTAGTTCTACGCTAGTTTAAATAGCGTTCTTATATACTTTTATTAGTATTACCTCTTTTAATATATATATAGATTATTTTCTATATTATATAGGTAGTTAAGTTAAAGTTATAAAATTAATTAGCTTATAAAAAGCACCTCCTTAGCAGCTTATATAAGTATAAGTAGCTTTACTTCTATTATTAATATTATAATTATATCCTACCTATTAGCTTACTATATAATAAGGCCTCTAAAAAGCTTTATTAAAAAAGCTTATAGTTTAATTCTAACTATAGGAATACTACTTTTACAGAAGTCTAATTAGCTACTAGAGCCCTATAAAAGTAGAGCCCTAGGCCCTATATACATAATAGGGCTTAAAACTAATGTAACCTACTAACGTATTATGTTTTCCTTTATATTATATTATACTTTATATTATGTTAGGTAAAAACAAGCTAACCTTCTAATATTTAATAATAAGGTAGTTTTCCTTCTATATAAATTACAGAAGGGTTTTCTCTCTATATATATAGATTAATAAGTACTATATATATAGAATAGTATGTATTAAGTAGACTATACTAACCCCTATAGTACTATATATTCTTAAATAAGCTACCTTACTAAGTTAACAGCATAAGAATAGGGTATAGTGCTTATATAAGGCTAACTGCTGTTATTGTTTTTGTATTATATAACTAATCTTAACTGTAGGATCTAATTAGTTCTACGCTAGTTTAATTAGCGTTCTTATAAATAGAATAGTGTAAAGGAATACCTTACTAAGTTCCTATTTAGATAGTAAATAACATAAGACTTCTATTACTAAAAAAACTTATAAGCTTCTTTAGGTTAAAGTATTATTACTAAAGCTTATATTAGAAGTAACCTTAAAGGCGTCTTTATTACTACCTAGCTTAGCACTAAAGTAAAGGTATAGGTATTACATCTTATAAAGGTATTAAAGAACTCTATTAGTAGCTTTTTAGTATATATCTAATAGGTTCTAGTTAAATCTTATAAGCCTACTTATAGTAAAGGTAACGTTAGAGTGTATTATTATAGCTATATAAAAGATAATACTAACTTTATGTTAATAATAATAAATCTTAGCTAGAGATATATTATCTTTATAAGGTAATAGCTCTTTTTTTATTATAGGTGTATACTAGTTAAAATTATTATTTATAATATTAGTATATATAGGAAGTAGTTTTCTATACTTCTTAGTATATATAGCCTATAAGAGCTATAAGTAATAGATTTCTTAATTATATATAACCTTAAGGCTAAGAAACTATTAAAGATTCTTACCTCTTTTAAGGTAGTATTTTGCCTATAAAGTATATATCTTATTCATTACTATAAGCTTATAGGCCTTTAGGAAGGTAAGCATATAATTATTAATATAAAAGAAGAAAGTAACCTCTTTTCTTTACTAATAGTAATCCTCTTTAGCTATATATTTAAACCTTTATGCTTTAAGGCCTTTCTTAAAGTGTTTTTACTAGAGTATAGGTAAGTAGTATAGCCTCTAGAGGGCTTTCTAAAGGTGTAGAATAACACCTTTCTTATAGTAGCTAGGTAGTATTTCTATATATATATCCTAATTAATAATTATATATATAAATATATTAACTATATTATACCTATGTAACGCAGTAGTATATATCTAGTAGCGTCTATATACACTTTTATATATACAGACAGTTAGTTTAATTCTAACTATAGGAAGCTACTTTTATAGAAGTCTAATTAGCTACTAGAGCCCTATAAAAGTAGAGCCCTAAGCCCTATATACATAATAGGGCTCTAATAATAGTGTAACCTACCTATATATTATGTTTCCTTTATACTCTATAACAAATCCTATATTATATTAAGTAAAAATAAGCTAACTTTCTAATATTTAATAATAAGGTTACTTTCCTCCTACTAAGGAAGAATAGTAAGAGTTTTTTCTCCTTAGTATAGATTATTAAGTACTATATATATAGAATTAATATAAGGGAATACCTTACTTATTCCTACTTAGATAGTAAATAATATAAGACTCCTCTTACTAATTAACTATATTATATTAGAGTAGCTTATAGTTAAAGTAGGTAGCTATAGCTTTTAGGATATAGAAAGATATACTTATAAGTATTATAATATATATATCTTAATTATCTTTTACTTATTAGTCTCCTTATACTATTTAAGAACGCTAATTAAACTAGTATAGAACTAATTAGATCCTGCAGTTAAGATTAGTTATATAATACAAACAAAAACAACAGCAGTTAGCCTAATATAAGCACTATACCCTATTCTTATGCTGTTAACTTAGTAAGGTAGCTTATTTCAAAACATATAGTACTATAGGGGTTATTATAGTCTACTTAATACTAGATTAACTTACTAGAGATAGCTTTACTCTTAAGGTCTATATAACTAAAATTAAGAACTCTTAACTATAGAGGTATTTAACCTTAAGAGGTAGGCTTATTAGGTATATATAATTAGCTAGGATAGAATCTCCTAGGATTCTTCTATTAACTATACCTATAACCTACTAAACCTATAATCTAGATAAATCTCCTTTACTGTAACCTACTAAACCTATAATTTAGATAAATTATCCTAAAACTAAAGTAACTAAATTAAATCCTCCTTTCTAATCTTATTAAGTCTAATCTTATTAAGTCCTTATCTATACCTTAGTTATACCTAAGCTTAACTTAAATAACCCTTTTAATATTACTGCCTCTCTTAATTATAACCTCTTAGAGGTTATAAAACAGTTTATAATAGCTTAGATAAGCTTTATTATTAAGTAGTATAGAAGGAACTCTCTATATAACATTATTACTATTAATAGCAGAATAGATAATTATATAGTAATTAATATTACTAGCGTTAGATTAGTAATCTTACTTCTTAATAGCCTAGTAGCTAATATAGGCCTTATTATTAGGGTAAGGTAGGCTCTACAGCAGAGGCTTTACTTCTTTATTAGTAGGATAGCCTAGCAGAGGGAGGATAGATTAACTATTACTAAGATAAAGCGCTTAGGCTAGCTGTAGGTAGTGATCTACGCTATCTAGTGGGTGTAGTATAATTAACGCTAAATAGAAGTAGAGATTTTACTAGAAGCTCTAAGGTGTTAGTTAGAAACTTAATATAATAGTTATACTTAATATATATTACTAGACCCTTAGAAAATAAAATATATTTATATAATGTACAGCCTAGAAGGGCCTCCTTATACTATAAGCTTAGCTTTTACTTTATTAAGGTAGTTATACTTATTAAGCTTATAGGTGTAGACTTAATAGTAACTAAGAATTTAATTACTAAGTATAAATACTTTAAAGACTTTTTACTAAAAGCATAAGGTTATATAACTATTAAGGTAAGCTACTTCTACTTTATAAAAAGCGCCTTTAAGAGGGTAGTTTTAGAGTTAACTATAAGATATAAGGAGCAGTAGGAGTTCTCTCTAGTAAGTGCTATATAGGGTATAAGCCTTATAGTAGGCTTCTACTAGAGTTACTATAAGTGCTAGCTTTAGATCTTATAGTCCTATTATATATAACGTATATATATAGTTAGTTAGCTATTATAGTAAGTTAGCTACTTCCTTATTATATATAAAACCCCTAGTTTTTAACTATTTTTCAAAAGTCTATTTTAAGCGTAAAAACACTAGGTTTTTAGGATTAGTATTTAATTAGGGTTATATTATAGGGAAAAATACAGTGGAAATTCTTACTCTAACCCTATACCTAGATCTCCTAAACCTCTTATCTAGAGAGTTAGATAAGCTAGCTTATATAAAGATACATACTAACTAGGGAAGGATTTTCTACTGTATTGTTTCCTATAATATAACTCTTATTGAATACTAATGCTTACAACCTAGTGTTTCTTAGGCTAAAAATGGATTTTTAAAAAATACTTAAAAACTAGGGGTTTTACATACAATAAGGAAGTACTAAAGTAGCTAACTCACTATAATAGCTGACTCACTATATATGTATGTTAAGCGTCCTAAAGACTAATTAATACTTTATATAAGGTCTTATAGGAGGCTAGCCTATAACTTAAGCGTTTTAGTGCTATCTATTAGTTATTATTTTATTTTTATAGTAAAGTATATATTAAAAAGCTTATTATATATATACCTTATAGGAAATACAGCCTTAAAAGATATATATAACTACTAGTAGTAAATTAGAGATAAAGCTTATTAAGATCTATCTTACCCCCCTATAAATACTACTATAAGTGTAGTAAAGAATACTAATCTTAGGGGTATTAGCAGCAGTATTATAAGCTTAAATTAGGACTTAGTGTGTAGCGCTAGTATAGGAGGCCTATTTAATTTAAGAATGCTAATTAAACTAGCGTAGAACTAATTAGATCCTGCAGTTAAGATTAGTTATATAATATAAAAAAAACAATAGCAGTTAGCCTAATATAAGCACTATACCCTATTCTTATGCTGTTAACTTAGTAAGGTAGCTTATTTAAGAACATATAGTACTATAGGGGTTAGTATAGTCTACCTTAATGCTAGATTAACTTACTATAGATAGCTTTACTCTTAAGGTCTATACTACTAAGGTTAAGAACTCTTAACTATAGAGGTATTTAACCTTAAGAGGCAGGCTTATTAGGTATATATAGTTAGCTAGGATAGAATCTAGGATTCTCTTATTAACTATACCTATAACCTACTAAACCTATAGTTTAGATAAATTATCCTAAAACCTACTAAAGTAACTAAATTAAATTCTCCTTTCTAATCTTATTAAGTCTAATCTTATTAACTTCTTATCCTACTTAGTTATAACTATAAATCTCTTTTCTCTAACCTTTAGACTTCTATCCCTTAATTATACTACACCTACTAAATAACGTAGATTACTACCTACAGCTAGCCTAAGTGCTTCTTTATTATTGTAATTTTAGATATATTATCCTGCTTCTAGGCTATCCTAGTAACAAAAGAGTAAAGCTGCTACTATAAGGCCTACCTTACCTTAATAATTAGGCCTATATTAGCTGCTAGGCTGTTAAGATATAAGATTACTAATCTAACGCTAGTAATATTAATTACTATATAGTTATTTATTCTGCTATTAATAGTAATAATGTTATATAGAGAGTTCTCTCTATACTGCTTAATAATAAAGCTTATTTAAGCTATTATAAACTATTTTATAACCTCTAAGGGGTTATAATTAAGAGGGGTGCTTAGTTTAAAGGGGTTATCTAGGTTAAGTATAAGTATAACTAAGGATAAGGAGTTAATAAGATTAGACTTAATTAGATTAGAAAGGAGGGTTTAATTTAGTTACTTTAAGAGGTAGGTTTTAAGATAATTTATCTAAACTATAGGTTTAGTAGGTTATAGGTATAGTTAATAGGAGAATTCTAAGAGATTCTATTCTAGCTGACTATATATACCTAATAAGCCTACCTCTTAAGGTTAAATACCTCTATAGTTAAGAGTTCTTAACCTTAGTAGTATAGACCTTAAGAGTAAAGCTATCTCTAGTAAGTTAATCTAGTATTAAGTAGACTATACTAACCCCTATAGTACTATATGTTCTTAAATAAGCTACCTTACTAAGTTAATAGCATAAGAATAGGGTATAGTGCTTATATTAGGCTAACTGCTATTGTTTTTTTTGTTATTATATAACTAATCTTAACTATAAGATCTAATTAGGTCTACACTAGTTTAATTAGCGTTCTTAAATAGAAGTAGTAACTTATATAGCCTACCTTAAGGTTATAAAAGTTAACTATAAGGTAGTTACTAAGCTTTATAAAGATAACTAATTCTTATAAGCTTCTTTACCTACGTGACGCAGTAGTATACGTCTAGCAGCGTCTATACGCACTTTATGTATACAGACAGTTAGTTTAATTCTAACTGTAGAAAGCTACTTTTACAGAAGTCTAATTAGCTACTAGAGCCCTACAAAAGTAGGGCCCTAGGCCCTACATACATAATAGGGCTCTAATAATAGTACACCTCCTAACGTATTATGTTTCCTTTATATAGAAATACCTTTATACTAAGTTAGGTAAAAATAAGCTAACCTTCTAATATTTAATAATAGAGTAGTTTTCCTCCTATATAAATTATAGGAGGTTTTTCTCTCTATATATAGATTAACTGTATTATGTATATAGTATAGTGTAAAGGAATACCTTACTTATTCCTACTTAGATAGTGAATAATGTAAGACTCCTCTTATAAAATAAGCTTCTTTAAACTACTTAATAGGCCTTACTTAGGGTGTAGGCTTTATAGTTAACTATTATAATAACCTTATAAACACCCTAAATACACACTCTATAAGTAATATTAGAGATCCTCTTAAGCGCTTTTAGGCTATAGTGTCTAAGGCGTTAGTACTAAGTAAGAAGGTTACTTAGAATAGGCTTTTTATAAGCAGCTATTATAAAGGTATTTCTTTTACGTTTTAGGTATAAGATCTTATCTATATAAATAGCTAGTAATAGTATTATAGCTATAAGTAGAGCTTCTAATATAAAGGGCTAATAGTTAAGTACTTACTTACTATAAATCTTATTAATATAGGTAATAAAGAACTTATCTACTTTATGTAGGTAATTATTACCTAAGCTTATATCTTACTAGATCCCTTACTGCTATAGCTTTAAGAAAGATATAAGGTTAGTAGTAATACCTTTATAAAAGGTAATATTATATAAAGTAAGCTTAATAATGTAATTTCTATATGCTTAGAGCTTAATCTCTATAGTACTATATACTTTTATAGGTAACTACTATATACCTACCTATATAAAGTTATCTATAGGCGTACTATAGAGGGTCTTAAACTATATAGTATTATTAAATATATAAATATTACTACTAAAGTTAAGTATTACTAACTTAGCTAGATAGTATTAGCTCTTAGTAATATAAGAAGAGGCTATAGAAATCCTACCTTAGTACCTACTATAAAGTTAATTTAAGCTTTTAGCTGCTAGTCTTACTACTTAAAGCTTTTCTACTAGGCTTTTATTACTTTAAAAGTGTATTTCTATAAGCCTTTTAAGCCCTTCTAGGCTATACATTATATAAACATATTTTATTTTCCAAGGGTCTAGTAATATATATTAAGTATAACTATTATATTAAGTTTCTAACTAATAGTATCCTTAGAGCTTCTAGTAAAATCTCTTAGCCTTAATTATAATATACCTACTAAATAGCGTAGATTACTACCTACAGCTAGCCTAAGCGCTTTATCTTAGTATTAGTTAATCTATCCTCCCTCTACTAGGCTATCCTACTAACAACAAAGTAGAGCCTCTACTGTAAGGCCTACCTTACCTTAATAATAAGGCTTATATTAGCTGCTAGACTGTTAAAAAGTAAGATTACTAATCTAACGTTAGTAATATTAATTACTATATAATTATCTATTCTACTATTAATAGTAATAATGTTATATAGAGAGTTCTCTCTATACTGCTTAATAATAGAGCTTATCTAAGCTGTTATAAACTGTTTTATAACCTCTAAGGGGTTATAATTAAGAGAGGCGTTAATATTAAAAGAGTTATTTAAGTTAAGCGTAGGTATAACTAAGAATAAGGACTTAATAAGATTAGACTTAATAAGATTAGAAAGGAGGATTTAATTTAGTTACTTTAGTTTTAGGATAATTTATCTAAATTATAGGTTTAGTAGGTTGCAGTAAAGGAGATTTATTTAGATTATAGGTTTAGTAAGTTATAGGTATAGTTAATAGGAGAATCCTAGGAGATTCTATCCTAGCTGATTATATATACCTAATAAGCCTACCTCTTAAGATTAAATACCTCTATAGTTAAGAGTTCTTAACCTTAGTAGTATAGACCTTAAGAGTAAAGCTATCTCTAGTAAGTTAATCTAGCATTAAGTAGACTATACTAACTGCTATAGTACTATATGTTTTTAAATAAGCTACCTTACTAAGTTAATAGTATAAGAATAAGGTATAGTGCTTATATTAGGCTAACTGCTGTTGTTTTTCTTTTTGTATTATATAACTAATCTTAACTATAGGATCTAATTAGTTCTACGCTAGTTTAATTAGCGTTCTTTAATAGCTACTAGAAATATATCTATATATATATAGTGTATAGCCTAAATATAAATATCTTCCTAAGTAAGCCTTAGATAGAGAATAATAAAGCTATTTATAACATAGTAAAAAGGATAGTTTACTACAGCTATATTAGCTTTACGCTCTACCTAGTTAGATAGAGGGAGTTAGAGAAAGTATAGTAAGTATAAGAAGTATATATCTTAAACGCTATATTCTTTATAGTAATCTACTACTAGGCTGTATATAAAAAAAGAGCCTACTATAAAGCAGCTAACTACTTATATAATATAGACGCTTCTAATATAGGTGCTCCTAATAAGGAATAAGGTATAGCTATCTATAAGGGGTAGGGCTGTTATTAGTTAACAATAGGGGTGCCTTAATTAAATATATCTACACTAAAGAGGGGAGATAGAAGAATCTACACTCTAGCTGCTCTCTAGGGGATAACTAGCAGCCTACTAGGTAGGTTGTAGTTAGCAAAAGGTTGTTCTATATATAAGCTTTACCTATACTTATTATCTATAGTAAAGCCTATAATAGTATCCCCCCCCTTAGGCCTTAATACCCCCCTAGTAGCCTACCTATAGTTCTCTTAAGCCTATATATCTTTAACCTAATCTAAAGGTTTCTAAGTAGGCTTACTATACCTAACCTATTTAACTAACGCTTATAGCGCCTTATTTCTACTATACTCTCTTATAGCTAAGATCTTCTTAACAGCCTACTTAGGTTTACCTTTAACGTAGGTAATAAGTAGTAAGTAGAAGTTATCTACCTATTATCTAAAAAGGGGGTTACTAAGTGCCCTCTAGAGAAGATCTATATTAAACACCTTATACACCCCTCTTAGTATATCTAGCTCTACTGTATTAAAGGAGATAATCCTTATAACTTTATACTTATAGTGTAGCTAATTAAGTTTTCTTAAGGGTCTAAGTGTAGTTATATTAGCTAGGGATAGCTAGACTATATCTCTTACTTAGTACCTCTCTATAGGGCTGCAGTAGTAGTTTACTAACTCCTCTTAGTTATACTTAGCTACTATTATTATAGCCTATACTATATAGAGGGTATCCTTTTAGCACTATATTAGCTTAGTAGTAGCTACCTTCTAGCTATTCTCTAGTTATATATCTACTATAAAAAATAGGTCTATATAGAACCTATAATTAAGAAAGAAGAGATTAAATCCTATAGTAGTAGTAGTTTAGTTATTAAGCGCTAGCTAAGTAGCTAGTAAGTACCTATCCTAGTTATCTCAAGTAAAGTATATAACTATCTAAAAGATAACCTAGATCTTCTAATTAAACTGCTTAGTGTTACTATCTATTTAGAGATAAAAGGAGGTGCTAAGTAGCTACTAGGTACTAGTAAGCTTATAAAAGCGTCTCTAGAAGCAGCTAGTTTAGTTACTTCCCTTATTACTAACTATAGTCTTTAGTATCCTATAGGTAGTATAGAAGATCTCTATAAAGCGCTCTATATAGGCCTCTACTTCTATTATCTTTATATCTTTTAATATAACGCCTTTACTTAGCTAGTCTATAATAACCTATAGGTAATAGGCACCTTTTATTTTTATTAGTAGGAGGTAGGTAATAAAGTCTATAGAAATCTCTAACTACCTCTAGCTAGGTATTAGTAGGGGCTACAGTAGGCCTTTTTTAGCTTACTGCTAGATATAGCTATAACTATAGATATTATAGTCACTAACAAACCTCCTAACTAGTTTCCCTAGGTGTAGCTAGTACTACTTTTATGTAATTAGTTCTAGCGTCTTATTACGCCTTAGGTAGGTAGCAGTTAGCATATTATGTAATTTCTATATAATTACTATTTACAGCTAGTTAAGGGGATTATCTAAATTACAGCTTCTTAGGACTTATATCTTATCCCTAAAAAGGAGCTAATAGTATTAGTTAATATAGTACTCTATAATCTACGCCTTTAGCTAAAGCTTTAGTAGAAAGCTATAGGCCTACTAGTATATAGTAGTATATACTCTCTAGTAGTCTTTATTACTAGCTACTATATTATTCTATAACTATTATAGCTTATTATTACTTAGGAAGACTACTATATTAGGGACCTTAGGTGTAGTACGCTAGGTAGGGACTAGCTAGGCCTTATTAGGAATAACTTAGATAACTTAGCCTTACTCTCTCTTATTATCCTATCTCTTTAGTATATTCTACTCTCTATAAGATAGGGTATTTAGGACTACTACTAATCTTCTAGGCTTATACTTAAGGTAGAAGTTATACTAAGTAAGCTTCTCTACCTACTAGCTCTACTATTTAGTAAGCTATTACTTCTTTATAAAGTACTATAGGCTTTAGTAATTAGTTAACACTTAGAACTTAGTAGTACTCTAAAGCTTTACTCTCTACACCTAGAGGTATATTAGTATAGCTAATAACTTCTTATTATATATAAGGTAGTTATATTATATAGGCGTTAGCTTTTATAAGTAGTAGGCTACTATATAGGTATTTCTATTTTTATCTTCTTAAGATATTACCTCCCTTAGGGTATAGCTAGAGTAGTTAGTTTCTATAGTAGTAAGAGTATTTAAGTTAAACTAGTAGAGCACTAGTTACTTTATAAAGAGCTCCTTTAGGTGTTAGAAAGCTATATCTTCTACTAGTAACTACTAGAAGGTTACCCCCTTCTTTATAAAGGCTATTAAGGGTTCTATAAGTGCTATATAGTTTAGAAGGAAAATATAGTAGTAATTTATAAATCTTAGGAAACTTTACACCCCTTTTATGCTAGTAGGCACTAGCTACTTAATAATAGCTTTAACCTTATCTAAGTTATAGAATAGGCCTTACCCTATATTAATAATAAAGCCTATATATTTTATAGTAGTAACTATAAACTTATACTTATTAGGGTCTAAGTTAAGACTAGCTGCTTCTAGGGTGTATAACACTTAGTATACCTTATCTATATAGTCCTTTTTAGAGCTACTTATAAAGATAAGTATATTATTAAAGTATACTATAATAAAGTTATTAAGGTATTTCTAGAGAATAGTATTAATATACTGCTAGAAGGTTACTAGCGCCTTAGTAAGGCTAAAGGGGGTAACTAGCTACTTAAATAGGCTGTATTTTATATAAAAGGCTGTTTTTCCTTTATATCTCTTTATAACCTAAATCTTATAGAATATAGTAATAATATCTAGCTTAGTATACTACTTAGTAGTAGCTACCCTCTAGAGAGTCTTTAATATTAGAGGTAGTATATAGCAGTCTTTCTTTATAATAAGGTTAAGTATATAGTAATTAATATAAAAGTAAAGTCCCCCCTTTAGCTTTTTTATAAAGAGTATTAGCGCCCTAGCAGTAAAGCTGCTAGCATATATAAAGCCTTTATCTAGGAGGTCCTCTAAGGTCTTCTTTAGGATAAAAAGCTCTTTATAGGATATATTATATAGAGGTCCCTAGGAGAGTACTAGCTTCTTACTATCTAGCCCTTTTTCTAGGTTAATCTTATAGTTAACACTTAGTTAAAAGGGTAGTAGGGGATTTACCTTTACTAGATTAAATAATAGGTAGAATTCCTCTAAAAGGTCTATTAGTATTCTTTTGTTAAGGTCTATAGGCTTCTTAGGCCTTAATGCTATTTTAATATCCTTTAAGCTAATAGATATTACCTATGCTACTACTCCTCTAAAAGGTAGCTTCTCTTAGGTAACTTACTAGCATACTGCTATAAATAATAAGGCTAATAGGAACTAGGTAGAGTAAATCTCTTATAGTTATACTAGCTTCTTTTAGGTAGTAAGGTAAACCTTTACCTATCTTATACTGTAGTAAACTAGTTACTTTCCTATATTATATACTATATAGTTAGTCTCTATCTATAGTTTTCTAAGGAATATATTCTTATTTAGACTATTAATAATATATATATAGATAGTCTATATATAACTACTAACCTCTAGCTAGAGAGTAGCTACCTCTTAGGTATAGACTATTATACTCCTATTAGTAAAAGCACTAAGTATATATTTAGTATAGTCTATAAGTAGTAAGTAGAGAGAATAAGTAAAGATATAATTTACTATAGTATAGGTATTACACTTAGTGTCTAGTAAGGCTTTTATAATATATCCTTTATTAACTTATACTATAATTAAAGCTAATAAGCTTTTTATATAGCCTTTCTCTTTAAACACCTTCTACCCCTCTTATTCCTCTCTAGTAGGCTTAGATACCTAACTTTACATCTAAGCTACTTTTTTTCTTAGTCTATGTTTTTAGTTAATTAGTTAACCTCTTTATTAGAGTAGGTAGATACTAGTAGTTAGGGTAGTACTATAGTCTTTATAGCCTTAGATACTTAGAGGGTTCTAGCCTTAGTGTGCTTTAGGTAATTCTACTTTAGGTAGCCTCTTTTATAGTAATAGTAGTAATATTATGTTTCCTTTTTACTAAAGAAGCTATAGTCCTTTAGGGCCTTAACCTTATAGGCCTTAATAGTATCTATTAAACTTCTCCTTTAGATTAGTAGAACTACTAGTTTATAGTAATTTTATTTCTTATCTGCTAGGCTTAGTTAGTATATTTACTTCTCTTACTTAAGAACTTTAATAGGTTAGGTAGAGATTTACACTAGATAGTCTTATAAGGGACTACTAGAGGCCTACTAGTAGTATAGCTTAAGGTTATATTCTTAGTTATAAGTATAGTCTTAATCTACCTTAATAGTTTATTAGTAAGCTTAATAATCCTCTACTAGAGGGGACCTACTGTAGTATTTACTGCTATAGTAATCTAGGCCTCTAGAACCTCTTAGTTACTTAGGGTGTCTATAGTATAAATATATAGTAGATTAGTAAGGCACTAAAGGGTTACTAAGGTTTAGTTAAGTGTAGATATATAAGGGGTAGGGCTATTATTAGTTAATAATAGGGGTGTCTTAATTAAATATATCTACACTAAAGAGGGGAGATAGAAGAATCTACACTCTAGCTGCTCTCTAGGGGATAACTAGCAGCCTACTAGGTAGGCTATAGTTAGCAAAAGGTTGTTCTATACGTAGGCTCTACCTATACTTATTATCTATAGTAAAGCCTATAACACTATATTAGGGTAAATTATAGCTATTAGCCTAGCTAATATAGAAAAGGCGCTATAGCTAAAGGCTAAGAAGAAAGTAAAATAAGCTACTATAGTTATAGCCCTTCCTAAGTAGGTAAGAAAGGAATTTAAAGATCCTTTTAACCCCTCTTTATTTATAGACTTACTACCTTAGTAAAATAGTTTTAACTACTATATAGAGTAGTTAGAGAAAATTATAGGTAGAAAAGGAGTATTATTACCTTAGGGACTATTATATATAATATTATATAAAAAGCTCTTTATCTTTAAAAATACACTTTAAGACCTCCTAAATAAAGACTTTATTTAGGTAAGTAGCTCTACAGCTAATACGCCTATACTCTTTATATATAAACTAAGCAGCAGACTACACTTCTACTGTAATTATAAACTATTTAACGCTATTATAAAGAAGAATTAATACCCTTTACTACTAATATCTAAGACTCTTAGATATATAAAGTTATTTAAGTGGTTTATAAAGGTAGATATTATAGCTACCTTCTATAAGATATATATTACTAAAGGTAATAAGCTAAAAACTATATTCTAGATACGCTATAAGCTCTTTAAGTAGCTTATTTACCTCTTTAGGCTTACTAACACACTAGCCTTATAGCAGCAGTTTATTAATAGTATACTATAGAGCTTTCTTAATAACTTTATTACAGCCTACCTAAATAATATACTAATATACTTAAATAGGTTTACCCTTCTAGGCTATACATTATATAAACGTGTTTTATTTTCTAGGGGTCTAGTAATATATATTAAGTATAACTATTATATTAAGTTTCTAACTAACAGTATCCTTAGAGCTTCTAGTAAAATCTCTTAGCCTTAATTATACTACACCTACTAGATAGCGTAGATTACTACCTGCAGCTAGCCTAAGTGCTTCTTTATTATTGTAATTTTAGATACAGTATCCTACTTCTAGGCTATCCTACTAACAAAAGAGTAAAGCTGCTGCTATAGGGCCTACCTTACCCTAATAATTAGGCCTATATTAGCTGCTAGGCTATTAAGAAGTAAGATTACTAATCTAACGCTAGTAATATTAATTACTATATAGTTATCTATTCTGCTATTAATAGTAATAATGTTATATAGAGAGTTCCCTCTATACTGCTTAATAATAGAGCTTATCTAAGCTGTTATAAACTGTTTTATAACCTCTAAGGGGTTATAATTAAGAGGGGTGCCTAGTTTAAAGGGGTTATCTAGGTTAAGTATAGGTATAACTAAGGATAAAGAGTTAATAAGATTAGACTTAATAAGATTAAAGGGAGAATTTAATTTAGTTACTTTAGTAGGTGTTTTAAGATAATTTATCTAAACTGTAGGTTTAGCAGGTTATAGGTATAGTTAATAGGAGAATCTTAGATTCTAGCCTAGCTAACTATATATACCTAATAAGCCTGCCTCTTAAGGTTAAATACCTCTATAGTTAAAAGTTCTTAACCTTAGTAGTATAGACCTTAAGAGCAAAGCTATCTCTAGTAAGTTAATCTAGCATTAAGGTAGACTATACTAACCCCTATAGTACTATATGTTCTTAAACAAGCTACCTTACTAAGTTAATAGCATAAGAATAGGGTATAGTGCTTATATTAGGCTAACTGCTATTAGTTTTTCTTTTTTTTTTATATTATATAACTAATCTTAACTATAGGATCTAATTAGTTCTACGCTAGTTTAATTAGCGTTCTTAAATACTTAAATAGGTTAAAAAAGAACTATAAAGATAAAGTATAGTATCTTTTCTAAGCTCTTTATGTAGCTAAGCTAAGCCTTAATATAGCTAAAAGTAGGTGTACTATAAAGAAAGTTAAATATGTTATCTTTATCCTAGAGGCTTAGAAAGAGGTCTCTATAGACCCTAAGAAGGTATATATAATTTGTAAATAGCTAGCGCCTATAAGCGTTAAAGAAGTATATAGTTTCCTAAGGTTTATAAACTATTACTATATATTTATATATAACTATATAACTATTACTAAGCTACTTAGCGTATTTATAAAGAAAGGTATACTTTTTATATAGTCTAAAGTATAATAAGAAGCCTTTATTAAGCTTTTTTTTAAGACCGCTAATTAAACTAGCGTAGAACTAATTAGATCCTATAGTTAAGATTAGTTACATAATATAAAAGAAAAGAACAGCAGTTAGCCTAATATAAGCACTATACTAGTATACCTTATTCTTATGCTGCTAACTTAGTAAGGTAGCTTATTTAAGAACATATAGTACTATAGGGGTTAGTATAGTCTTAATACTAGATTAACTTACTAGAGATAGCTTTACTCTAAAGGTCTATACTACTAAGGTCTGTAGTAAGAACTCTTAGCTATAGAGGTATTTAACCTTAAGAGGTAGGCTTATTAGGTATATATAGTTAGCTAGGATAGAATCTAGGATTCTCCTATTAACTATACCTACAACCTACTAAACCTATAATCTAGATAAATCTCCTTTATAACCTACTAAACCTATAGTTTAGATAAATTATTCTAAAACCTACTAAAGTAACTAAATTAAATCCTCCTTTCTAATCTTATTAAGTCTAATCTTATTAACTCCTTATTCTTAATTATACCTATGCTTAACCTAGATAACCCCTTTAAACTAGGCACCCCTCTTAATTATAACCCCTTAGAGGTTATAAAACAGTTTATAACAGCTTAGATAAGCTCTATTATTAAGCAGTATAGAGGGAACTCTCTATATAACATTATTACTATTAATAGTAAAGGCTATAGGCTATAAGGTAATAGCTTATAAGGCACTAGCAGTAAGAGGTACTACAGACCTACTAATTCTTATATATACCTATAGGCAGAGGTAAGGTATATATTATAAGCTACACTATAAAGGTGTTATAGCTAGGCTTTACCTACTATAGACTTAAGTAAGCTATATATAAAAAGTCTACACTCTATATAAGCATATAGTATATAATCTCTCCTTTTACTTTCTAGCTTAGATAACTAGTAATTAAGTTACTAATTACCTAAATAAGGCCTTACTTAGCCCTTTATAATATATTCCCTCTATCTACTAGCTAGAGGCAGCCTTTAACATATCTACTAACATATATACATAGTAAGTAACGTATTATAGTAAGTAATATACATCCTCCTAATTCTTTACTCTTCCCTTTTATAACTACTTTTCTCTATATATAACTATGAGTTTTACTTTAAATAAAAGCTATATTCTCCTCACACTTAAAGCTATTTAAAAAGACCTAAAACTATCTATATAAAAGCCTGTTTCTATCTATAATATCCCTAAAGTAACACTCTGCTACTAACGCACTAGATAACTACTATAATAAGAAATATAATTAAAATTAATAAAGATAACTAAGCTAGAAGAAATAGTAATTCTTAAAGAAGTTATTAACCTAATAAATTAAGGATTTCTACTGTATCTTAATAATATATAAGATATAGCTAATTACCTCTTTAATAAACGTAATGTAATATATATTAGACCCTAGTAGGTAGAGAACTTTATATAATACTAACTATAACTAAAGATACATTTTTAATATAGAATTAACTATTAGAAGTTATTAGCTAAGGATCCTATAATTATATAGGCTTAGTTTACCCTTATATAAAACATAATTATAAAGTATAGAATCTATAATAATAATATCTATAATGTTTATTTAAGAATGCTAATTAAACTAGCGTAGAACTAATTAGATCCTGCAGTTAAGATTAGTTACATAATGTAAAAGAAGAACAACAGCAGTTAGCCTAATATAAGCACTATGCCCTATTCTTATGCTGTTAACTTAGTAAGGTAGCTTGTTTAAGAACATATAGTACTATAGGGGTTAGTATAGTCTACTAGAGATAGCTTTGCTCTTAAGGTCTATACTACTTAGGTCTGTAGTAAGAACTCTTAACTATAGAGGTATTTAACCTTAAGAGGCAGGCTTATTAGGTATATATAGTCAGCTAGGATAGAATCTCCTAGGATTCTCCTATTAACTATACCTATAACTTACTAAACCTACAGTTTAGATAAATTATCTTAAAACCTACCTCTCTACTAAAGTAACTAAATTAAATCCTTCTTTCTAATTTTATTAAGTCTAATCTTATTAACTTCTTATCCTATATACCTTAGTTATACCTATACTTAACCTAGATAACCCCTTTAAACTAGGCACCCCTCTTAATTATAACCCCTTAGAGGTTATAAAATAGTTTATAACAGCTTAGATAAGCTTTATTATTAAGCAGTATAGAGGAAACTCTCTATATAATATTATTACTATTAATAGCAGAAAGAATAACTATATAGTAATTAATATTACTAGCGTTAGATTAGTAATCTTACTTCTTAATAGCCTAGCAGCTAATATAGGCCTAATTATTAGGGTAAGGTAGGCCCTATAGCAGCAGCTCTACTCTTTTGTTAGTAAGATAGCCTAGAAGTAAGATAATGTATCTAAAATTGTAATAATAAAGGAGCACTTAGGCTGGCTGCAGGCAGTAATCTGCGCTATTTACTAGGTGTAGTATAATTAAGGGGAAGTCTAAAGGTTAGAGAAAAGAGATTTTGCTAGAAGCTCTAAGGTGTTAGTTAGAAACTTAATGCGATAGTTATACTTAATATATGTTACTAGACCCCTAGAAAATAAAACATGTTTACATAATGCATGGCCTAGAAGGGCATAATGTTTATAAAATAGGTTTCTTAATAGGAATACTATTATATATAAAGGTTATTATAACCTTTAATTACTATAAAAACCTTATATAAAGCAGCTTAGTAATTATAAATAGATTTCTATTATTTAAGGCGTATATATAGATAGTTAGGTACTACCTCTATATATTATTATTAAAAGTAAATATTACCTCCTCTTATAGTATACTAATAGCTAATTCCTACCTTAATAGTATATCTACCCTAGTAAAAATAGATAGACTATAAATAAAATTAGCCTAGATTAGCTATAGTATTATAAAAAGTATATAAAGTCTTATATAAAGTGTGTTAAGTAGCTTCTAATCCTTAATAGCTATAACAGCTATAAGTCTACTAAGTTTAATAATTACTATAAGGAATATAGTATTATTACTTTTTATATACCTCCCTATTTATTATATAGGCTTTAGCCTCTTAATATTAGCTGTTTTAGTCTGCTAAAGGCGTTATATAGTAAGGAAATTAAGAAAATAATATAGATATAGATTATATATATTACTAAGGATAACTTCTTTTCTACCTTTTTTTTTAAGAACGCTAATTAAACTAGCGTAGAACTAATTAGATCCTGCAGTTAAGATTAGTTACATAATGCAAAAAAAAAAAAAAAAAAATAGCAGTTAGCCTAATATAAGCACTATACCCTATTCTTATACTATTAACTTAGTAAGGTAGCTTATTTCAAAACATATAGTACTATAGGGGTTAGTATAGTCTACTTAATGCTAGATTAACTTACTAGAGATAGCTTTACTCTTAAGGTCTATACTACTAAGAGTAAGAACTCTTAACTATAGAGGTATTTAACCTTAAGAGGCAGGCTTATTAGGTATATATAGTCAGCTAGGATAGAATCTCCTAGGATTCTCCTATTAACTATACCTATAACTTACTAAACCTACAGTTTAGATAAATTATCTTAAAACCTACCTCTCTACTAAAGTAACTAAATTAAATCCTTCTTTCTAATTTTATTAAGTCTAATCTTATTAACTTCTTATCCTATATACCTTAGTTATACCTATACTTAACCTAGATAACCCCTTTAAACTAGGCACCCCTCTTAATTATAACCCCTTAGAGGTTATAAAATAGTTTATAACAGCTTAGATAAGCTTTATTATTAAGCAGTATAGAGGAAACTCTCTATATAATATTATTACTATTAATAGCAGAAAGAATAACTATATAGTAATTAATATTACTAGCGTTAGATTAGTAATCTTACTTCTTAATAGCCTAGCAGCTAATATAGGCCTAATTATTAGGGTAAGGTAGGCCCTATAGCAGCAGCTCTACTCTTTTGTTAGTAAGATAGCCTAGAAGTAAGATAATGTATCTAAAATTGTAATAATAAAGGAGCACTTAGGCTGGCTGCAGGCAGTAATCTGCGCTATTTACTAGGTGTAGTATAATTAAGGGGAAGTCTAAAGGTTAGAGAAAAGAGATTTTGCTAGAAGCTCTAAGGTGTTAGTTAGAAACTTAATGCGATAGTTATACTTAATATATGTTACTAGACCCCTAGAAAATAAAACATGTTTACATAATGCATGGCCTAGAAGGGCATAATGTTTATAAAATAGGTTTCTTAATAGGAATACTATTATATATAAAGGTTATTATAACCTTTAATTACTATAAAAACCTTATATAAAGCAGCTTAGTAATTATAAATAGATTTCTATTATTTAAGGCGTATATATAGATAGTTAGGTACTACCTCTATATATTATTATTAAAAGTAAATATTACCTCCTCTTATAGTATACTAATAGCTAATTCCTACCTTAATAGTATATCTACCCTAGTAAAAATAGATAGACTATAAATAAAATTAGCCTAGATTAGCTATAGTATTATAAAAAGTATATAAAGTCTTATATAAAGTGTGTTAAGTAGCTTCTAATCCTTAATAGCTATAACAGCTATAAGTCTACTAAGTTTAATAATTACTATAAGGAATATAGTATTATTACTTTTTATATACCTCCCTATTTATTATATAGGCTTTAGCCTCTTAATATTAGCTGTTTTAGTCTGCTAAAGGCGTTATATAGTAAGGAAATTAAGAAAATAATATAGATATAGATTATATATATTACTAAGGATAACTTCTTTTCTACCTTTTTTTTTAAGAACGCTAATTAAACTAGCGTAGAACTAATTAGATCCTGCAGTTAAGATTAGTTACATAATGCAAAAAAAAAAAAAAAAAAATAGCAGTTAGCCTAATATAAGCACTATACCCTATTCTTATACTATTAACTTAGTAAGGTAGCTTATTTCAAAACATATAGTACTATAGGGGTTAGTATAGTCTACTTAATGCTAGATTAACTTACTAGAGATAGCTTTACTCTTAAGGTCTATACTACTAAGGTTAAGAACTCTTAACTATAGAGGTATTTAACCTTAAGAGGCAGGCTTATTAAGTATATATACTTAGCTAGGATAGAATCTCTTAGGATTCTCCTATTAACTATACCTATAACCTACTAAACCTACAGTTTAGATAAATTATCTTAAAACCTACCTCTTAAAGTAACTAAATTAAATCCTCCTTTCTAATCTTATTAAGTCTAATCTTATTAACTCCTTATTCTTAGTTATACCTATACTTAACCTAAATAACTCCTTTAAACTAAGTACCCCTCTTAATTATAACCCCTTAGAGGTTATAAAATAGTTTATAATAGCTTAAATAAGCTTTATTATTAAGCAGTATAGAGAGAACTCTCTATATAATATTATTACTATTAATAGCAGAATAAGTAACTATATAGTAATTAATATTACTAGCGTTAGATTAGTAATCTTACATCTTAACAGCCTAGCAGCTAATATAGGCCTAATTATTAAGGTAAGGCAGGCCTTATAGTAGCAGCTCTACTCTTTTGTTAGTAGGATAGCCTAGAAGCAGGATAACGTATTTAAAATTACAATAATAAAGGAGCACTTAGGCTAGCTGTAGGCAGTAATCTACGCTATCTAGTAGGTGTAGTATAATTAAGGCTAGATAGAAGTCTAAAGGTTAGAGAAAAGAGATTTTACTAGAAGCTCTAAGGTGTTAGTTAGAAACTTAATATAATAGTTATACTTAATATATATTACTAGACCCCTAGAAAATAAAATATATTTATATAATATATAGCTTAGAAGGGCGTAAGTTAGTATATAAACTAGCTCTTATTAAAGCTAAGTGTTATAGGCTTTATATAGTAAATAAGATACTAATTAAGTATTAGAAAGCTAAAAAAACCTAGCTATATCTTAGAAGGTCTCTTAATGTAGCTAAAGTAAAGGTAATTTAGGTAGAGAAAGGTGTTATTAATACTAGAGGTAAAAATATATATTAAGAGGGGGCTTATATAGAGGGGGGTAAAATACATAAGTAGTAATATAGTAATTATAGAAAGACTAAACATAATGTATAAATATATTAGGTAGTTTAGGAGACCTCTAAAGAAGAGGATAATAAGTAGTTTTAATTAATTTTATATAATACTACTTAATTAACTTATATAAATAGCTAGAGGGTAGGAGAATAAACGTTACTTACTATAATACGTTACTTACTATATATATACGTTATAGCTTAGTATTACTAATCTAGTTAAGTGTAAATTAAAGCCTTTAATTAACGCCTATAGTAGTAAAAAGACTTAATTAATTATAAGCTTAACTTTATACCTCTTAACTTATTAATAGTTAAGATCTTTATCTTTATAAATAGATTATTTATAAATAATACTAACCTTATATTATAAATTAGCTTTATTATCCTCTTAGTAAATAAAGATATTAATAATAATAAAAAGACTTTTAATATTAGAGGTAATATAGTTTATTTCAGCTTTATAAAGTTAAATAAGGTTATATAAAGTATACTTACACCTATGTGATTTAGTAGAATATATCTAGTAGCGTCTATACGCTTTACGTGTAGACAGTTAGTTTAATTCTAACTGTAGGAATACTACTTTTATAGAAGTCTAATTAGCCACTAGAGCCCTACAAAAGTAGAGCCTTAGGCCCTATATGTATAATAGGGCCCTAATAATAGTGTAACCTATCTATATATTATATTTTCCTTTATATTATATTATGCTCTATATTATATTAGGTAAAAATAAGCTAACCTTCTAATGTTTAATAATAAGGTAGTCTTTCTTCTATATAAATTACAGGAGGTTCTTCTCTCTATATATATAGATTAATAAGTTCTATATATATAGAATAGTATTAAGGAATACCTTACTAAGTTCCTACTTAGATAGTAAATAATATAAGACTCTTATTACTAAAGTATACTTACTTTAGAAATATATAGTATAGTTACTAGCGTTAATATAGTAGTTATAATCTCTACTATAGTTACTATA
This sequence comes from Colletotrichum lentis, assembly GCA_003386485.1. Classification (NCBI taxonomy): domain Eukaryota; kingdom Fungi; phylum Ascomycota; class Sordariomycetes; order Glomerellales; family Glomerellaceae; genus Colletotrichum; species Colletotrichum lentis. Next base: position 485,378 of record NWBT01000035.1, on the reverse strand, counting down.
ATAATAAGGAAGCTAAGAATACTTTTACTTCTAACTATTATTTATACTAATTTATACTTACTATATAAGTACTTAGTTACCTATATAACGTAGTAGTATATATCTAGTAGTATCTATACGCTCTACATACAGATAGCTAGTTTAATTCTAACTATAGAAAGCTACTTTTATAGAAGTCTAATTAGCTACTAAAGCCCTATAAGAGTAGAGCCTTATACTCTATATACATAATAAGGCACTAACAATAGTGTAACCTACCTATTAGCAAGAGGAGTCTTATATTATTCACTATCTAAATAGGAATAAGTAAGGTATTCCTTTACACTATACTATATACATAATGCAGTTAATCTACATAGATAGAGAGAAAAACCTACTATTCTTCTTTAGTAGAAAAATAACACTATCTTATTAAACATTAGAAGGTTAGCTTATTTTTACCTAACACTATATAGGTATAACACTTTATAAAGGAAATAATACATTAGTTAGTGTACTGTTGTTAGAGCCCTATTATGCATATAGGGCCTAAGGCTTTACTTCTGTAGGGCTCTAGTAGCTAATTAGACTTCTGCAAAAGTGGTATTCCTATAGTTAGAATTAAACTAACTGTCTGCATATAAAGCATACAGACGCTGCTAGACGCATGCTACTGCGTCACGTAGGTATAACCTACCTATATATTATGTTTTCCTTTATAATAACTTCTATATTATGTTAGGTAAAAATAAGCTAATATCCTAATATTTAATAATAAGGTAGTTTTCTTCTTACTAAAAAAGAATAGTAAGAGAATTTTCTCCCTAGTATAGATTAATTAGTACTATATATAGAATAGTATAAAGACATACCTTACTTATTCCTACTTAGATAGTGAATAATATAAGACTTCTCTTACTAAAAAAAAAAGTACTTAGTTAAGCTAGGCTCTATATAAGAAAAGCACCTTATAATTAATATTATAGTACTTTAATAATTATATAAGCAGTAGGAGCTAGTAGAAGTTAAATAGATTAATAAAAAGAATAACTTTACTAACACTATAATAAAAAGTAATCTAAATAACGCCCTTAAGTAAATTATAACTTTAAATAGCCTTACTATTAGGATAGAGAGGTAGGTAAATTAGGTATAATAGAGGAATTATAACTAGTATAAAGGCGTAGATAGATATAAGGATTATAGAGAAATCTAGAGAACCTAAGGAAAAGTAATACCTAACTTAATTATTTTTAAGTTAGGTATTAACTTCTAGCTAATTAGGTAAGTAGGTTTAAGCAGCATAAATAAGTAGAAAGAGAAAGCAGAAAGGTAATATATACTATATAGATATAATTTAATTCTATAGCTTCTTAATAAAAAGAGAAGTTACTAGTATTAGAATTAAACCTATAATCTTAAAGCTTAGGATAAATCTAGCCTTAGTAGAAGTAAGTTATTATAGGTAGCTATATATAAGACTACCCTACCTAAGGGTAGGCTAGTAAGGGCGCCTACTACTACAGCTAGAAATACCTACTTCCTTCCTTATAGTTAGATAAGTAATAATAACTACTATTAAGATAAATAAAATATTATAAGAACTATAAATTACCTTATTTTTAAAATTTACCCTTACGCCTTTATAATAATACTAATAATAATAAAGTAATTATTAGATTATAATAGAAGTATAATCTAACTCTAACTCTATTATATCTAACTCTAACTAACCCTATATAACTTTAATACTTCTATTATGTTTCTATTATATTTCTATTATAACTATAGAGTCTATAAAGGTCTTATAGTAATAGAAGTCTTATATTATTTACTATCTAAGTAGGACCTAGTAAGGTATTTCTTTACACTATTCTATATATATAGTACCTATTAATCTATATACATAGAGAGAAAAACCTCCTATAATTTATATAGAAGGAAAACTACTTTATTATATTAAATATTAGAAGGTTAGCTTGTTTTTACCTAACATAGTATAAAGGGAATTTCTTTATAAAGGAAAATATAATATATAGGGAGGTGCACTATTATTAGAGCCCTATTATGCATGTAGGGCCTAGGGCTCTACTTTTGTAGGGCTCTAGTAGCTAATTAGACTTCTGTAAAAGTAGCATTCCTACAGTTAGAATTAAACTAACTGTCTGTATGTAGTACATATAGACGCTGCTAGACGTATACTACTGCGTTATATAGGTCTATAAAGGTCTTATATTTAGTACTTTAGTAGATTAGTAGGAGGGGTAAGAGCTAATTAGTAGAGAGGGTAAGCTAAGGTAATAGCTAGTTTAATTCTAAATATAGTAATACTACTTTTATAAAAGTCTAATTAGCTACTAAAGCTCTATAAAAGTAAAGCCCTAAGCCCTATATACATAATAGAGCTCTAATAATAGTACACCCTACAACTTATGTATTATGTTTTTCTTTATACTATGTTATACTCTATATATAGTTAGGTAAAAATAAGCTAACCTTACTAATATTTAATTAAAATAAGGACTTTTCTCTCTATAATTAAATAGAGAGTTTTTATCTCTATTTATGTAGAATAAAATAGTATAGTGTAATTAGTATAATGTAATAGGAATATTTTACTTATTCTACTTAGATAGATAAATATAAGTAAGACTCCTGCTGTGTAGTTATACTTAGTATATATTACTAAAACTCTAGAAAATAAAATATATTTATATTACATTTATTATTTAGCTTAGAAAGGCTTATTATATTATTAAATAATTATTTCTTAAGCTATTTAATAGCTAATTAAGCTTATACTTTATATTTCTAATATTAACTATCTTATTAAGAGCAAAATAGCTCTAATCTCTACTTTTACTATATAATACCTATACTTCTAAGGCTACTAAAATAATAACTAAGCTGCTAGAACTTTAGGCGCCTTAGCCCCTAAGGACTAATAACTTTAATAAGTACTAGTAAGAGACCTTAGCTATAGTAATATCTAGCTTTATAGTACCTTACCTTATTTTTATTAGATTTCCCTACATTTAGAGCTATTTCGCTGTTAATAGAATAGAAGTTTTTCTATTTTTTATAAGTTATAGCTTACTTAAATACTAAATCTTATAGTATTAATTAAAGTGTTATAGTAGGTAGTAACTACAAGTCAGGTTTATAAGAAAAAAAAAGCTATTCTCTTGCTAATAACTTAGGCTGTTAGTTAGAGCCTATAAATGTTAAGCGTAATTATAGATACTATGTACCTGCATTGTACGGATGTTTTGGCACCCTGGTCGTAGCATCGGCGGCGGCGGGTCGCGAAACGGAGTATTGGTCAGGAGGCTCTTGTACATACGCAGGAACATATTTCAACCATTGGTATCCCACTTGATTTCAACACGCATACATGATGTGTAGGCGACCAGGGGGTGCGTGCCTTGAACGGAACATCCTCAGGCTGAAGACGGGCGTTAAGTTGAAGAAACAGAGCTGGGTATAAAACTAGAAAAAAGAGAGGTGGGGCACCGTTTGAGAGGGGTGGAGTGGTTTCTTGACCTTACCTTTCTGCCTTCTAGCTTGCAGCATGGAGGGCTGTGAATACGACTGCCGGTAGAACTAACTAGGTAGCTATCGTGCGCTGGGTTTGACTGGCAATAGGCGCGTTTGTTAGAGACCCTAAGGCAGAGAAAACGGGGTTTGAGAGGCCGATACTGACACGTTGACAGGCAGGACTTTCCAGTCAGGATAGAAACAATCTAGACAGGGCTGAGGGTAAGGCAAACTAGCGAACGACGGGACGAAGTGAACGATGGTTGTTAGGAAAGCGGCGATAAACCTCGAAAGCGAAAATATCACAATACCCAGGACAAAGAAAGCGGGAAGAGGGAATTGTAGTACTTGTCTACACCACCCTGCAGATAGGAGCCAGGGCCGCCATACCCAAAGGAGGGCCCAGCTGGTAATACTGTATGTACCTGCTAACTGCTGGTTAAGTTTGTGAGAAAAATGGGTGTTTTTCCGCCGATGACTCAGGCCTTAGTTGGGGCCTATAAAGGTCAAGCGTAATTGTAGCTACGTAGGTCCGGGTCCAACCCAGATAGAGATAGATGCAGGTTGCAGATTGGCATTGGCTAGGTGGTGGTGGGACGTCTCTTGTCTTGTTTCATAGACCCGAAAAGTTAGTCAGCCGCTTTCTCTGGGGTTTCTTCCGAGGCCCTGGACGGAGATCATTGGCAAAATAGGTAGGGAGGGGAATGCCCTCTGGAAGTTGCTTTGGTGGAGCGTCAGCTGAGGAAGGGATAATCAAGAACAGGGTAGCAAAAGCAAATGCGGATAGATGCTCAGAAAGGTGTCGAGCCGGCAAAAAAGCTCGCTTACTATATCCATTCATGGCCTAGCCTCTCGAATAAGGAGAGGAAAGACTGAGGGGAAGCGACGGCATGGGTGGATCTTTGGCTCAGTGCCACCCAAATGTAATTTGCCGCAGCGAGATACAGAGACAAGTTGGGAGCTGATCCTCAGCACATAGACGGGGGGGGCGTTCCTTTCTTCACGGAAACCCACGCACTGCCAACGTGCCAAAGCGGGTGTCTGCCATCTGCATCTCCAGCACTCCCCACTCCCCTTGCTATCATCCGCTACATTATGGACATCGGATAGCATAAGTGAGTCTAGTATCCGTACTTAGGTGCAAGAAAATGTCGGAAGCGAACTGAGCAGGTCCCTGGTGTCAACTACCTACTCTGTAGCGTCGGTCGTCCGTTCATCGTCACGGCGAGCCTATTCAATGCTCATGAATCATGATGATGATGATGATGATTCTGTTTTACGCTAGAAGACCCCCTATAGGGGCAAAAGGCGCCTAACACAGGCGCTACAAACTGTATACTAGAGAACAGTGCAAGATCAAAATAACATATAAAATATAGATCTAAACCCCCTTTCTATAAGGCATTTTTCCTCTAAAAATAAGTAATTCCCTTAATGCTATTTATAGCGCTCCCTAAGTTAGTTATATCTACTATATAGGTTAATATCTATTAAGGTTATTATTAGCTAGTAAGTAGTTATATAAGCTAGTTAGTATAGAAGAGTAATACCCTCCCTTATATTATAATATAGATGTTATAATATATAATAATGCTATAAGTATATAGAGTATATATATAGTATCCTAGCTAACTAATAGGTAGGTAATATATAATAATACTAAACTAATATAGAGGTAAGTGTCTAGATGCTAAAGGGGTAGCTCCCTAGATGCTAGTAGACATAGACTCTAAATATCCTAATAGTAGGGATCCTAAGTAATATAGGCCTAATACCCTTAGCTTACGCCTAGGGCTCTTATATAGCTATTATAGGGTGTCCCTATTATATAGGATATAAATAAGGTTTATTAGTATTTCTTAAGAAGCTTAATATAAGAAGGCTACTTATAGCTAAGCTAGCGCTAAATAACCTCCTGCAGCCCTAGCTATAATTAGGAGGTGTGCACTAGCTTATAGTAGTATAGATAGTCTAAGGTCTTTCTCTATCTACACTTACAGTCTAGAACTATATTATTATAGTAGAATCTCTTATAATAGTTAGTAAAGTTACTATAGCCTAACCTTACTATAAGGAGGGTATATAGGGGGTGCTACTTTAGCTCTTATAGCTCTTTTATCTATTAGAGTAGGGTATTAAGATTAAGATATATATATTATTTTTGCTGTAGAGCTATCCACTAGGCCTAGTATGTAAGAAATTAGCGTTTCTTTAGTATATATTTTGCGTAGCTAAAGGTAGGTAAGCAGTTTAGCGCTAGTGCTTTATAGCCTAGCTTTATAAGTTTGTTAGTATGTTTATTACTAGGTATATCTTAATATCTAGGTAACTATTTAACTGTAATAGGAACTAGTAAGAAGTCTATAAGGGCCCTAAAGCCTAGGATAGCTTCTTATAATAACTTAGGTAAGGTACTATCTAAGCAGTATATAACAGTATAGTTATCTAAGTAAACTATAATTACAGTAGCCCCTAAGGTATAAGTTAGGGCTGCTTACAGTCCTACCTAATCCCCTTCTGCTTCAACATTAAAGACCTTAGCTACAGTAAGGGGGTAGTAACTAGAATAAAGGATGTTACCCCTAGAGTATATAGCGTAGCTATAGCCTAAGGCGTATTTCTTATCTTAAGACCTATCTATATAGATAAGAATGTTGGTAGGTAGTAGTGTAGAGATCTAGGTAAGGTGCGCCTTAGCTACGTCCTCCTTAGGGAGGAAGATATAGGGAGAGTCTTACCTACTAAAGTCCCTATAGGAGAGTATTAGGCGCCTAATGTCTAGCGCCTAGGCAGCTATATCTATAAGAATTATAAGCTAGAGGGTAATACCTTAAGAGAGCCGCCTAAAGTACTAATATACCCTTCCTACTAGTAGGTGTAACTTATCTACCCTTAGTAGGTAAAGTATAAACCTATCCTTAATTATATTAAGGATAAGGGGGAGGGGGGGGTGCTAGACTCCCTATATAGTGCGCTAAGGGGTGTAGTTTTCTATACTAGTAGGCAGCCCCTTAATGCCTTATTAACAACCTTTTATATCCTCTTAATGTAGTCCTATAGGCTATAGTAGACCCTTAGGTAGCCCCCTTAGACCTTCTTTACGCTAACCTAGGAAGGGCCTAAATACTAGAGCTCTACGCTGTATGTAGCCTTAGGCAGGACTATTATATAGACTGCCTTCTGTATTACAGAAGGTAGTACGCCCTTTAAGACCCTATTAAGCCCCTAGATATACCTAGCAGCTAATCTTACTCTAGCTATGCAGTTATCTATATAGCTCCTAAAGCTAAGGTGTTAATCTAGGTATATACCTAGCTATTATATTAACTTATTAAGTAGTGTAGGCTTTACTACCTTATCTCTATAGCAGACTAGGGGAGAGAGTATTATCTTAGTTCTAGTAAAGTAAATTACCTCTATCTTATCTAGGTTAAACCTAATAAAGTTATCTACCCCCTATTATAGCACTTTATTAAGGATAGTCCGTGTAGTAAACGTTATTATTAAGAGATCTCTCCTAATATATAGAATAGCGTAGTTATTAGCATACTTAAAGTAAGAAGCTTAGGGGCTAATTAGGTAGAGAGGGGCTATATAGAGAAGGAAGAGGATTAGTAAAGCTAGTAAGCCTTATAGGAGGCTACAGTTAAGGGGGGCTATAAGGGTCTAGTGTCCCTTATAGCAGACGCTAGCCTAGCGTAAGCTAGTAAAGTGCTTTACCTAGTTAATATAGTTCTATAGCTAGCCTTATTTACAAAGTTAGAGGTTAAGTAGGTCTGCTGGAATAGCGTTAAAGGCGCCTATTACATCCCTTATAATTAGGGTAGCAGCCTCCCCTCTAGAAAGGGCAGCTTCTACGTTATATATAAGGGCAGCTATAATATCTATAGCTAACTGCCTAGGTAGAGCGCCTGCTACCTATAGGTGTATTATACCCTATTATATTGTAGTAAAGGCTATATAGTATGTAATAAGCCTCTTAAGGCCTTTACTAAAGGTAGAGAGCAGTAAGATTAGGTGTTACCCCTTTACTGTTATTATATCCTTATTTAGCTTAGGGATTATAACTGTTTTAGCCTCTTAAAAGGGTAAGAGGTAATACCCTAGACTAAGGCACTATTAAAAGAGGTAGTAGATATACTAGTAGATTACTAGCTAGGCTGCCTTAAGTATAGAGATAGTAATACTATTAGCTTCTAGTAATATATTACCTACCCTAAGTAGGGCTATATATATTTCCTTAATTAGTATAGCGTTATCCTAGGTGACTGCCTATATTAGTACTATTAGTGTGTTATAGCTACACCCTCTAGAGGAGTTACCTTACTTAAGGAGCTTCTTTTAGAGCTATAAGGCCTTCTTAGCAGGCATAGTAACTATACCTTTATTACTTTATAGAGGGGGAGAAGTAAACTAGGTCTTTAGGGTAGCCTAGCCTATAACCTTCTATAGGTCTTTATTAGACTCTATATTAGTAATTATCCTTAACTATATTACAGCTTTAGACTTTAAGACTGTATTATAGAAGTGTTTTCTTATAGTAAGCGCTGCTTCTAAGGTTGTATTATACTATAGTGCCTAGTAATAGTCTTCTTTAGTAGACTAGCACTTTGTTATCTACTAGGCTGCAGCCCTACTATCTTAGCAGTAGGGTGTCCTAGCTAACTCTAATGCAGCCTATAGGATAGTAGTAAGGCCTAAGGCTATAAGGTCTAGGTCTTTATATATATATAGCTCCTTTAGGTCTAAGAGGACCTAAAGTAAGTCCTATATAGCAGCAGTAAAAGCTAGGTATGTCTCTAGCTTTAGGTGTATCTGTAGTTACCTTATTGTAACTAGTAGAGGGCCCTCTATAGGGAGGGTAGTAAGTAAAGTGTAGTAATCTAAGCCTATATAGTAAGCTAGAGAGACCTCTGTTCTAGCTATAGGGATATTTAAGACTATAAGGTCTATAGTGTTACCTACTTAGTAGGTAGGGTCACTATAGGGACACTAGGGGTGTTAAGGACAGCTAGTGCCTAACCCTTAATCTAGTTAGCTACCTTAGTAGAACTAAAGGTAGTAGCTACTTCTAGCTGCTAAGCCTAGTGTATAGCGTTAAAACCCCCTGTAATTAGGGTGTATAGGGGGACTATCTAGTTAAGGAAGGGTGTCTTTAGGCTTTATAGCTCCTAGTAGATATTTAGTATATAAGTTTATACACTACAACCCTTAGTATGTCTCTATAGGGTGTAGTAGTAATATTAAAGAATTCTACACCCTAGACGTCCTTACAGACGTATATAACAACCTAAGGGCAGAGGTTAAGAGTGTTACCTTAGCCCTAGATAGGGACTAATGCTATATATAATAGGTGTAATTTTATAATGCTTTTATTTAAGTCTAGTAAGCACTAAGGTTCCTAGATAAAGATAACCTTAGCGCTAGCATAGTATATAAAGTAAAGGGCTATATTATAGATAAGCCTTAATTTTTAGATATTAACTTAGAAGACTTATATAGCATGCTGTATTATAGGGTAGAGTGTTATTAGGTAACTTATATAGTAGAGATAGGTAAGTAATTACTGCCTTTAAAATTAAAGTCTACTAGGTTGTCTAGTTAGGAGGGGGTAGTACCTTCTATATCTACCTCTATAAGAGTATCTAGCTCTATTAATAGTGCCTCTATATAAGGCTAGTTATTAGGCTAGGTGTTATAGGCTTTACTACAGATAATAAGTATAAGCAGAGCCTACGTATAGAACAACCTTTTGCTAACTACAGCCTACCCTATAGGCTGCTAGTTATCCTCTAGAGAGCAGCTAGAATGCAGACTCTTCTATCTCCCCTCTTTAGTGTAGATATATTTAATTAAGATACCCCTATTGTTAACTAATAACAGCTTTACCCCTTATATATCTATACTCTCCTAAACCCCTAGTGTTCCTCTAGTGCCTTACTAATCTACTACATACCTACACTATAGATACCCTAACTAACTAAGAGGTCCTAGAGGCTTAGATTACTACAGCAGTAAATACTGCAGTAGGTCCCCTCTAGTAGAGGATTATTAAACTTACTAATAAACTATTAAAGCAGATTAAGGTTACACCTATAACTAAGAATATAACCTTAAGCTATACTACTAATAGCCCCCTAGTAGTCCCCTATAAGGCTATCTAGTGTAAACCTCTACCTAACCTATTAAAATTTTTAGGTAAGAGAAGTAAATATACTAGCTAGGCCTAGTAGATAAGAGATAAAATTACTATAGACTAGTAGTTCTACTAGTTTAAAGGAGAAATCTAGCACCTAATTAACTTCTATCTAAAAACTAGTTCCTAGTAGGTAGTTACTACCTTTTACGCCCTAGAAGGTAATAGCAGTATATATAACCCTAAAGACTTTATAGTATACCTTAACTAAATGTATAAGGACTTAAATACTTAGTCTTATACTGCTGTATTACTATATACTCTCTGCTAGAGAGAGAACTAGTCCCTTTCTAACTTTCTACTAAAGTAGAAGAGAGTTCTAATAAAAGCTAATAGAGGCAGCTAGGTAGATAATATAAAGATTACCCTCCTTAAAGAAGCCCTAAAGCTTAGTCTGTAGAGGAGCTTAGTAGTAGTTAACCTACTAGCAGACTATAGTAGTTAGCTTATAAAAGTCTAGACTGTATTAGAGAAGCTAGACTATATAAACTTCTATAGACTAAAGCACCTAGTAACTACCTAAGTTAACTATAATAAAGATATCTAGATAATAGATGCTATTAAAGCCTATAAGGTTAAAGCCCTAAAGGACTATAGCTCCTCTAGTAAAGAGGAAATATAACGTTACTACTATTACTATAAAAGAGGCTACCTAAAGTAGGATTACCTAGAGTATACTAAGGCTAAAACCCTCTAAGTCTCTAAGGCTATAAAGACTATAGTACTACCCTAACAGCTAGTACCTACCTACTCTAATAAAGAGGTTAATTAGTTAACTAAAAATATAGACTTAGAAAAAGAGTAGCTTAAGTGTAAAGTTAGGTATCTAAGCCTACTAGGGAGGAATAAGAAGGGTAGAAAGTGTTTAAAGAGAAGGGCTATATAAAGAGCTTATTAGCTTTAATTATAGTATAAGTTAATAAAGAATATATTATAGAGGCCTTATTAGATACTAAGTATAACGCCTACGCTATAGTAAATTATATTTTTACTTATTCCCTCTGCTTACTACTTATAGACTACACTAGATATACACTTAGTGCCTTTACTAATAGGAGTGTAATAGTCTACACTAAAGGGGTAGCTACTCTCTAGCTAAAGGTTAGTAGTTATATACAGACTATCTATATATATATTATTAATAGTTTAGATAAAGATATATTCCTTAAGAAACTATAGATAGAGGCTAACTATATAGTATATAATGCAGGAAGGTAACTAGTCTACTACAGCATAAGATAGGTAAAGGCCTACCTTACTACCTAGAAGGAGCTAACGTAACTATAAGAGATTTATTCTGCTTAGTTCCTATTAGCTCTATTATTTATAGTAGTATGCTAGTAAGTTACCTAAGAGAAGCTACCCTCTAGGGGAGCAGCAGTATAGGTAATATCTATTAGTTTAAAGGATATTAAGATAGCATTAAGGCCTAAGAAGCCTATAGACCTTAATAAAAGGATACTAGTAGACCTCTTAGAGGAATTCTACTTATTATTTAATTTAGTAAAGGTAAATCCCTTACTACCCTTTTAGCTAGGCGTTAACTATAAGATTAACTTAGATAAGGGGCTAGATAGTAAGAAGCTAGCGCTCTCCTAGGGACCTATATATAACATATCTTATAAAGAGCTCCTTCTGCGTGACGTAGTAGCATACGTCTAGCAGCGTCTATACGCTTTACGCGCAGACAGTTAGTTTAATTCTAACTGCAGGAAGCTACCTTTACAGAAGTCTAATTAGCTACTAGAGCCCTATAAAAGTAGAGCCTTAGGCTCTATATGCATAATAGGGCTCTAATAATAGTGCACTACACCTATATATTATGTTTTCCCTTTATAATAATCCTATATTATATTAGGTAAAAATAAGCTAACCTTCTAATGTTTAATAAAATAGAGTAGTTTTCCTCCTATATAAATTATAGGAGGTTTTTCTCTCTACCTATATAGATTAATAAGTACTATATATATAGAATAGTGTAAGGGAATACCTTACTAGTTCCTACCTAGATAGTAAATAATGTAAGACTCCTATTGCTATAAAGAGCTCCTTATCCTAAAGAAGACCCTAGAGGACCTCTTAGATAAAGGCTTTATATATACTAGTAGCTCTGCTGCTAGGGCGTTAGTGCTCTGTATAAAGAAGCTAGAGGGGGGAATTTACTTCTATATTAACTACTACATACTTAACCTTATTATAAAGAAAGACTGCTATATACTACCCCTAATATTAAAGACCCTCTAGAGAGTAGCTGCTGCTAAGTAGTATACTAAGCTAGATATTATTACTACATTCTATAAGATCTAGGTTACAGAGGGGTATAAAAAAAAGATAGCCTTCTGTATAAGGTACAGCCTGTTTAAGTAGCTAGTTACCTCCTTTAGCCTTACTAGGGCGCTAATAACCTTTTAGTAGTATATTAACACTATCCTCTAGAAATACCTTAATAACTTTATTATAGTATACCTTAATAATATACTTATCTTTATAAACAGCTCTAAGAAGGACTATATAGATAAGGTATGCTAAGTGCTATACACCCTAGGAGCAGCTAGTCTTAACTTAGACCCTAATAAGTGTAAGTTTATAGTTACTACTATAAAATATATAGGCTTTATTATTAATATAAGGTAAGGCCTATTCTATAACCTAAATAAGGTTAGAGCTATTATTAAGTAGCTAGCGCCTACTAGCGTAAAGGGGGTGTAAAGTTTCCTAGGATTTATAAATTACTACTATATTTTCCTCCTAGACTATATAGCACTTATAGAGCTCCTAACAGCCCTTATAAAGAAGGGGGTAACCTTCTAGTAGTTACTAGTAGAAGATATAGCCTTCTAGCGCTTAAAGAAGCTCTTTATAAGATAACTAGTGCTCTACTAGTTTAACTTTAATACTCTTACTACTATAGAAACTAACTGCTCTAGCTATACCCTAGGGGAGGTAATATCTTAGGAAGATAAGAATAAGAATACCTATATAGTAGCCTACTACTTATAAAAGCTTATGCCTATATAATATAACTATTTAATATATAATAAGGAGTTATTAGTAGTGCTAATATACCTTTAGGCGTAGAAGGTAGAGCTTTAGAGTACTACTAGGTTCTAAGTGTTAACTAACTACTAGAGCCTATAGTACTTTATAAAGAAGTAATAGCTTACTAAATAGTAAAGCTAGTAAGTAGAGGAGCTTACTTAGTATAACTTCTACCTAGAATATAGGCCTAGAAGATTAGCTATAGTACTAAATACCTTATCTTATAGGGAATAGGATACACTAAAGGGATAGAATAATAAGAGAGAGTAGGGCTAGGTTATCTAAGTTATCCCTAATAAGGCTTAGCTAGTCCCTACCTAACGTACTACACCTAAGGTCTTTAATATAGTAGTCTTCCTAAGTAATAATAAGCTATAACAGTTATAGAATAATATAGTAGCTAGAGATAAAGACTACTAGAGAGTATATACTGCTATACACTAGTAGGCTTATAGCTTCCTACTAGATATTATAGGCTAGGATTGTATAGAGTAGTAGAGTTACTAACAGTAAGGTAGGGGTTAGTAAGTTATATTATTTTAACCTACTTCTGCCTATTAGGTAGGTAGTAGTAGTCCTCTTTTATTCTATTCTAACTTTACTACTAATAATAGTCCTCTAACAGCCTGTTTATAACGCTCTAATTACATTACTAAGTTACAGATAGGCCTCTAGCATCCCTCTAGTGTCCCTCTAGTAACCCCCTGCTAATAACCTATTATATCTAATTATTAGGCACCTTTAATAATCTAACCCCTCTATTACCTGCAGTTATCTATCCTATCCCTCTGTATAGGTTACGCTGCTAACAGCCCTAACACTAGAGCTCTAGCTAAAGGTATAGATTATAGAGTGCTATATTAACTAACACTACTAGCTCCTTTTTAGAGATAAGATATAGGTCCTAGGAAGTTATAATTTAGATAACTCCCTTAACTAGTTACAAACTATAATTATATAGAAATTATATAACGTGCTAACTGCTACCTACCTAAGGCGTAATAGGACGCTAGAACTAATTACATAAAGGTAGTACTAGCTACACCTAGGGAAACTAGTTAGGAGGTTTGTTAGTAACTATAACGTCTATAGTTATAGCTATATCTAGCAGTAGGCTAAGAAGAGCTTACTACAGCCTCTACTAGTGCCTAGCTAGAGGTAGTTAGAGATTTCTATAGACTTTATTACTTACTTCCTACTAATAAAGATAAAAGGCGCTTATTACTTATAGGTTATTATAGACTAGCTAGGTAAAGGCGTTATACTAAAGAATATAGAGATAATAGAAGTAGAGGCCTATATAGAGCGCTTTATAAAGATCTTCTATACTACCTATAGGATGCTAAAGACTATAGTTAGTAATAAAGAAAGTAACTAAACTAGCTGCTTCTAGAGACGCTTCTATAAGCTTACTAGTGCCTACTAGCTGCTTAGCACCTCCTTTTATCTTTAGATAGATAGCAGCACTAAGTAGTTTAATTAGGAGATTTAGGCTATCCTCTAGATAGTTATATACTTTACTTAAGATAACTAGAATAGGTACCTACTAGCTACCTAACTAGCGCTTAATAACTAAACTACTACTACTATAGGATTTAGCCTTTTTTTTTTTAATTATAGGTTCTATATAGACCTATTTCCTATAGTAGATATACAGCTAGAGGATAGCTAGAAGGTAGCTGCTACTAAGCTAGTATAGCGCTAGAAGGACACTCTCTATATAGTATAGGCTGTAATAATAGCAGCTAAGTATAACTAGGAGGAGTTAGCAAACTGCTACTACAGCCCTATAGAGAGGTACTAAGTAAGAGATATAGTCTAGCTATCCCTAGCTAATATAACTATATTTAGACCCTTAAGGAAACTTAATTAGCTATATTATAAGTATATAGTTATAAGGATTATTTCCTCTAACGTAGTAGAGCTAGATATACTAAGAGAGGTGTATAAGGTGTTTAATATAGATCTCCTCTAGTAAGCACCTAGTAACCCCCTCTTTAGATAATAGGTAGATAACTTCTACCTACTGCCTATTACCTACATTAAGGGTAAACCTAAGTAGGCTATTAAGAAGATCTTAGCTATAAGAGAGTATAGTAGGAATAAGGCGCTATAAGCGCTAGTAAAATAGGTTAGGTATAGTAAGCCTACTTAGGAACCTTTAGATTAGGTTAAAGATATATAGGCTTAGGAGGACTATAGGTAGGCTACTAAGGGGGTATTAGGGCCTAAGGGGGGGATACTATTATAGGCTTTACTATAGATAATAAGTATAAGTAGAGCCTACATATAGAATAACCTTTTGCTAACTACAGCCTACCCTATAGGCTGCTAGTTATCCCCTAGAGAGCAGCTAGAGTGTAGACTCTTCTATCTCCCCTCTTTAGTGTAGATATATTTAATTAAGGCACCCCTATTATTAACTAATAATAGCTCTACCCCTTACACTAGGCTACTATATTAGCTAAGGGAGGAGAGCTATAAGTGTTTAATCCCTATAGTGTAGAGTTGTATTAGGGGACTAGTTATAAACTAGTAGAAATAGAGTGTTAGAATAACTTCTCCCTCTGTTTTCTAAGTGCTACCCTATAATAAGAGGGTATCTTAGTAGTCTTTCTATCCTTTATATTAGGTCTTAGGAAGTAGTTATTATAGTTACTCTTATAGAGGCCTTAGCAGTTTATATGTTACTATAGGTTAATATAGTTAGTAAGTTTAGTATATTTAGTAAAGAAGCACTAACTATATATAGCTAGCTAGCAGTATAGCTAAAAGCTATACTAGCCCTAGCAGGTGTAGCACTAGTAGGGAGGCTAAGCCTTTATGTATAAAATAAGGTTACTTCTAAAGAGTTATAAGGGTTTATCTATTTTATTATAGAAGGAGATAATCTATAATTAGAGTGCGTTATTAGCAGTTAAGGTAGTAACTTAGCAGTAAGTAGGCGTATAGCTAGTAGCAGCCTTAGCCTCTATTTCTATAAGGGTGCTAATAGGGATATAGCCCCTATTAAATCTAAAGTAGATATAAGCTAGGATTCTTTAGAGTAGGTAGGTGTACTAAGGGCTAGATTCCTTAACGCTAGTTACATTAAGAAGTTTAAATAGCTAAAGGTAGTAAGTAAGTAAGGTTAATCTAACTCCTAGGGAGGTAAAGGTAACTATAAAACTAGTCTTTTTTATTTAAGAACGCTAATTAAACTAACGTAGAACTAATTAGATCCTATAGTTAAGATCAGTCACATAATGCAAAAAAAATAAAAAAGCAGTTAGCCTAATATAAGCACTATACCTTATTCTTATGCTATTAACTTAGTAAGGTAGCTTATTTAAAAACATATAGTACTATAGGGGTTAGTATAGTCTACTAGAGATAGTTTTACTCTTAAGGTCTATACTACTAAGGTTAAGAACTCTTAACTATAGAGATATTTAACCTTAAGAGGCAGGCTTATTAGGTATATATAATTAGCTAGGATAGAATCTCCTAGGATTCTCTTATTAACTATACCTATAACCTACTAAACCTATAATTTAGATAAATTATCCTAAAACTAAAGTAACTAAATTAAATTCTTCTTTTTAATCTTATTAAGTCTAATCTTATTAAGTCCTTATTTATACCTTAGTTATACCTACACTTAACTAAAATAACCTTTTTAATATTAACGCCTCTTTTAATTATAATCTCTTAGAGGTTATAAAACAGTTTATAATAGCTTAAATAAGCTTTATTATTAAGTAGTATAAAGGAAACTCTTTATATAATATTATTACTATTAATAGCAGAATAGATAATTATATAGTAATTAATATTATTAACGTTAGATTAGTAATCTTACTTCTTAATAGCCTAGTAGCTAATATAGGCCTTATTATTAAGGTAAGGTAAGCCCTACAGTAGAGGCTCTACTTCTTTATTAGTAGGATAGCCTAGTAGAGGGAGGATAGATTAACTATTACTAAGATAAAGCGCTTAGGCTAGCTGCAGGTAGTAATCTACACTATCTAGTAGGTATAGTATAATTAAGAAATAGAAGTAGAGATTTTACTAGAAGCTCTAAGATGTTAGTTAGAAACTTAATATAATAGTTATACTTAATATATATTACTAGACCCCTAGAAAATAAAACATGTTTATATAATGTATAGCCTAGAAGGGTAAAACTAGTCTTTATCCTAGCTATCTTCTTAATATCCTAATCCTAAAGTCTATAACCTTATATAAGCTTATTAGTAATAATTAAAGGATAGGTATAGTAGTACTAGCTTCTATTTACTAATCTAATAAAGATTTAAGTATCTAGTCTGTATATAGTAGTAGGCTAGCCTTATATAGTGTTTTTACCTCCTAAAGCCTATAGATTAGCTATTAGCGCTAGGTAACTACGGTAAGTAGGGGAGTATCCTACTGCTGCAGTAGTGTAGGAGGCAGGGGGGAGAGCTAGTCTATTTTAGCGTTCTATAGTAATATTCTTTAGTGTAGTTACTAGAAGGTTAGTATAGTGTTTAATAGCTAGAGTATAAGCCTTATTATACTTAAGTGTAGTAAGTATATTATTAATAGCCTTAACTAAAGTAGTTCTAATATAGTAGAACCCTATAATCTTAGTAAGGGTAGATATAATCTTAGTTAGGGTAGTGGTATCCCTACCCTAAGTAGAGTTTTTATAAAGTTAGGCTTAGGGGTTAAAAGGGCCCCCCTTATCTTTTTTATAGATAGGTAATACTAACCTTCTCTTCTTTAGTAATAGTTATTAGACGTAAGCTTTAGCAAAAATAGTATACGTTAGTGTATAGGGGATAGAGTTACTAATACAGGCAGTAGTAGAAGCTGTAGCGTTAGATATAGCTAACAAAGGGAGGCTAGGCTTGAAGCTGCTTAGCGCTATTGTTCCTAGAGGGCCTAGGAGACCTAGCAGGCCTGAGGGGCTGGAGGGGGGGGGGGGGCATAAGCCTGTTAGTAGGGTGGCTGGCTGCAGGTGGCGCGCACTAACAGTGCGTGCCAGGAAAAATAAAAAGGAGGGAAGGTTGAATTCAATGCTCATGACCATGCTGCTGGATAGAATGCCAACGGCTTTCGGGACGCGACTTTGACGCAGCTTGCCTATTAGTCCTAAATGACTTAGTCGCCATTGTATTACCAAACCCTCGGGCGCCCTTGAAGCAAGCAAGCCACCCCTCAAAAGAAACCTTGGCTCTGACCGGGTAGAACGCCGGCGGCTGTAGTGGTGGCGGAGGACATGCCAGTTGGGGCCTGGCGGTCCCGGCAGGTGCAACCAGCCAGTCGGTAGTATAGCCTATCTGTCTGTCCGGCGGTTCGGGTCTGAGTCAGTAGCGTTTTCATCCGTGCTCTCTACGCAGCGGATGGCATGGACATGCATCCGTCGGGTGTGCTGTATCACGGTGCTTCGACCACCTCTGGTATCATGAGGTTGATTCCGGACCTCTGGGAGAAAACGGTCGGAGGTAGAAGGCAACGACCCTCCCCCTTTCGAGGTGATTCCTCATCTTGCTTTCCCTCCAATGTTCGCTTTGGCGAGAATTGAGGACACTGCATACCCACAGCACTACCTGGAGGATGGGATGTTGACAAAGAAACTACGTGTCTTTGAACTACGCCGTTGCATGGATTTAGAGCAAACAAGACGAAGAGTGCGGTACGGCAGTGCCCGACAGAATCAAGTCGGCCGGGCTGTCAATGACGCTGGGAATACCTGCACCGATGACGATCGTGATGAACGTAGGCGCCTATCCCTCCTTTCCACCCTTTAAGAAACCCCAATCCAAACATCAGAACCAGTCTGTCGGATGGCAATGAACGGAGGACCAGGCAAGCAACCATGGCGTACAGCCCCTTGCCGAAGGGGCGCGCGCAGGCAAACATCTAGTGTACTGTAGCGTTAGTGCCAACCCTGGTAGCAGTAGGAGGGGCGCGCGATCCGTCACAGAGGCTTGACAATTATTGAGAGGAAGGGGTGTATGTGTGTCGTTGATCAGGGGTACCATGATTACGACCAGAAGCCACTTCACCCCTCACCCCTTGCGCTCCCATAATGGAGTTCGTCCTGGATCCCACACACTGGTCAAGGGGTGTGCGTGACCCATACTAGGTACGTCGCGGTTGCCGATTGATCCCTACTGGGACCCGTTGCTTCTCCCTTCTTCAAGCCATTGCTTTTCTCCATCTACAACCAAGTTTCTTGACTGTCACTTGTCAGCCAGTCTTGCTTGGATGGACCGGAGATGCAAGGCAATACAGGGTAGCTGGCCGAATAGAGGAAACACTCTGCACCGGGCGACGCACCTGCAACCCCTGATGCAGGCTGCCGGACGGAACCCTTCGATGTGGATGCGTTTTCCCGTTGGTATCCGTATCGTAGGATGGTTGCGAAGAGATGTGTATTTGGAACTGCGACCCATGGCTGTGGTCCACCCGCGTTTGACGGCTTATGACCCATGTCAGCCATGGACCCAGCCGACTGGTTAGAATTTGCATCGGGGTCAACAAGCCTGAGCTTGGGGTCTGTCTGGCTTAGTTAGGTAGCAAGCAAGCCAGGCAAAGACGGAGGGATTTATCGAAGATGACGGGGCGTTGCAACAGGCAGGTAGAGCTCGTGGCTTGGGTGTTTGGCAAGCTATGCCTGGGGAAGTCTTTGTATCCCACTTAGTACAGGTTAGCTAGGCCAGGCCAGACGAACGGCACTTGCAAGCAGCAGCATCCGCATGCATCGAGGCTTGAGTGATGCCGGTGTGTGCACACAGCGAGGTACCGCAGAAAGACCGTTTAACAGTTGACGATAGCAAAGTGCTGGTGAACCATGGCAGCGTTTTGTAGGCAGCAAGTGTTGACCGAATGTGGTCGATCGGCTAACTGTCTAGTAGCGGCCTTGATCAGACTAGATCAGAGGGATCGAATCAGGCCTACCGTGTACGTGCGTATGATGGTGCTGCAATCGTTGGGATCGGCGGCAAATCGTGGCCGTCAGATTGAGGCTGGCCATGGATGCGGGCACGTCGCGCCGCTCATGGGATGCCTGTCTCGCTGGATCAAGGCTGAGGTATGTTAGAGCAACTGGACGTGTAAATGGGCTCGACCGGGCCCGGTAGAGTCGTTGGGAGGGACAATGGGGGAGGGACAAAGACAGAACAAGGCACAGCCGGAGAGTGACGCTATCTCAGCACGACGCTTTGCTGGCTGCGGCAGCTGGCGACGGATTGGTTATTTGTGGTTCTATGGATAACCTGACCTATCTTCGCACCAGGCCAGGATTACAATTCGTCTTGCGTCAAGATAAAAAAACTTGACCTTCAGCCGTTGCCCCCCCTCCGTTTGGCGGTGGTTTGGCACCGACGGATTGGACCGCAACCAGGTCGGCTGACCGGGTACAAGACGAGCCGGTGGCCCCAGTGGCAGCAGAAGTGATCCAACGCTCTTTCCGAGGCCAATTGAGTGTGCCTTGCTTTGGTTGACTTCCTTCCTCTGTAGCGGACCTAACAGAGAATTACCTGCTCAATGTATCCATACCTCCCCCCCCCCCCTTCTCTCTTGGCGTGTACGGATACTTTCAGTCCTTTGGTGTGTTCTCGCCGTTGGTTCCTATTAACTCCCTGACCCAGCAGTCCGGCTTCGAGAGCCTTGGTTTGTCCCAGAAGCCAAGAAAGTGTGTAAGCCTCTCCGCACATGGCTTTTCGTGCCTTTCCCTTCCTTCTAAGCATCCCCACTCCAACGACTCTAGTCTTTCTTCCACTCCCAGCACGACTGTTTTCGAGACATATACCGTAGACATGGCTGTAGCTCAATTCGCCGCCATCGACACAACTGCCCTGCGTGGATGTAGATAAATGGTGTAGCATGGCTACGTAGCGTGCAACTCTCAAGGTTGCCTCTTGAGGGAGGGCACCTGCTGGCTGGTGTTGAAAGAGTGTCCATAGACCGGGTGAAGGGAGCATCTGCGATCGACCTCTTTACTCCCGTGGTGGGTGTTGCCCAGGGCTTCATCCATACCCGCTTGCACCGGGCATCTTTCGCCCGACTATCACGGCATATTCGACAAGCCCGGCAACGGTGCTACAGTTTGCACGAGGTGAGGTAATATGGTTGGGCCAGGTGGCAACCAGAACGAAGGTAGGCGGAGGATTGCAGACTGGGGGTGCAGATCGAAAGCCTCATTACAGCCTGCCTGCAAAACACCCTCATCTGTTAGACCCCGTTGCCCAGTCCGGAGTGACAGCTTTCGCTCGTAATGCTTTGCGTCGCCTTCTTCACATCATCCGCAAGAATAATGAGGGGAAAGGGCAGACGAAGAAAAGGGGAAAGGAAAGGAAGGGGAAAATGGAAGAAGGGAAAGGTTACGTCGTGCTGCACATCGCGGTCCTGAGGCGCGTTGAACCAATTGACGACGCCAATCCTCGCTTCTTCTCGCATTGCCAGCCACATTGGGCAGGTGGTACTACCTACGCACGTATCTGCTTACCCAGAGCAATCTACGATGCATGACGGCGCTACTGCACCACCAGTGACCACAGCATGTACCTCCGGGTAAGGACCAGGTCATTGGAAATCTGTAAAGGACTGGGGGACACACCGCGATTTATTTTTGCACAGCATCCACCCAGCCGAAACGGAGCAAGGGGAGAGGAAGGGAGAGGAAGAGAGAGAAAAGAAAGTTGTGTCATCTGGCTATGTCCAATCGTTTGCCCAGTCTCGCCGTTCTCTACAATGCCTCACTTACAGAGCACTATCTCCTGCATTGCACGCACGCATATGGGTACCCCCACATCAAGGTACGATTTCCTGCCGACTCTACTGAGCGCACGCCTGTACTGCAAAGGCAGGATGAGATAAGAAAAGAAGAGACATAGCCCTTGAAAGTATCTACTGTACCTCTCAGCACTTAGCGGTATGCCCGCTGCCCGCGATCATACCCGCATCGAGGTGTTTGCAGAGAGCCCATCCCCGTCCGTTCCCGGCCTCGGCATCGGCCCCGTCTGCAGTATTCGACAACAACAACAACAACAACAACAACAACAACAACAAGAACGAGAACGAGAACAACATGCCAAATGAGGAAGGGGGGTCAGCTGTGTTGTTCTCGCCAAACATGTATAGAAAAGGAAATGACAACGACGGAAGCCGAGAGCAGCTCTTCTCCCCCCCCCCCCCCCNGGGCCGACTTGTGTAAGTACCTGACCCTCGACTATGTCCCGCCCCTGCGCGATTACATACGACACAAGATGAAGATGGGGGCGGGACAACCAGAAGCAAGGAATGCATGCAGCACACACCTGCCCCAGCATACATATTACCTAGGTAGGTACGGATAATGGCTGAAGGGTATAGGTATAGGTGGGTGATAGACATGGCCAACTTTACATCACTCACACCTCACCCAAAGTAAGGCAACGTTGCTGGGTGGGCGATGATGCGTGTCTGTATTTCCGCCTTCCATGGTATGCATCTAGATTTCAAACTGTATTTGTGTTTCTCGCCATTGCCTTTTTGCTTTTCTTTCCTTCACTACGAACCCTGTCGACTACTTTTGGTCTCTCACCGCGTGCATCGGCGAATCGACTTTGCACATCCCATCTTGGTATCGTCCATAATATCTCTCGCCTTCCGTTTTGACTTTGGACCCCGGAAAGGCAAACAAACGTCCATACCTTAGCCCGGATCGGGATATGCGGTGTCCCGCCCTGCGTATCAAGAATGTAGGCAAGGCGCACAGAGTACTTGAGTAACTACGTACCCATTCAAAGTGCCTACTACGTAGGTTACCAAAAACAAGATGCCAGGGCATTTGCTGGAAGGTGCGGCGAGTGCGAATGCGCGCGACGCTCGGCCGCTGACGTTTCCCGCTACCGCGCTGTGCGCGGTGCGCTATGTTCCATACTCCAGATGTCCAGTTCCAGGCCTTCTGCTGACCTGAACGCCCCGTGCGCTTGAGTCTGCGTAGGTTGGTCGAATAATTCCGCAGGGAGGAACCTGGCCAGCCCAGCTCTCAACTTCACCGTTGATACCAAGCCAAGGGAACATACGACGGACGTGTCAAATGTTTTACACCTCGTCCTCTGTCGGAATGTTGCCGTGATTCGACGCGGCCCCGTCCCATCAGGATCATCAACATCAACATCGACAGCAGCAATGTAGACTCGGCATTGTTGCTTGGCTTGGGTTCCCTTACCTTGGGATGAACGGAATGCCAAACCTCCCGTCCGTAGACGACCGCCGTTCCCCGAGAGGTACCTGTAACAGTCGTTGCCCCCCCCACCTTGCCTTGTGGGCAACAAACCATGATTAGTACCCGTTGCGGGCCCTGACCCTCGTCCCGCATCTTGTTCTTGCGTTCTTCTCTATCGTACCTCATAACACGACGTTTTTAGGAGAAAGGTCAGGCAGCTCTAGCCCAACCTCGATCGTCGACCACTTCGACCACTGTCTGTCTATCTGTGTGTCTTCTACGGTTCTTTCTCGATCGAGTGTAGCCTGTCGTTGTGGCTTTGAGCGCTCCCCTCGCTCGCCCTGGCTTCGGGGAAACCTTGCCAAAGGCGCTGGCACTGCACCGGGAACAAGCATGGAGCCGATGTATTTCGTGACGGGTGTATGTGAGTTTCATGGGGGTGGGGGATCGGCGGGCTGTCCACCCTTCCGTCTCACCTTGCGATGGCAATGTGAAGGGGTATCTCAGATATGAGGGAGGCAGGCACATCTACATCAAGGCGTCGGAAAGGCGATGGATGTTCTAGGCATCGTTCTGGGCCGTTTTTGAGTGTCAGGCTGCGTTAGCCTGACCCCCCAACAGCACACAAGGTACGCCTGCTCCGTGCCTGGCACCGGCGACCGAATCATGCTGCATTACGCCAGAACGATGTTCCGGGCTCTCCGCTTGTCCCAAAGCAGACAATCCAGTCTGACTTACTTTGCAGTGTGTCTGTTTTTGGTGTGGTATCGGCCGTCCCCAGATATAGGCTGTCATGGCATGTCCGAGAAGACGACGCCACCTTAGCTGCGTTTATGGCTCACCACAGGATGCTATTATGGCAACTGCCGTGCGCACTCCAATCTCGATGACCCCCTCTTCTGCTGTGTCCGAGATTCTTCACCTACCTCGAGCAAAGACGCACAGGGAGACAAAGTAAGTGGGCGTCTCTCCCATTGGAGCCATGCTCCATCCGTCACGGCGGTCCCCCATCGACATCGACGAGTCCGTCATCGCACAGCCTATTTCTACAAGGCGCTGTGAGCTTGGCTCGCATTGTGTCCAGTGGTGGCCGTTGACGTTGGCGTTGATGTCAACCTGGTAGTCGACGCTTTGGTTTTGCCATGGTCAGGTCGGCCGGTTCCTCGGCCCCCCCCCTCTCGAACCCAAGCAAGACCCTGGACGATCCGATTGGGTTCTCAGGATTTGGCGGCTCCGTCCGGAGAAAGAAACCGTGTACATTTGCGGCTGACCTGCGTGACGCAGTGGCATGCGTCTGGCAGCGTCTGTGCGCTCTGCGCGCAGACAGTCGGTTTGATTCCAACTGCAGGAAGCCACTTTTGCAGAAGTCTGATTAGCCACTAGAGCCCTGCAAAAGTGGAGCCCTAGGCCCCACATGCACAATAGGGCTCTAACAACAGTGCACTACACCTACATATTATGTTTTCCCTTTATAATAATCCTATATTATATTAGGTAAAAACAAGCTAACCTTCTAATATTTAATAAGATAGAGTAGTTTTCCTCCTATATAAATTGCAAGAGGTTTTTCTCTCTACCTGTATAGATTAATAAGTACTGTGTATATAGAATAGTGTGAGGGAATACCTTACTAGTTCCTACCTAGATAGTGAATAATGTAAGACTCCTATTGCTGTACATTTGCGGCTGGGCTACAACGCTACACCCTGTTCAGCACTATCCGTGCATAGTGACAAAACTAGAAGCGACCAGTCAGCTGTCAGAAACTTCCTGGCAGCCCGTCACCGAATGCCACGCCGGCTTTCTGTCATGCACCCCCTCCTTTCTCGGACTCAGCAACATGGACGGCAACATACTTTCCTCCTCGTGCCTAGCTCACCTGTGATAGCAGGCGTCCGTTGTCTGAACCCGAGTGCTCTTTTGCCAACACTCAGACCTTCCAGGTGAGACTCAATGCTCGTCTCAACTGGTCGACCGACGACACTGCCATTAACTGAATCAGGGCGGTTCGGACAAGGAGAGAGGAGGCCAGTTCTTCCGGTCAACGGTTGACGGGATGCAGCACATGGGAGAAAGCAGTGGCGAAAAAAATGAAGTCAAAAATTAAGAAGAGATGGGATTGTCTGGAGGCGGACCAACTCTGTCCAAAGTCACGAGCAGACCCTTTGACCCCGACATCCGAACCTCAGTACCGCGCGCCACTAAGGATACGGCCTCGATGCAGTTAAAAATATGCCTGAAGAGCGACAGCAGATGAATGGCGGTCCAGCACATACTGGGATGAACACATGGGCCGCCTCGCCTACAAGCTACATGGTCTTCATCAAGAGCGAGCCCGGCACGCCCATTTATTTCTGCCCGCCTGAGCACCCCGACATCCAATTACACACAACCAGCATGATGGCCCTCGCGTTCCACTGGTCGCGCGCCCGGGCCAGCTGAACGCGGCCCTCCCGAGGTGAGTGGGGTGGATGATGTATGTACATAGCAATGCCATCTCGGTGTGGTTCTGCCGTCTAGTCGTCGCTTCTGCTTCCGTCATTCGACCGGACTCGCCTTCACGGCAGGATCTGATGCCGCCGTTTCCAGCAGGACAGGCCCGGTACACGCCGATTCCATTCCTCTTCCACCTCGAACAACCCTTCCGTCTTCCTCTCTGTGTAGTGCCCGAGGACGGACACCACTGAGCCTCCGCTTCAGGATGCCTCGCCCACACAGGCCCCTTGACCCACCGTGTCGGCTTTGCATCGCATCCGCATCGCCACGCACGGCACTGGTTACGCTGCATCCCAAGGGACGCGCACCATGTGCCTGCAGATTCTACAGCAGTGCGCGCTGATACATTTCAATATGGGCGTGCAGAGTCTGTGTTTTATGCTTTGCGCGACTCGCACTCGCCATGCTGGCCCCAATTCGATCTGGAATGAGCTTGGCCCGGTATTCAAACCTCGGCCTGTCAGCCTTCAGTTGATCGCTACGGGGGTCCTGGAGCTCGGAGCAAGAATACATCATTTCCCGGACGTGTCGCGCCTTCGTCCATTGACAATGGGGCGAAAAAAATAATAATACATCAAGATGTGGTGACGTCCGTCCGTCCAACGACGCCAGTTTGACCCGGCCAGATAGATGAGTGACGCTCCATCAGGCGAGATACTCGAGCAACAGCCGCAGGACGCACCGTCAACGAACGACAACGCCCAAGCCCTCGATATTGTCCGAATCCGCTTACCCAAGTTCGTCGGTTTGACATCTTTCGACGCGGGCTTGCCTGCATAATGCCGCCCTCGACCGCTGGAGCAGTGTGGCATGGCATGGCACAGTCATATCTGCATTGGCTCAACCACTGGGCTACAGTGTTCACAGAGCAATGGCGCGCTCAAGTTGTTGACGATTGACAGTACATGTGAACACATCAAGTTGAGTACTATTGCAGCAAAATGCCAAGCATGAAGACAGACCGAGGAGGGTACACAATACGTACCTAACTTCCGCCGAATGCGCCTAACGTGATGTCTCTAGAGGTGCATATTGTACCCTTTTTTTTTGCGGGAAGCAGCTGGAACTTAACAATCGAGGCCCTCCGCGTTACCACCATGCCTCTTCCGTCTGTCCAGCAGCGCCCGATTCCAGCAGCGGCATCATCCTAGCATCAGATCAGAGAATCCTGTCCCGCTGGGTGCATGGCGTTGCTTGGCTTGGGTCGAGGCTTGGGCCGGGGCCGCTACAAGCGCTAGTGGCAGAACAGGGGAACAAGGATCCTCATTGGCGTCACAAACGGGACACCGGGATAGGCATAGACGACAGGGACCGGGGACGGACAGCGAGAGAGAGAGGGGGGGGCAGACAATGAAAGGCGCAAGGGGCGTGTGTCCGAAGGAGAAGACCGCGAGGACAAGCCCATCCGTCGAAAGATTGTTTCCTATTGCGAGCCTAGTTGCGGTTCCGGGAACCGGATAGAACCCCTCCTCGCTCCTCCGAATCATCGCTATGCTGTTCAAGACGATGAAGTTGTTGTATGTGTCAGTGAGATGTCGGTTTCTGGTTGCCCTTGAGAGGCCGCCGGTACTCTAGAGGGATGTATAAACGCAGCAGGCTGACCGGCGGGAGGAAATGCGCGCGAACGACCACAAGAAGAAAGAGGGAAGGGGGCGACGGATACCTCACCCTGTCGAGTCGGGTACGTACCCCTGCGAGCCCTGTTCAGTACCGCCATGTGAGGATCAGTGAGGTGATATCTCCCACCCAATCCACCGATTCCACTTCGCTCGCCTGGAGCTGCGTGGGCTGGATGGACCTGGACCTAGACCTAAACCTGGGCCACCCGGCACCGTGTCATCGCTGTCTTCTCCTTCTCATCGTTTCTGGGGGTCTTGCTGAAAGACGACGGATATAGTTTGGCCTGAACATGTGCGCGCTACCGGCTTTACCTGTACACCCTCCCTCCCTCCCC